>CM035133.1:52691080-53204296 GCA_020205605.1 Panax ginseng
AACATCCGAATATAAAGAAAATTTATGAGAGATAAGATATTGTCGAATCTGGGTTTTAGACCCTCGTAAACATACGCGCGTCATTCGCTCCTCATTTTCCACCAAATGAGGTGCAAACTCGACAACTCGCAAACTTCGCCTCATCTTCGAGACACCGCCATGTTGTTCTCGCTCCGGTCTAATAAACTCCACTTCCTTCATATGATTTAACACTTTCGGGAAAGTATTTTTCGTTGAAAAGTTTCGAAATATTTCCCAAGACATGCTAAGTGCAATTTGAAAGGTACGCTTCACAGACTCCCACTAGTAGTCCGCTTCGCCATTTAAACATAAAGGTGGCGAATGGAACCTTCATTCCTCCGTGCATCCCAAGACATCGAATATCTTGGTGATTTGCTTGACCCATGTTTCCGCCATGATCGGATCGAAGCTTTCCTTAAATTCGTGGTCCCAACTCTTTGAATCGCTTCATTTTGTGACAACCCGTGAATTGCTATCATTTCCTCCTATGTTTTGAACACGAGTCTCCTAAATTCGATTTTTGCATGAATCGCAAAAAGCTTCTAAATATCCCTCGTTCATCATCTGCTCAGTGGTGTTATTCACAGGAGGAACATTGTCAGCCTGTTGCAAGTTCTCCTCGTTGATGAGTACAGGCGTCTCCACGGTCTCATTTAATCCACTGTTAATATTCTCAGTCGACATTTTCAAATACTGTCATAAAACAATGGTTAATTAAGGAAATCAATATATCACATAATATCCCTATATCTTGACCAACTAACAAATAAGCTTAGGTAGGACACACTAGCGAAGGATTTACTCGTCTGCCTCCCTCCTAGTTCTATTCCCCGATCTCATGAGATCATATCCTAAGCTCGATACCAACCGTGACGCCCCAAAATAGGTCCATTCCATCCAACCCATTACGAGTCGCCAAATACATGGTACGTAAATAACTACAACTTTATTAATACATTTGTCGTGCAAAAAATACGACAAAATATATATCTTGTGAGTTTAAATACAATTATTGTCTTCTAGACAATATACATACCCAAATAAATCCCATCATAATTATTGATACATTATTTTACAAAATGGTGAGGACTATTAAACAACTCTCTCTAGAACCTTCATTCCATACCCCGACTAGTACTCTTTACATTCTCGTCTCTCCGAGAAGAAAAATGGAACAAAAAGGAAAAGGGTGAGCTCGACTAGCCCAAGTAAAGAATATTATGACTAAGATAATATACAACAAAATTATCGTTAGTCTTCAACAGGAAAAATATAATAGAATACAATAGACAACAAGTTTTAAATCAATATTCGCAATGAAATAATAATTCATTAGAAGAGTTAAGTAGAGAATGCAAACTACTATCTTCTATGTATGAATTTTAAAGTTCATCGCCTATTTTTATCCCGTAACATCAATCAATATATATCCGAGATCAAAATTCATCCTTGCACTATGTGCCAAGGACATTCACCGATTGGTCATGTTCATCTAAACACTGTTCATCTTTGCACTACGGGCCAAAGATATTCATCGAAATCAATCATCTTTGCACTACAAAGCCAAAGATATTCATCGAAATCAATCATCTTTGCACCATGTGCCAAAGATATTCCATAATATCATCATTTAAGACTGAGGATGATGAAAAATATTTTTAAAGAAACGAATCCAGTGAAACAAAATGACAAGGATTAAGGATTAAGGATTCGTACTTTGTTTTATCCACGTCCAAAAATACCTCAAAAATAATCATAGTGGTGTAAAATTCAAGAATGATCAAAACATGGATACAATCAAAGCTAGTATCCATAATAGATATTTTGGACAAAAAGAAGAAATTTCATTTTTTCGGTGAATAGTGTCGTATACGTGAATAGTGCCGTATACGTGAATAGTAATTCCGACACCAAAAGATAGAAATTTCACAAAAACATCATCACGCTTCATGAATAGTACTCGTGAATAGTAACTCGTGAATAGTAACTCATGAATAGTAACTCGTGAATAGTAACTCATGAATAGTAACCCCGACATGAAAAAGTTCTAAATTTGATAAAATGTTTCAACCAATATTTCAGCATAATGATATTGAAGAAATAATATCATTTGAGAAGAAAATAACATCCCTTACCTCAAAAGAGCAGTACTTCTGACTGGAATAACGCTGAACGAACTTGCACCGTATAGCAATACTCAAAGTATACTCAAAATACTCACAAGAATACGCTCGATAATATAGAGAGAGAAAACTTCAGTTTCTGGTGTGATTTTCAATTCTAACCTAAGCACCTATTTATAAGAAATTGCTTAGAACACCAAAGCAGAAAATTTAATATAATATTAATATATATAAAAATATTATACGTATTCCTTGAAATCTTAATCTCAGCAATTCACACATGCCAACCTTCTAGAAAAAAATAAAAAAACGTTTTTCTAATTTAAAATAATTTAAACTTCCAAAAATCAATTATTTCGGAGCTTCGGAACTTCAATAATTCACAATAAATAGCCCTTTTGCCAGAAAATTTAAATCTCGCGAGTTTTTATAGGAAATTCAATTCTCTACAACTTTACAGAAGAAAGTTTTTCCAAATTCCAAACAGAAATTGACCGAAATCCACAAATGGGCGATTTTACAAGCTATAATCAAATTTTAGTCAATAAATGGGGTCCACCGATATGTTTAATATGTTTTAAACATTTTTGGTAACAAAAATACTCCTCCACATATACTCATATATCCCACATTCATCGTAAAAATATCATCGTTAATATATTATTAAAATAATATATTTAAATGAATTATTTTATCGTAAAAAGATAAAATATTTATTTTCAACAATTGTCACTATAAAAAATTTTCTAAAATCTATATGCACATAAAATCAATATTTTCCTCATCATATGAATCAATAATTAATTATTCACAAATAATATTACGAATCACAATATTGACAACTGAGGCGGTTCTGTGAAGAGGGGCTTTCAATAAGAATTTCTCCTCATCGACGCACAATTAGGTGACCAAACCTCTCTTTAGACGTAACTTTCTAGACATTGCCAATAATGTTATCTAATAATATTATTCATATAATATGAATTATTGGTTCGATAATGAAAAATCTTGTGTAATGACAATTATTGAAACAACAAAGAATATAAAATATCAACGCAAAGAATTATTGAATCAATAAAATAAAATATCGAGCAAGAATTATCGTAACCATTATTGAGTAGTGCCTTTACGTAAGAATCAATAATTGGTGCAATACTGCGTAGTGCTACTCTTGCAATAACGCAGATATCTTGTGTTTTAACCACGGGTATTCCAACAAAGGTAAACCAGAATAACTACGCTGTAGTTATTTTTAAATAACTTATTTTTGTCGTTTTCTTCCTCCAATCGCTTTCCGTTATGGGGCCCACACATGGCTGCGCCGTCGTACGAATATTCCCCGACAGTACGAATATTCCACGACCAAACGAATATTCTCCGACAATAATGAATATTATATCACCACTTGCTTATTTAAAATATTTGCGCATTTTACCCATAACTAACCACATTAATCAAATCCACCTTACTATTTTAAAATAATAAATAAAGGAAATTCCTTTTATTTAAAAAATTTTGGGTCTTACAACCTCCCTCCTTATGAAATTTCGTCCTCGAAATTAACGACGCATACTGGTGTTTGAAAAGATGAAAATACCTCGCTTTCATTTCTGTTTCCAACTCCCAGGTCATTTCATCAATAGCATGGTTTCTCCACAAAACTTTAACTTGTGATATAACCTCGGTACAGAGGACATGTTCTTTCCTATCCAAGATCTTGACAGGTACCTCCTCGTACGTTAACTCTTCGGCTATCTCGTCCGGTTCTAACTCAATGACGTGGTTCGGGTCGTCCACATATTTACGTAACATCGATACGTGAAAAACGTTATGAACACGCGTCATACTTGGCGGTAAAACGAGTCTATAGGCCACAGTTCCTATTCGATCGAGAATTTCAAATTGATTAATAAATCGAAGGTTTGAGCTTTCCTCTCTTCACCGATTCTCGCTTTTGAAATAACAACTTCTTGTACCTCCTTCTTCAAATTCATCAGCTCCGGTGTGTAGCTTGAACAGCTTTAACTTTATCGATTAAAGTCGATTATACTCGTATATCATCACGTGGGTACCTAGAGTTTTCATCTCCATCTCTATTATTTGTAAATTATACGAAATTAGTTTTTGACAATATCGTACTTTTCGTACTTTGTATCACGATCTTTTACTCAACACGTCAGCTACCACGTTCGCTTTTCCAGGATGGCATGGTCAGAACATGTGCTGAAATGAGTCTCCTCTTGAGTTCTTCGAAGATCTTCCCACATTCCTTGCTCCATTCGAATTTGTATCTCTACGAGTCAGCTGCGTTAATGGAATAGCGATTCGAGAATATCCTTCAACGAATCTCCGATAATAACCAACTAAGCCTAGAAAGCTACATATTTCGATTACCAACTTAGGTTGTTCTCAACTGTGACTCACATCCCAATCTTGGATAAGACGTTATAATGACACCTATCGCTTTACTATCGCATCGAATATGGTGTCCCCTACGGAGAATCGGCGGTGCATTCCACAAAGGAAGTCACGAGATAGAGGCTCGGGTATCAACTTTCTGATTGGGTTTTTAACTCGAAGTTCAATAGGAGCCATTCGATATGAGATTTTAGAAATGGGTTTTGTCCGGATTTAAAGTCGATACAAATTCAATATCACGCCCGGGAGTAGGCCAAGAAATTCTTCAGAAATACGTCGGGAAAATCAATAACAACAGAATATTATTCAAATCGGACGTGTCTTTATTCAAATCCATAACATGGACTAAGAAAGCTTGACATTCGTTTTTCAATAAACAAATGGCTTTATAATTTAATATGAAAGAGTTTGACTTCAATGGTTTGGTTGCTTGAATTTGAATAATAGGTTGCTTAAGAATATGAAAACTAACAACCTTACGAAAGCAATCAATTTTGGCATGATGAGTAGTTAACCTTAAAATCACATCAACAACAAATATCTCTATAGAAATAAGGTTAACAGGTAATGTGATAGTGCCAACCTGAATCAAGCAAGATTTCTAAACAACGGATGTAATAAAAGTTTGTCTTAACTTGAGTCTCCACAGATAGGTCAAAGTCTAATTTCTCGTGTAGTCAAATTCAAACGTTGGTATGTAAAGCAAGAGAGATAAAAGAATGGGTAGAACCGGTATCTAGTAAGGTATAAACTTCGCAAGAATTTATAATTAACTAACCCGTACTAACTTCATTCGGGTTCCTCGTATTTTGACCGGTCACGACAAACGCTCTTCCAGGAACTGTTGACTTTGACTTTTCTAGGACATCCTTTTGAGTCACCATCCCATTGGACTTGGTTTCGCCACCGCATAATCTCGAAGCGATATGTCCTTTTTTCCATAATTATAGCATACCTTAAGCTGTTGTAGGGGGTTTTCAATGATATGTCCCTCTTCCCGCATTTGTAACATATGATGGGTGGTCGTTCTCCTCCTTGGAACCCGATTCTTCTTTGGCGCCGACGCCTTCACATGGTTATTGTTGAACCTTCTCTTCTTGAAATGTCCACTTGAGTCACCTCTCCTATTATCATGGCCACGATTACCACCCGAGTGGTTACCGCCTTTGTCCGTATTCTTTCCTCCCCATTTGGTTATCATTGTTTTGATGATCATCGTCCACCGATATATGACCTCGGTTGTGGTCCCTCGGTTGAACATACTCGTTATCACGCCTAATAATTGAGCCTCTTTTACAACATCCGAATATAAAGAAAATTTATGAGAGATAAGATATTGTCGAATCTCGGGTTTTAGACCCCTCAGAAACATACGCGTCATTCGTTCCTCATTTTCCACCAAATGAGGTGCAAACCTGGACAACTCCGCAAACTTCGCCTCATACTGAGACACCGTCATGTTGTTCTGCTCCAGTCTAATAAACTCCACTTCCTTCATATGACGAACACTTTCAGGAAAGTATTTTTCGTTGAAAAGTTTCTGAAATATTTCCCAAGACATGCTAAGTGCGGCTGAATGGGTACGCTTCACAGACTCCCACTAGTAGTCTGCCTCGCCACGGAACATAAAGGTGGCGAATGGAACCTTCTGTTCCTCCGTGCATCCCAAGACATCGAATATCTTGGTGATTTGCTTGACCCATGTTTCCGCCATGATCGGATCAAAGCTTTCCCTTAAATTCGTGGTCCCAACTTTGAACGAATCTTGGTCGTGTGACAACCCGTGAATTGCTATCATTTCCTCCTATGTTTTGAACACGAGTCTCCCTCGTCTGATTTTGCATGAACTGCAAAAAGCTTCTAAATATCCCCTCGTTCATCATCTGCTCAGTGGTGTTGTTCACAGGAGGAACATTGCCAGCCTGTTGCAAGTTCTCCTCGTTGATGAGTACAGGCGTCTCCACGGTCTCATTTAATCCACTGTTAATATTCTCAGTCGACATTTTCAAATACTATCATAAAACAAGGGTTAATTAAGGAAATCAATATATCACATAATATCCCTATATACTGACCAACTAACAAATAAGCTTAGGTAGGACACACTAGCGAAGGATTTACTCGTCTCTCCCCTCCTAGTTCTATTCCCCGATCTCCGCCAGAGATCATATCCCTAAGCTCTGATACCAACTGTGACGCCCCAAAAATAGGTCCATTCCATCCAACCCATTCTGAGTCGCCAAATACATGGTATGTAAATAACTACAACTTTATTAATACATTTGTGTCGCAAAAAATACAACATATATCTTGTGAGTTTAAATACAATTATTGTCTTTAGACAATATACATACCCAAATAAATCCCCATCATAATTATTGATACATTATTTTACAAAAATGGTGAGGACTATTAAACAACTCTCTCTAGAACCTTCATTCCATATACCCCGACTAGTACTCGCTTACATTCTCGTCTCACGAGAAGAAAAATGGAACAAAAAGGAAAAGGGTGAGCTCGACTAGCCCGGTAAAGAATATTATGACTAAGATAATATACAACAAAATTATCGTTAGTCTTCAACAGGAAAAATATAATAGAATACAATAGACAACAAGTTTTAAATCAATATTCGCAATGAAATAATAATTCATTAAAGAGTTAAGTAGAGAATGCAAACTACTATCTTCTATGTATGAATTTTAAAGTTCATAAATCTATTTTTATCCCCGTAACATCAATCAATATATATCTCGAGATCAAAAATTCATCCTTGCACTACTGTGCCAAGGACATTCACCGATTGGTCATGTTCATCTAAACACACTGTTCATCTTTGCACTACGGGCCAAAGATATTCATCGAAATCAATCATCTTTGCACTACAGCCAAAGATATTCATCGAAATCAATCATCTTTGCACTACGGTGCCAAAGATATTCCATAATATCATCATTTAAGATCGAGGATGATGAAAATATTTTTAAAGAAACGAATCCGGTGAAACAAAATGACAAGGATTAAGGATTAAGGATTTAGTACTTTGTTTTATCCGTCAAAAATACCTCAAAAATAATCATAGTGGTGTAAAATTCAAGAATGATCAAAACATGGATACAATCAAAGCTAGTATCCATAATAGATATTTTGGACAAAAAGAAGAAATTTCATTTTTCTGAATGAATAGTGTAGATATCGTGAATAGTGCCAAGTATCGTGAATAGTAATTCTGACACCAAAAGATAGAAATTTCATAAAAACATCATCACGCTTCATGAATAGTACTCGTGAATAGTAACTCATGAATAGTAACTCATGAATAGTAACTCGTGAATAGTAACTCATGAATAGTAACCCCGACATGAAAAAGTTCTAAATTTGATAAAAAGTTTCAACCAATATTTCAGCATAATGATATTGAAGAAATAATATCATTTGAGAAGAAAATAACATCCCTTACCTCAAAAAAAGAAGACTTCCGATTCGAATAACGCCGAACGAACTTGCACAGTATAGCAATACTCAAAGTATACTCAAAATACTCACAAGAATACGCCGATAATAATATAGAGAGAAAACTTCAGGTTCTCGGTGTGATTTTCAATTCTAACCTAAGCACCTATTTATAAGAAATTGCTTAGAACACCAAAGCGAGAAAATTTAATATAATATTAATATATATAAAAATATTATACGTATTCCTTGAAATCTTAATCTCAGCAATTCACACATGCCAACCTTCTAGAAAAAAAAAAAAAACGTTTTTCTAATTTAAAATAATTTAAACTTCCAAAATCAATTATTTTGAGACTTGAACTTCAATAATTCACAATAAATAGCCCTTTTGCCAGAAAAATTTAAATCTCGCAAGTTTTTATAGGAAATTCAATTCTCTACAACTTTACGTAAGAAAGTTTTTCCAAATTCCAAGCGTAAATTGACCGAAATCCACAAATGGGCGATTTTACAAGTTTATAATCAAATTTCAATCAATAAATGGGGTCCACAGACATGTTTAATATGTTTTAAACATTTTGGTAACAAAAATACTCCTCCACATATACTCATATATCCCACATTCATCGTAAAAATATCATCGTTAATATATTATTAAAATAATATATTTAAATGAATTATTTTATCGAAAAAGATAAAATATTAATTTTCAACAATTGTCACTATAAAAATTTTCTCTAAAAAATCTATATGCACATAAAATCAATATTTTCCTCATCATATGAATCAATAATTAATTATTCACAAATAATATTACGTAATCACAATATTGACAACCGAGGCGCCTCAGGAAGAGGGGCTTTCAATAAGAATTTCTCCTTCATCTTGGCGCAATTAGGTGACCAAACCTCTCCTTAGATGTAACTTTCTAGACATTGCCAATAATGTTATCTAATAATATTATTCGGATAATATGAATTATTGGTTCGATAATGAAAAATTGTGTAATGACAATTATTGAAACAACAAAGAATATAAAATATCAACGCAACAATTATTGAATCAATAAAATAAAATCTTCGAGCAAGTAATTATCGTAACCATTATTGAGTAAAGTGCCTTCTTACGTAAGAATCAATAATTGGTGCAATACCGTATCATCTTGTGCAATAATAACAGTATTCGTGTGTTTTAACCACCGGGTATTCCAACAAAGGTAAACCAGTAATAACTACGTAGAGTTATTTTTAAACAACTTATTTTTGTCGTTTTCTTCCTCCAATCGCTTTTTCAGTTATGGGGCCCACACATGGTCTCTTGTCGTCGCATTTAATATTCCAAAAAGATTTAATATTCCACGACCAAACGAATATTCTCAAAACAATAATGAATATTATATCACCACTTGCTTATTTAAAATATTTAGCATTTTACCCATAACTAACCACATTAATCAAATCCACCCTTACTATTTCAAAATAATAAATAAAGGAAATTCCTTTTATTTAAAAAATTTTTGGTCTTACAACATTTTACCGATTCCTACCAAAGATCTGCCTCTCTCCTAAAACATGAAGGTGGCAAAGGAACCTTTGCTCCTCGGAGCATCCCAAGATATCAAATATCTTGGTGATCTGCTTTATCCACGTCTCTGCCTTGAGTGGTTCTGACTTTCCCAAAAACTCCGGTGGTCCCAGCTCCTTGAACTGCTTATCGATGACCATCCGAGAGTTGCCAGTGTTTCCACCTACATTTTGAACAGGAGTCTCTCTCGCCTAATGTTGCATGAACTGTACAAAGCCTCTGAACATCACATCGTTAATCATTTGGTCAGAGTTGTTGTTTACATGAGGATTGTTACCTTCCTGATGTACATTATCCTGGTTATTAATCTGTGGTGACTCAACTGTCTCCTGTGCTCCATTGCTTATCTCAACATTCTCGGAAGTCATTTTCAAACACTGCCATAAAACAAGGGTTAATTGACATGCCACAAATTATCCCTATATTCTAATCGAGCAATTAAATAACAAATAAGCTTAGGTAGGTCATACTAGCGAAGGATTTTCCCGTCTCGCCCCCCTAGTTCTAGTCTCAAATCTTAGTCATGGATCATATCCCTAAGCTTTGATACCAACTGTGACGCCCCCAAAATAGGTATACATCACCCATCTTGAGTCGCCAAATACATGGTACAGAATTTAAATACAAACTTAATTATACAACTGTCGTGTAAAATACGACATAACATAGCTGCGATTTTTAACATGAATATTATCTTCTAGACAATATCCAAACTCAAATTCATTTCTCATTACATTTATAATCATACTAAATAGTAAGGACTACTAAAACAACCATCTCGGACCATCACTCCATTTTCCGACTAGTCCCGACTACGTTCTCATTTCCTGAAGAGAACAATGAAAGCAAAAGGGTGAGCTCAACTAGCCCAGTAAGAAATATTGTGACTAAGATACTGCAGAATAAATTATCATTAGCCTTCAATAGTGTTAAATTGATAAAATATAATAAACATCAAGTTTAACTGCAACGGAACAAGCAATCCATTACAAGAGTCAAGTAGAGCATGATATCTACTATCTTCTATGATTTAAAAAGTTTATCATTAATTTTATCGTTGAGTCTAATAAATAAACCACATCATCAAATCATCCTTGCACTACGGGCCAATGATATTCATTAGTATCACGTCCACAAATTACCCATGCACTACGGGCCAAGTATATTCGTGTAATCATCAATGGTGATGAACATGCCAACAACTGTCCCTCAATGCACTACGGGCCAATGATGACTTTTACCACATCATTTGTAATATTACGGTCATGATTATACCAAATAATCTCTGGTTATAATCATACCAATCAATAGTCCATCTATGCACTACGAGCCAAAGATGACTTTCATAACAATATAAGCATGAGAATGATGACAATGATATAAAAATTCAATTAAATGAAAGCAAATGATAAATTTTTAAAGATTTATAATTTAATTTATCCAAAATTTAATAATGTCCAAATTGTGGAGTAAAATTCAAGAATAATATTTTATCAAAAATAATTTGGACCGAAAAAAAATCAATTTTTGTCATAAATAGTACTCCAGATGAATAGTACCCTGTGAATAGTATTTCAGCATAAAAAAGTTAAAACTTATCAAGAATGTTCAGAATAATATTTTCATGAAAATATACTAGATGAAGCGCAAATTTCAAGGATATTCTACTAATTTCATGGAGTATAGAAGCCAAAATTTAACAAAATGAGTGTAGAATTCTGAATCTGAAACGAAATAATATTACTTACATACTACAGAGTATGGAAGAAAATATTATTTCTTACAAATATTGAACAAAAATAATATCCCTTACCTTAAAAAGGAGAGTATTCCAGCTGGTATAGCGGGGATATTCTTGAAGAAAACTTTCACTGTTTTCTACGCTCAAAACTTCTTAAAACTTTAAAAAAATATGCTCAATATTATATAAGAAGAATTCTCTGATTATGATGTGATTTTTAATTTTAAACTAAGCATCCTATTTACAGGAGAATGGAAGGATACTATTTAGAAAAAAAAAATTCACGGACGCACATTATTTTTGAAAATCACGGATGCCGAACTTCTGAATAATACAATTTTTTTACTATGCAAATACTATACAGACACTATACAAACATTATGCATAATAAAATATAATATATTCTATTTTTTATAAAAAAAAACAAAACTTATTATAATATATATATATATATATATATATATATATATATATATATATATATATTACAATCAAGATACTCCTCCCGTGAAATTTTGCAAGATTCCCCCATTTTTTTTTCTTCCAACATGGGCCCCACGTGTTCCCCCACCAACATATCACCATCACAGGTGGATCCCACCATATAATATATATACAGAATAACTTCCTACCGATTATTTTAAAAAATGAGTAAATGGGGGTCCATATAATAATCAAAATTTACCACGAATACTTCATAAAAATCCCCCAATATTTTTAACAATATTTATTCATCCTTATTATAACTCGCAATATTAACAACCAAATCGTTTTCAAGAAAGAGGGGGCTATTCAATAAGAATATCTCCCTATTGGCGCGCAATTAGGTGACCAAACCCCTTTCCTCGACAGAACTTTCTAGACATTATTAATTATGCAAATAATAATATGAATAACTTGTCATCTCAATTATTGATTTAATAATAAAATATTAAAAAATAATTGAATCAAATAACGTAAGATACTATGCAGCAATTACTGTTGTAATAATTGAATAAAACTGAATGACTTCTCACGTAAGCATCAATAATCAATACCGTGTGCTACTATGCAACCATGTGTATTACTGTACTTTTATCACCGAGTATTTCAACAGTTTAACGGTAAAACTTTCGCCGTTATTCTCATAAAAAGATATTTCTATCGTGTTCTCATTCCAACAATAATTCTGTTATGTGGTCCACTAATGATTGTGCCATCGTACGAATATTCCCTATTTAAACGAATATTCCCCGACCAATCGAATATTTTATAACAACTTGCATACTTTGCAAAATTTATAAATTTTACCTACAACTATAACATTATATCAAATCCACACCATAATATTCAAAATATATTTAGAGAAAATTAATCTTTATTCATAAAAGTCGCGGTCTTACAAAAACTTTCGTCGTTATTTTTATAAAAGGCTTAAATATAATTTACTACTCTAAACTATTGACAATATTCCACTTCGGTGATCCACATTTCAATTTTTCCAATTAGATAATTGAACTATTAATTTTTTTAATTTCAATAAATTGAGTTTGCCACATCAGAAATTGCTGACGTGGCCCTCTAATAGGATTTTGTTCAGCTGATGTGTAATTAAAAAAATATTATTTTTAATATTTATTAACCATTCATTGTTTAGTCAAGGGTAAATTTGTCAAACCATAATAACAAAACCAAAAGCATTTAATAACTAAAATAACAACTATTAAGAAAAAAAATATTGAAAAACAATAAGAAAAATATAATCACTGTGATGTCCTACGCTCTCTTTATTCTCAGCTTCTCCACCTTCCTTCATCGAGATGCTCTCCGGCTATAACTTCGTTATCGTCGCCATGAAGCACGATCATGGCGACGTCTCCGACGTTCTCCCTTGTCTTCACGCCCTCGCCGCCACCCGAACCCCCTCCATCCTTCGTCTTCCAGAGTCGTGCGCAACCTGGGCCAAGAAAGCCCTCGATTTGAACCCCCAAGATTATCATATTCCCCATGATCGACAACCCTAAATTGGCACAAAAGTTCATCTCCTACTGTCGTTTCCCACCCAACAGAGTTTGTGGATTGGCCCACATGGTGGTTAGGGCTTCGAACTATGGGATCGACACTGGGTATCTGAGCAATTACGAGGAAGGGTTGTTGATCATGTGTCAGGTGGAGTCCGAAGGGGTGAAGAAGATCAAGGAGATCGCGGAGGTGGAAGGGGTGGATTGCATACAGATGGGGTCGTTGGATCAGAGTGCAAGCATATGGTAGTTATGGTACCCTAGGCATAAGAAAGTGAGAGAGGTGTTGAGGACGACGGAGAAGGTGGTGTTGAAAAGTGGGAAAAGCGAAGGGGCATATATGTTTGGTTGGTTTTGCAATGAGGTTGATATTGGTTTGTTTAGGGATGTTGCCATGGAAGATGAAGAAAGTTCAAGTCGAGCTTGGTGGTTGTAGGATCTGAATCTGACGATGATGATGATGAGAGAGTGGTGTGACGATTTTACCCTTTTAATATATTAAAAATGTTTAATCACAAAATAAAATTTTATTTTTTTAAAACACATCAGCTTAGTTATGCCCACTCATACAGCCACGTCAGCAATTTTTAACGTGGCAAACTCAATTGAATGTAATTGGAAAAAATTAATAGTTTAATCATCTAATTGACAAAATTGAAAGGTGGATCACCAAAGTGGAATATAACCTATAGTTTAGGATAGTAAATTATATTTAAGCCTTTATAAAATTGAGGTCTTACAACAGTCATTAATGAAAATAGTGAAATGTCAAAATTGGCATTAATAAAAACACTTAAAATAATATGACACACCTACATTTGTTTGGTTTCGTTGGTTTATAAAAGTATAAACTCAAGTCCACCCAAATTAAATTTGGACAGGCCATGAGTTGGGCGAATTTTTAAAAATGTGAAAAAACTTAGGGTCCTTTACAATAATATACAACATTTAGTAAGTAATTACACGATTAGTGCATCAAAAAATAATTACAAAAATAATAAACTTTCTCATATTTATTTATAATATTAGTACAATTAGGATTCCTTAATTTAGGGAATTAGTATAGGATTCAATTCATAATAATAAGGAAACCTAAAATCAATGAGAAATAACTACCATAATTAATAATTCAAATTCAAATATCTTGGATCTAACAACAAAAAAAATTCAAATTCAAAAATAATAATTCAAATTCAAATAATCAAAGTTTGGCAACGTCATCTTTCCTACTCCCCTTCGCCGGTCATCTTCCTCCTCCCCTTCGCCGGTGAAACCCAATTTCATGTCCAAAAGAAAATAAGAACACTACATAGGAAAGAGAGAGATAAGAGAGTGATGTGTAATGTAATATTGATAACCAAACCTTCTTAAAAAGGTAACCAAACCTTGGTATAAAGGTAACTAAACATTTATACCAAGGTAATCAATCTACCTCCACACCTGCAGTATGAATTGGTTACCTTGGTCTGAAAGTTTGGCAACCAACTGCATGAAAGTTTGGCTACCAACTGCATCACATTCAAAATAATTGGTAACTTAATAAAACTAAATTAGTTACCTTGAAAACCCACTGCAATATGAAAAAACTGAAGGTGTGGAGGTGGATCAATATATTTTTCATGGCGTGATGATGATTGTCGTTTTGGTGACCGCAGAGGTTGCGGTGGTCGTGGAGGATTTAGAGGTGGGCATGGTGGAGGTCTTGGTGGTGGAGGTGGGCGTGGTGATGATTGCCATTTTGGTGGCTGCAGAGGCTGCGGTGGTCGTGGTGGATTTGGAGGTGGGCATGGTGGTAGAGGTGGGCGTGGTGGAGGTCTTGGTGGTGGGGGTGGCGGTGGACTTGGAGGTGGGAGAGGTGGAGGATTTGGTGGAGGTGCTGGAGGAGGTGTAGGTGGTGGTGGAGGCTTAGGTGGTGGAGCAGGAGGTGGTGGAGGCTTAGGGGGTGGCGGCGGACATGGAGGTGTGAAAGGTGGAGGATTTGGTGGAGGTGCTGGAGTAGGAGTAGGTGGAGGTGGGGGTGGAGGTTTAGGTGGTGGAGGTACTATATGGTTTACTTATTAATTACTTAATTTAATAAGTAAATTAATACTAATCCCCTAAATTAAGGAATCCTAATTGCACTAATATTATAAATAAATATATAAAGTGTATTAATTGTGTAAATATTTTATGAGTGTACTATTGTTGTAATTATTTTAAAAAATATAATAGAATATGTAATTGATCCAAAAACTTATTCGAGTACACCATAAAATCGTGGGCAAAGTCGAATCACGATTACTCGTGAGTTGCCCAACCCAAATTCCACCCTTAATATTTACTATTACGCTCTGTTTCTGAGTTTTAAAATGGACAGAAAAGAAAAGAAATGGACAGAAAAGTTAAGTTTTTTTTTTCAATTTTTATGTTTCTGAGTTTTTTAATAAACGAAAAAGAAAAGAAATGGATAGAAAACTTGGTCACTTTTCCTGGCAAAGTTTTCCGTCCAAAATTGGCCTGATTTGGATGGAAAAGAAATTGGAATAAATAATATTTTTATAATTTCCATATTATCCTCAACTTTTAATATAATAAATTTTAAATTACAACTCATGTCCTCAATTTTAAATGTTCTATTCTTTTCTTTTAAAAACTCAGAAAAAACACAAAGGAAAACTTCAAGTTTTCTATTCTTTTCTTTTCTGTTCTAATTTAAGTTTTCTATTCTTTTCTTTTCTGTTCAAAACTCAGAAACAGAGTGTTAGTGTATCAAGTTTTAAATCCATCTTAAATGCCACATTTTTTTCTTATCCCCTGAATTTGTTTTTGTTAGTTTCATTTTAATTAGTTACTCTAATATATTTTTTAACCATATCTTATATGCGAAATTTTAGTTATTTTCTCCTTTTTTTTATGAGTTAAAAGTTTTATACATTATTAATATATTTAGTATTAAAATTATGACATATCTTTTTTTTGTTGGGGCGTTTCTTATCGACCTTCATGTGGGCCGAAGGCCTGACACTAGAAGGGGTTTATGATCTATTGGGCCGAAGCCCATGACGAAGTTGAAGGTGTTCGGGTTCGGCATCCGAGTCCTTTGGGCCGGAGCCTTATCTTAGTATATGGTGTTCGGGGTCGGGTCCTCGAGTCCTCTGGGCCGAAGCTCAGACCCGATGGCAAGTTCGGTTGGGTTGGGCCTGTGCAGTGGGCTATCCTGCGTGCAGAGTCTGTAGTCCTAACCGTATTTGAATAAGGTAACTCAAAAGGTAGTGTTTGGATTGGATTCCACTTCCACCTTTTAAGGAGATTGTGTTGGACCTGAATTATGGGAACTACCATAATTAGGAGTCCTAAACCGACTTGGAGAGGGATTCTAGGGTGATGGGAGTACTATAAATACAAGGCTAAGGTTACAATTAATAGGTAATACCTACTTTTGAGCACTAAACACTTAGCCTCCATTGTTAAACCTTGTGAATGGCATGTACTTATTCTTACATCGAAGCTATCCCCCGGCGGCACAAGTCGTCAAGCTTCTGTGTGATCTGCTATTGTGCAGGTACTAGCACGTGGATTCTGTGATTGGACGCGCCGGTGAAACTTGGCGTTAACATTGGCGCTAGAAGGAGGGCTTTTAGTGCTTATTCAATCACAACCAGCTTTTTCGGTGGAAGGTCATGGGGAGCAGGGATACAGGTGCTTCTAACCAGGAAAAGGCGAAGACCCACAAACCACACTGGTGAGGGGGTTGGTAAAGGATCGACTGGGTTATAGAATCCAAGAGGATCAGGTGGAGCCAGCTGCTTCCCTCCGGCGAAAAATTTTCCATGACAGCCAGCATACACCTAATCAGGCTAGTCGTGCGGATGAGAACAACTCTCGGGCACTGGAGGTGCGACGAAGGGACCGAGGGGAGGGTAGCCGGGATCAACGGGAATTCATCTTGCAGAAGAAGATGCAATAGAACAAAGACGCCATGATGGTCGTACGCCTTCAGCAGGAGGAGCTCAAACAGCAGATGGCAAAGATGGCTGGAGAGTAGGAGGTGTCTTCAAAAAGGCACAGGCATCAGAGTCGATCCCGGTCACCTCGACGGGGAGAGGCTGAAAGAAAAAGGAGCGAGCACAAAAGTTGCTCTCGAGACGGTCGAAGTAGAAGAAGGAGCCATTCGGTAGAACGGAGATCAGATCACCAAGGCCGATCGGGACAGAGGAGGAGGGATGAGTCTCCTGAATACGAGAGGGATAGACCCAGATCTTCCCCTCATAAAGAGGAGTTCGACCCCCTTGCTCGAAGGGTGGCTGAGTTGGAAAAGTTGCTGGTAGCGAAGAACTCGATGGGGACACCTTCGGCTTGCATAGGGTCGCCCTTCTCGCTCGAGATAAATCATGTTACCGCCGATCCCAAGAAGAAGATACCCCCGATGGAGACATATGATGGGCTGGGAGATCCATACGATCATTCGGATGGATACGACAGACTGATGACATACTACGAACATTTGGACGCTGCCAAATGTCATATGTTTGTGACCACTTTGAAAAAGAGCGCCCGAGAATGGATGGGGACCTTGGCGACGGGGTCGATTAATTCATGGAGTGATCTCCGGGAGAAGTTTCACGCCCAGTTCGGAAGCAACAGAAGGAGAGGAAAGATCACAGCTTCCCTCATGCAGGTTCGACAGAAATCAGATGAGAGCCTGAGCTAGTACGTCAAGAGGTTTCAGGAGGCTGTGGGGTCGGTAGCCGAGTTGAACTCTCCGCAGGCCTTGGGATTCTTCACGACTGGCCTGGACATTGGGAAGTCGAAGAAATTGATGAAAGATATGGTAATCAACCCCCCGACAGATTTGACAGAAGCTTTCCATCAAGCAGAGGGATTCATAGCGATTGAGGAGGCTATGGGAAACTTCAAACCGCATTCCCAATCTTATGAGAAATCCAGGGATCGGGACAAGTAGAGTTATCAAAGGTCAGATAATTAGGGGAGATCAGATAATTATGGAAGGAAGGCCAATAACGGTGGTGGTTCAAAAAGTTGCCGACCACCCTTCCCGAATAGAAATGTCAACAAAGTTTACACCACCCTCAACACTAACCGGGCAAAAATACTAGAGGAGATGCGGAACAAACCCTTTTTTGAGCCCTGTTCGACACACCCGAAGCTTGGCAAGAGAGGTCGGGACAAATATTGTGAATACCATCAATGTCGCGGGCATACGACGGAGATGTATAACGAAGATAATTTCCATTACCTGTCTTTACCTGAAACATCAAAGATCATGGTTATACCAAATCACAGTTCCTGTTCATAATCATACTAATAAATTCATCTTTGCACTACGAGCCAAAGATATTCATCAACAGTTCATCTTTCCACTACAGGCCAAAGATATTCAGCAACAGGTCATCTTTGCACTACGGGCCAAAGATATTCATCAACAATTCATCTTTGCACTATAGGCCAAAGATATTCAAAAACATGTCATCTTTGCACTACGAGCCAAAGATATTAATATCTCAAAGAAATTTATAATTATTTCAGAATTTATATAAACAATAATTATAACCATGTTGATCAATTCACCTTTGCCCTTAAGCTAAAGATATTCAATTATAAATTCAATGGTCATGATCATACCAGTCAACAATTCATCTTTGCACTACTGGCCAAAGAGAACCCATAGTCACGATCATACCAATAATTTACCCATCTTTACACTCAAGTCAAAGAGAAATATCATCATTAGGGTTATAAAAATGTTATATATGGTAATAAAACAATATGATCAAAACATGGATTTAATTTCAAGAGCAATATTCATAAATCAACGATAATTTGGTCAGAAAAGAAACTAATTTTTGTCATGAATAGTACCCATGAATAGTAACTCGTGAATAGTAACCCGTATTCGTACATACTACCGAATACGTAAATAATGTCACATACATAAATAGTGTCATATACACGAATAGTGTCGTATACGTGAATAGTGTCGTATACGTGAATAGTAACCCTGACACAAAAAGGTAGAAATTCCATAATAAAACTCATATCAATATTTCGGCATAATGATATTAAAGAAAATAATATCATTTAAGAAGAAAATAACATCCCTTACAATCCCTTACCAATATAATGACAATATCCCTTATAGTCCCTTACCTCAAAAGAGCAGTACTTTTGACTGGAATATCGGATATGACGATGAAGGAAACTTGCACTGATTAGCAACTCTCAAAGTATCAAAATACTCACAAAAATACGCTCGATAATATAGGAAGAGAAAACTTATGTTTCTGGTGTGATTTTCAATTCTAACTCAGCACTCTATTTATAGGAAAATGTTAGAACGCCAAAGCAGACTTGACCTGCAACCTGATGGCTTTACCTGCTACTATTCCCACCCACCACTTTTGAAATAAAATTTTAGCACATTTTTCACCAACCAAAGGTGGGGCCCACTCATTCTAGAATTTTTCACCAAAAATCATTTATAAACATAATTTCCGAATCAGTCACCTCTTAAAATTCATAAAAAATCATACGTTAATTTTTAACGGTTCAAAATTTGTGGACATGTACTCAACTTATATATGTATAACATATCCAAAAATAACAACGATCCAACAGTCGAATTAAAAATTATAACTCACACCTTAATATATCTCAAAGAACTTCGATTTTTCAAATTATGAGTCCTTCGCTTTTGATTTCATTCAAAAAATCAC
Source organism: Panax ginseng (assembly GCA_020205605.1). Taxonomy (NCBI): domain Eukaryota; kingdom Viridiplantae; phylum Streptophyta; class Magnoliopsida; order Apiales; family Araliaceae; genus Panax; species Panax ginseng. The sequence continues at coordinate 52,711,137 of CM035133.1, forward strand.
CACGAAAAATTCACAATGAATTTTGGGTGATTCCAATTTCTACAGTTATCTTACTTCCAAGGCTTTCTTTTGATATATGGCTCATCTCCTAATTCATTATACACAAAGAGTTATAGATTTTACAAAATCAAGTAATAAACTAATTTTCTAAAAATTTCTAAATTTTGTTCTTCATTTCGACAAAATACTAATAAAACACCTCAGATTAATTCCTTCATTTATATCCATATAAAAATATATATTTCCTTATCATATAAATCAATAATTAATTATTCACAAATAATATTACGAGTAATCACAATAATGACAAACAAAGGTAGTTTCAGAAAGAGGGGGCTTTCAATAAGGATTTCTCCTCATTTGGCGCGCTTAATTAGGTGACCAAACCTCTCCTTGACAGAACTTTCTAGACATTGCTAATAATGCTATCTAATAATATTATTCAAATAATATGAATTATTGATCTAATAATGGGAAATACTATGTTGTGACAATTATTGAACAACAATAATATAAATATTAATGCAGCAATTATTGAACCAATAAAATATTGAACAGTAATTACTGTAACAATTATTGAGTAGTGCCTTCATACGTAAGAATCAATAATTCCAAAAATACTGTGCAATACCGTGTGCTACTGTGTAACCACACATATTACTGTATTTTAACCACCAGGTATTCCAACAGTGTTAACGGTAACAATTACGTTGTTATTTATAAAAACTCAAACTTGTCATTATCTTCATCCGACAGTTATTCTGTTATGGGGCCCACAAATGGCTGCGCCATCGTACGAATATTCTCCGACAATAAGAATATTCCACAATCAAACGAATATTCCCCAACAGAAATGAGTATTTTATAACCACTTGCGTATTTTGAAAATTTTATATATATCACCCTTAACTTTAACTTTTTATCAATTTAACCATTTACTAAATAGGAAAATTGATTACTTTTATTTCATAAAATTTGGGGTCTTACACAATGGCCATTGAAATAGAGTCATTCACGGAGAGTAGCACCGAACCACTTGCCCTACCTGCCGAAGAGACATAGGATGTAGAGTTGGTACCCTGGAATCCAGATAAGTTAGTCAAGATTGGATCGGGGGTTGGCAGAACCGTTTAAAATAGGGTTGATGGATCTTCTTCGGGTGTATGCCGACATCTTTTCATGGGAGCCCAACGACATGCCCGGAGTAAGCGAATCGGTGGAATTACACAGGTTACACATAGACCCGACTAAGAAGCCAATGATACAAAAATGAAGGATTTTCGCTCCAGAGAGGCAGAGGATCACCGACGAAGAAATCACCAAACTTCTGGAAGCTAGATTTATATTCGAGATCGACTACCCCGAATGGTTGGCAAACATGGTTCTGGTTCAGAAACAAAACGGGAAGTGGAGATTATGCATAGATTACACAGACCTAAACAAGGTGTGCCCGAAAGATTTCTACCCTTTACCAAACATAGACCAATTGATTGATGCCACATCGGGGTACGACATGTTGAGCTTCATGGATGCTTTCTCGGGATACCACCAGATTTCAATGAATAAGGAAGACATCCCAAAGACAAGTTTTATCACCCATCGAGCAATATACGCTTATCGGAAAATGACTTTCGGACTGCTGAATGCCGGGGCAACATATCATCATATGATGAATTTTGTTTTCTCAAAATAATTAGGAAGGAGCATGGAGGTGTATGTAGATGATATGATTATGAAAAGCATGTCAGTCCGGGATCACCTGGAGGATCTGGAAAGCTGCTTCAAAATGGTGAGAAGACATAAGTTAAGACTGAACCCGACCAAGTGCACCTTCGGATTAGGGTCAGGGAAGTTTTTGGGTTACTTGGTCAGTAAGAGGGGCATCGAGGAAAATCCAAAAAAGATTCAAGCGATCTTAGACATGAAATCTCCAAAAACATACAAAGATCTACAGATGTTGACGGGCCGGATAGCTGCCCTTCGAAGGTTTATGTCAAGATCGGCAGAAAGATGTTTACCCTTCTTTGACACTCTCAAGGGGCTGAAGAACGAGAAGAGTTTCCAGTGGACTTCAGAGTGCGAAGACGCGTTCCAAGAGATCAAGAAATATTTGTCTTCGGCACCATTGCTAATGGAGCCGATCCCTTCGGAAGCCTTATACTTATACCTGGCTGCAAGTTCGATGGCAGTGGGAACATTACTGGTAAGGGATAAGGGAGGAAAATAGTTCCCGGTATACTACGTCAGCCATGTTCTTTGAGACGCAGAAACAAGATATTTGAATCTGGAAAAATTCGCATATGCCTTGATCATTGCAAGCAGGAAGCTTCGGCATTATTTCCAGGGTCGGGTGGTGGTGGTGTATACGGATTAGCCGTTAAAGAAAGTAATGCACAAGCCAGAAGTGTCAGGTTGGCTAGCTGCATGGGCGATGGAGTTAACACAATTTGCTATAGAATATCATCCCCGAACGGCGATCAAGGGTCAGGTATTGGCAGACTTCATAGTGGAATGCTCTTTTATGGAATCGGAGGTGAGTACGGTTACCAAAGCTCAACAGGGACAAACCTCATGGACTTTGTATGTAGATGGGTCGTCAACTTCGGACATCAGTGGAGCAGGGGTCATTCTGACAAGTCTTAAAGGGTTCAAAGTCCAACAGGCGATTTAGTTTTAGTTAAAGGCCACAAACAACGAGGCAGAGTATGAAGCCATTCTAATGGGACTACGGCCATTCAAGCTTGGAAATCTGAGAGGATAGTCATCTCTGATGATTCATAATTTGGTAGTTAAGTAGTTATCAGGAGAGTATGAGGCTCGGGGGGCGAGAATGTCAAAATACCTAGCCGAAGTGAAGGATAATCTCATGTATTTCAGCTCACATAGTTGTCAGGGAGTTGATCGATCAGACAACACGATATCAGATGCTCTAGCTAGATTGGAAACTACCGAAGCAAGCTCCTTCAACGAGTTGGTGTACCTGGAGGTCTTAGAATAGCTAAGTGTTCCGAAGGCGGACGTGCTAGCTTTGGACCGACTCGATTGTTGGCTCACACCTTACATCACGTATCTGGCAGATGGGGTTCTACCTTCAGACCGAATCCTAGCGAGAAAAATCAAGCACAGGAGCTCAAAATTCGTCCTTATTGACGGAGACCTATACCGAAGGGCCTTTAGCTCCCCACTGCTCAAGTGCTTAACTCCATCTGAAGCAGATTATACACTTCGAGAAGTACATGAAGGGATTTGTGGGGATCACATGGGGGTCAAGTCACTGGCACACAAGATTCTGAGGCAGGGGTACTATTGGCCGACCATCTACACGGAGGCCAAAGAATTTGTCAGAAAATGTCCCAAGTGTCAGCTGAACAGCACCATCCCACATCAACCTCCCGAAGAGCTGTATTCGGTCTTATCTCCCATTCCCTTTGTTGTATGGGGAATCGACATCCTGCAACCTCTGCCGAAGGCCAAGGGACAAGTCAGTTTTGTGATCGTAGCTATCGACTATATGACGAAGTGGGTGGAGGCTAAGCCTCTGCAGAAGATCACCTAACAAGAATGTCTGAAGTTCTTCAAAGAAGGGGTTATTTATCGGTTCGGTATCTCGATGACTGTGGTTTCTGATAATAGAAGACAATTTGTGGGGTCCAAGTTCGAAGGTTTTCTGAAAGAGTTAGGAATTCAGCATCGCAAGACTTCAGTCGCTCACCCTCAATCAAATAGTCAAGTAAAAGTGACTAATCGAACCCTGCTCAACTGGATTAAAAGGCGTCTAGACGAACTAAAGGGTCGATGGCCAGAAGAATTACTTAGCGTTCTGTGGGCATATTGGACTACTCCGAGAACAACAACTGGGGATTCCCCGTTCTGATTGGCGTACGGGACCGATGCACTCATACCAGTTGAAATCGGGTCCCCTACTCTTCGGGTCAGTCAATACAAGGAATTATACAATAATGACGATTTGAAAATAAATCTGGATCTTTTGGAAGAAATTCGGGACTCAGCTCTGATAAGGTTAGCCATTTACCAGAAGAGAACAACCCGACATTATAATCAGAAGGTAAAACAAAGGAGATTTGAAGTTGGGGATCTGGTCCTTCGGGAATCAGAGGCATCAACCCCCCAGACCACCGGCAAGCTCATGACTAACTGGGAGGGGCCCTATGGAGTAGTAGAAGTGCCGAAGCTAGGTACATACCGGCTTCGAGCAATGGATGGTTCGGAGGTAAAAAATACATGGCATGCTGGAAGACTTAGAAAGTATTATCAGTAAATGTCATTCTTTCCTTTACATATGTAAGCCATTCCACTTATCAATGAAATAAATGATATTTGTTCAAAAAATATGTGTACTTTGCTTATATTCATAAGATTTTGCACACCCGATCAGAAAAACTTCCGGATTAAACCGGTCAGAAAGTCCGGATGGACATAACTGATCAGTAAAATTCCAAAGTATAACTGATCGGGATAGTAATAGATTGAATCAGAAGAACTTCGGGATTAAACCGATCCAAAAGTCTGGAAGGACATAACTGATCAGTAAAATTCTGAAGTATAATTGATCGGGGTAGTAGTAGTTCGAATCAGATAAGCTTCAGACACAAACCAGTCAGAAATTTAGAAATGGCAAAATTGATTGGTAAAAGTCACAAGCACAACTGATGCTGATAACTACTAACAAAAATATTATACTTCATTCATCATTTCAAATTTTTACAAAAACCGATCGTATAAGATTCGGGCAAAGTACAAATAAAGGAAGAAAATGAAGAGTACAAAAAATTTCAAATCCTAACAGAAGCTATTTCGGAGGGGGCTCATCTCCGGTATCGGATTCTTCATCCGAAGAGTCAAGAACGGAAGCATCGAGCCCGACAGCAGTCAATTTGGCCCGAGCCTTTTCCCGATAAGTCTCATAGCCTTCAGCGAACTGGGCCATGATCTTCTCGATCAAGGCAAGGGACTCTTCATATTCCTCAATGGTGCGCGGTTTGGCCCCGACACTTTCTTCCTTCAAGGCATTGTTCTCTCGGATCAGATACATCATCTTCTCATGAATCCCATCAAACTTCGTCTCAAGTTGATGAAGTGCCTGCAACCATTCCTTGCTCTCCTCGGACAAATGGTCTCTCTCCTCCAGAAGCTTCTTGGCATGACCTTTGAGGCCGAAGAACTCCTGATGAAGCAGCGAATATTGTTCCTTGAGCTCATCGGCCTGACGTTCAGCCCTGGTCGCCTTGTTCCGAGTCTCAGCATGGAAATCCCGTTCAGTCTTCAGGTCCGAATTCAGACCCCGAACCTCAGCCTCGAGCAGTTTCACATCCGACCTCAGCTGAACTTCCTTCTTAGTGGTTCGGGCGAGAGGCAGGATGGCTTGAGCGAGAATGACGTTGACCTACAACAAACAAATACATCAGCTATCGAAATCAAAGTATAAGTTTACAAGAACAAGATAAACAACCTCAAAATTACCTGGCACTGGCGCGGACATAGGCAACCAGGTACTCTTCGGAGGAGAAACCCTTAAACTGCTCATCATCACCCGGCAATTTGAAGTGATCGAACAGGTTGAAGGGAAACACTTCCGAAGGGTTCTTCGGCCAACAAGTGTTCGACATTCCTTGAGAAGAGCTCGATTGAGAAGCGGGAGTTGGAGTAGGAAGGGGTTCAACCTCCGCAACGGGCTGCTCAGCAACTGGCTGCTCAGGAACTTTAGCCGTGTGTTGCTTCTTTGGTCGGGGTTCGAGAGGAACCTCTTCTATTTCTTTCGAGTCCTCGATCACCTCCATTTGTGTAGGGGGTGGGGGAGTTGGCTTCAACATAATTGCAGCGGAGGCCTTGGCAGGGACCTTTATAGATGGTTTGGAAGGCTTCTTCGCCTTCTTTAACAGAGCCATTTTCTCAGCCCGACTCATTTGCAGAACGTTCTTGGTGGCGGGCACGGCAGAAGAAGTTGGAGGGGCAGGGCCCGAAGTAGAACCGGTTGAAAGTTCTGCAATCGGGATGGTTTCTTCCTCAGCCATCTCGTCGGTGATCGAAAGGTGGATCAGCTCGATGGCGATAGGAAATGGGGCTATGGGTTCAGCGACCCCTTCGAGCTTGAAAATTGTCATTTCACGAGGGAGAAGTGGTTAAGACAGAGCTATTAGAGCAAGAAAAAAGGGAATTATAAGAACTGGGGACAAGTCAAAGATTAGAAACTTACGCCCGTGTTTGTATAGCTAGGCTTTGCAGGACAGAACTGACAGACTCCATTTGGTCTTGCTCAGCCTCTTGTAAAATGACTTAAAGGCGTCAGCTCGATCCTTCAGGAATTTGGACACCTTCACAATAGGATCATCGGGATGGGCCCAGTTGGGCAAGAGTTGGAGGTCATTTCCCTTCACGAAGATCCATTGTTCATGCCACCCCTTGTTGATCGAAGGAGTCTTGATGAGGACAGAGCGGTTGGCTGGTTTGTTTAGTTGCCGAAGGCCGGGTTCTTTTGATCCGCCGACGGTGAATAAGGCGAAAAAGAAGTCGACACCAGGAGTGATCCCAACCTCTTGACACAATGCAATGAAGGAAACTAAATGGATATATGAGTTCGGCACAAGTTATGCGAACCCGATTCGAACAAAATAGAGAAAGGAAGAGATGAAATCGTGAAGAGGAAACTGAACCCCGTATTTCAGTAGATACAGGGGTACGACGACCCACTCACCTTCGGGTCTCCAGAACATCCTCTCGTCAGGTGAGGGTATTCGAAGTTTGTATTCTCTCAGAATGTTGAACAAGGTTTGGATGTCTGAAATATGGGAAGAAAGAACAGTAGATCGGGTGTTGATATGGGAAAACTCCGTTTCGGAGTGGTAGGCATTTCGGATCTTGACTTTGGTGCTGATTAAGGTGGGAGGAGCAGAAAAGGTGGTGGTTTCGGTAGGAACCACCGGTAATTCAACCGAAATCAGATCGCCGGTGGTGACAGGAGGCAGAACTGACTCGACAGTAGGGACAATGCTAGAATCTACCATTGGAGATGAAAGTAATGGGAATGTGAAACTTCAAATGCGAAAACGATGAAGAGAGAAGTTGAAAGTTTGAAAATGAAGATCAAAAACGCGCAGAATAGCGAGAATCAGTGAAGTTTGGGGAAGAAATGAGCTCGCCAAAAATCGCCTTCGCCGGAAAAATTTTAACAAAGATTTTGAAATGAAGAAGTCTGAGAAATGTGACAATGATGGGGGGAAGGAGGTTTTTATAAGCCGAATTGCACGAAACCCCAGGGCGGCTAATTATGACAGGTGGGACCCATCCCTGGGGAAGCGTGTGGCATTTTGAAAAATGAAGAGAAACCATTTGGGTTCCCCAGATAACTCATCATTAGCTGTCGTGACTCTTCGAATCCATAACCGTTCAAGTCTCTAATTATAAATAAATTATAACAAGAGACTGGGGAGGCAATGTTCGGGAGCGTTTTACCGACCTTCATGTGGACCGAAGGCCTGACACTAGAAGGGGTTTATGATCTATTGGGCCGAAGCCCATGACGAAGCTGAAGGTGTTCGGGTTCGGCATCCGAGTCCTTTGGGCCGGAGCCTTATCTTAGTATATGGTGTTCGGGGTTGGGTCCTCGAGTCCTCTGGGCCGAAACTCAGACCCGATGGCAAGTTCGGTTGGGTTGGGCCTGTGCAATGGCTATCCTGCGTGCAGAGTCTGGAGTCTTAACCGTATTTGAATAAGGTAACTCCAAAGGTAGTGTTTGGATTGGATTCTACTTCCACCTTTTAAGGAAATTGTGTTGGACCTGAATTATGGGAACTACCATAATTAGGAGTCCTAAACCGACTCGGAGAGGGATTCTAGGGTGATGAGAGTACTATAAATACAAGGCCAAGGTTACAATTAACAGGTAATACCTACTTTTGAGCACTAAACACTTAGCCTCCATTGTTAAACCTTGTGAACGACCTGTACTTATTCTCACATCGGAACTATCCCCCGGCGGCACAAGCCGTCAAGCTTCTGTGTGATCTGTTATTGTGCATGTACTAGCGCGTGGATTCTGTGATTGGACGCGCCGACGAAACTTGGCTTTAACATCCTTAATAAAATACTTTAATTGGATGAATTTATTTTTATTTTAATAACTTGTCATAATCCTCCTAATGCTACACATGTATACATCGTTAGTGTATCAATTTTAAATCTTATCAATATTATTAAATTATTGATATTATCCCTTTGAATATGTGTTTTTTGCTAGTTTCCTTTAAATTTTAATTTGATGTATTTTTGTTTAAGTTTATCATTTAAGATAAAATTTGGTACACATAGGGTATACACATGTTGTGTTAAGATCATAACATGTTAGGATAAGAATAATAATGTTTCACATAAGTATTTTATTAATGAGTTGTCATAATTTTAACATAGTTTGTTTATACAATGAAAGTTAAATTTATCATTTAAGATAAAATTTGGTACATATATAGGGTATACACATGTTGTGTTAAGATCATAACATATTAAGATAAGAATAATAATATTGAATATAAGTATTTTATTAATAAGGTATCATAATTTTAACATGACTTATGTATACATTGAAAGTGCATTAGACTTTAATTCTAATCCTTGTTTTATACCCATTCATCTAAAACAAATAGTATTATTTAGGGTATCTAATTTTAGTTATAAGTTTTTTTTTTGTTAAATTTTAACCCAATCTTGGACGTGATATTTTATTCTTTTTTTTTTTGTTAAATTGGACAAAAATTAAAATTCAAACACTCAATCTTGGCATGCCAAGGCTCAATCACTCAAACTCATAGTTACCATGAGTTGAGTAATACCATTAAAGTCAAAAACAGATGGTCTGATTTATATTTGACTTTATGATAGTTCCTTTTTTTACCTATTTATTCTTATATATTTTATACTACTTGTTTAAGATTTATGTTCATCCATCTAAATAAATATTATTCCTATTTAGAGTGGATAGGAAATAAAATTTATCTAGAAGTCGTTCTAAAATAAATAGTACCGCGTTCACCCAAATTTTGTATTATTCTTTTTTTTATGATAATAAATGTAGAATTTAAATACATGTCTTTTACATGCCTTTTATTTTTTTTAATAGTGGCGCAATCGTGCAACTCGAGAGAGTTTAGGGATTATCCTAGTCTCAACTCACATAAAATTTATTATTGGGTATAGGTTGGGCAGGCCTAGAAGTCGAGCCTGTTTTTCGTTGCCCAAATATCAATTTGTTATAAAGTTATATGGATTCAAGTTGGATTGGACGGGTTTGGATGAACAATAATTAAAATATAATTAAAATTATAATAAACTTAGTTCGTCCAAAAATAATAACTGATAATTATAAATTGTTAAAAAATTACAACGTATTGACTAATTTTATAAGTACTATTGAAAAAATAAGAACATAATAATGGATGAGGAAAATTTGAAATTCACTCTCTTTATTTTTAAACAAAAAATAATATAAAAAAAAGGTTCTTACTATTTATTTTTTACACAAGGTAACATAATAGTAATAAATAAATAAGACACAATGAAAATATAAAAGATGTTAAAATTATATTGATAAATTGTAAGTAATTTTAAAAGATAATACACCTAATCTATATATATATATATATATATATATATATATATATATATATATATATATATATATATATATATATATACAGAAATGATCAAGTAAGGGATGATTTCATTTTCTTAAAATGAGGACTTTTTTTTTTTTTTTTTTTTTTTTTTAAAACAACTAAAAAAAGTTTAATATTTTATGGAATCGAAAATTTTTCATATCTGATGTTTTTGGGCGTGTTTTGAATACCTATACTAAAAAGTGATGGTACGATGCCTGCATCGTATATACATATTTTGTTATACGCACTCAAATCACACCCAAAACATCAGTATGAAAAAATTTCGCCCATAATATTAAACTTTTTTTTTTAGTTGTTTTAAAAAAAAAAAAAAAAAAAAAAAATCCTCATTTTAAGAAAGTTTAGGATCCTTACTGATCTGACTATATATATATATATATATATATATATATATATATATAGACACACACATATATGAAAAAAAAGAAAGTATGTGTCTAGACACATACAAATTTATGTGTCTTGTACTTAATATAAAATAGTTTTGATTAAAAAAAATGGTAAAATGTCAAAACAATTATTAATAAAAATAGTAAAGTATCAAATTATCATTAATAAAAACATTTAAAATAATATGACACACATACACTTGTATGTGTCTAATACACATTTTGATTTCGTTGGTTTCTAAAAGTATAAACTCAAGCCCACTCAAATTAAATTGGGCAGGCCATGGGTAGGGCAAATTCTTAAAAATGTAAAAAAACTTATCCGAGTACACCATAAAATCGTGAGCAGACTCGGATTCCTCGTGAGTTGCCCAACCCAAATTTCACTCCTAATATTTACTATAAGTGTATCAAATTTTAACTCCATCTTAAATGACACATATTTTTTCTTATCCCCTTGAATTTGTTTTTGTTAGTTTCATTTTAACTAGGTACTCTAATATAATTTATAACCATATCTTATATGCGAAATTTTTGTTATTTTCTCCTTTTTTTCACGAGTTAAAAGTTTTATACACTACTAATATATTTAGTATTAAAATTATGACATATCCTTAATAAAATACTTCAATCGGATGAATTTATCTTTATTTTAAAATGACTTATCATGATACTAATGCTACACATGTATACATTGTTAGTGTATCAATTTAAAATTTTATCAATATTATTAAATTATTGATATTATCCCTTTGAATATGTGTTTTTTGCTAGTTTCCTTTAAATTTTAATTTGATGTATTTTTGTTTAAGTTTATCATTTAAGATAAAATTTGGTACACATAGAGTATACACATGTTGTGTTATGATCATAACATGTTAGGATAAGAATAATAATATTTCACATAAGTATTTTATTAATGAGGTGTCATAATTTTAACATGGCTTGTGTATACAATGAAAGTTAAGTTTATCATTTAAGATAAAATTTGGTACACATAGGATATACACATGTTGTGTTAAGATCATAACATATTAAGATAAGAATAATAATGTTCAATATAAGTATTTTATTAATAAGGTGTCATAATTTTATCATGACTTGTGTATATATTGAAAGTGCATTAAACTTTAATTCTAATCCTGTATGTTTTATGCCCATTCATCTAAAACAAATAGTATTATTTGGGGTATCTAATTTTAGTTTATAAGTTTGATTTTTGTTAAATTTTAACCCAATCTTGTACGTGATAATTTTTTTTTTTTTTTGTTAAATCGGACAAAAATTGAAATTCAAACACTCAATCTTGACATGTCAAAGCTCAATCACTCAAGCTCATGGTTACCATAAGTTAAGTAATACCACTAAAGTCAAAGACATTTGGTGTGATTTATATTTGACTTTATGATAGATCCTTTTTTACTTATTTATTCTTATATATTTAATACTACTTGTTTAAGATTTATGTTCATTCATCTAAATAAATATTATTCCTATTTAAAGTAGATAGGAAATAAAATTTATCTAGAAGTCGTTCTAAAATAAATAGTACCGTGTTCACCCAAATTTTGTATTCTTCTTTTTTTATGATAATAAATGTAGAATTTAAATACATGTCTTTTACACTATTATTTTTTACATATATTTGAAGAAAGTTCTGTAATACTTTTACCTCCCCTCCATAAAACATGGAAAAGGGTGCATATTTAAAAAAAAAAATATATATTGGGGAATAACAAAAAAAATAAATAAATTGAATATCAACTTGCTGGCTTTAAAATGAGTTTTGTTGTTGGACCCATTACTTTCGAAAATTAATAACTGCATCATCATTTATTTACTAAAAGTATTCCGCCCAATAAATAAACAAACAAACAAATAAAAATGAAAAACTAGTAGAATATATTATAATTAGTGAAAAAAAGATATATATTTTAAAGGGTATCTAACTTGTATATTAGATACTAATAATTGCCCGTGCCTGAAGGCACGACGTAACTAAAAATTAGATTAAAATTTGAAAAATACTATATTACCTAAAGATTTTTTGCAGCCTAAAATAACTTACAATCACACATAACAATTATCATAATTCATCACACCACCACAATAATTAATAACAATTTTCATAATTCACCACACTACCACAATAACAATTATTATTATTATTATTATTATTATTAATGTTATTATTATTGTTATTATTATTATTATTGTTATTATTTTTGTTGTTATTATTATTATTACTATTATTATTATTATTATAATTATTATTACTATTATTATTATTATTATTATTATTAATATTACTATTATAGTTATAATAATAATAACAATAATAATTATTACTATAATAATAATAATAATTATTATTATTATAATTATAATAATTATTATTACAATTACTGTGATGACCCGGGAATGGGTGTGGTTTTAAAAATTCTGAGGACGGAATTTTTATAAGAGAGGAAAAATGTGACAACCCGAAAAATCGGATTGTCCAGAATTTAAAATTAAAAGAATTCGTTATTAATAAAATAAATTTTTATTAATACTATTCTGTGCTATGTGTTTATTAATCGTTCTAGAACCTAGGATGATTATTAATCGGGAGGATTCTGGCTACGAGCTAGACTGAATGAGTAAGAATTTTCAAGGCGAAAATAAATTATTTTCGGAAAAAAAATATTTCCGAGAAAAAAGATGAAATAGGCGCTATTCACCCGACGAAACCCTAAGGGTTAGGGTTTGAATAACCTAAGCCTTTTCGAGAGTTCGGTATGTCGAAATGACATTCCATCGAAAGATTTGACGATAATATATCGTGAAAAGTTAAGTAAGCCGATAAAAGTTTTCTCGAAAAACGTGTAAAAATTGAACGAAATAAAAACAACGAAAAGTATTATTATGTACTTTTCATTCGTTTAACTACGTTAGGGGAAAACGTGAAGGAAAACGCTTATCGTGGAAAAGTGTTTTTCAATTTTTCGGATATCCGAAGTGTGACGCCCCCAAAATAGGTCCACACGACCCATTCTGAGTCGCCAGATATCACTATAAAAATCAAATACAAACTTCATTTATACAACTGTTGAACTGTCTTGCAGAGTACGACAACACATAAGCTGTGAGTTTTAATACAATATTATCTCGTAGACAGTATCTAAACTCAAATTGTTACAATGCCATATAAAATACAGCAACAAATATTTTAAGACCCCAAAGAAGAACGAGAAGATTATTATCATATTCATTCTAATGAGGTGCATTTTTGACGCTTTCAAAGTCGGGTTCTCATCACCCTATTGATGTTCGCCAAAATCAATTATTAAGTGACGTATAAAATACGGCACACACATCTTAGGTCCTCAATATAATTATCTATTGCATATCATGCCGTTTTATAATGTATTGAGAAACTTCGACAGTCTCGGACCATCACACTATTTTCCTGTTATCCCTGCTCGACCCAGCTACACTCTTATTGCCTGAAAGGAATTGTGAAGCAAAAAGGGTGAGCACAACTAGCCCAGTAAAGAATATCATGGCTAAAGATAATTAAATTATCAATAGCCTTTATCAGTAATAAATCAGAGATTTAGAACATATGGTAGATGATAAAACTTTTCAACCATAGTTGCAGCGGAACGAACAATCCATTAGAAAAGTCAAATAGACCATAGGGTCTATTATCTTCTCTATGTTAAAAGTCCACCAACAATGTTTTATCCCTGTAACATCAATCAACAGTTCTTGTCCACAATCATGTGAATAACTCATAATCATAATTGTGATTCTAAATTCCTCTTCGCACCCAGGACGAAGATAATTTTCATCACATGTCTTTATCTGAAATATCAAAAATCATGGTTATACCAAATCACAATTCTTGTTCATAATCATACTAATAAATTCATCTTTGCACTACGGGCCAAAGATATTTTTTAACAATTTATCTTTGCTTTACATGCCAAAGACATACAACTGTATTATAGAAGAGTCAAGTAGAGCATGATATCTACTATCTTCTACGAATTAAAAGTGTATTATCAATATGTTATCACTGAGACTCAACTTAATAATTAATCCACATCATCGAATCATCCCTGCACTACGGCCAAGGATATTCATTAGTATTATGACCACGAATTATCCATGCACTACGGGCTAAGAATATTCGTGTTTTCAATAATGGTCATGATTATACCGAATAATCCCTGGTTATAATTATACCAATAACTATCCATCAATGCACGTAAGCCAAAGATATACAACTATAAAACCAATAATCAACGGTCCATTTTTGCATGTAAACCAAAGATATACAACTATAAAACCAATAATCAACAGTCCATCTTTGCACGTAAGCCAAAGATATACAATTGTAAAATCAATAATCAACAGTCCATCTTTGCACGTAAGCCAAAGATATACAACTATAAAACCAATAATCAACAGTCCATCTTTGCACGTAAGCCAAAGATGACTTTCATCACAATATAAGCATGAGGATGATGACAATGATATAAGCGAAAACAAGGATAAATATTAAAGTCTTTAAATTTATCCAAATATTATCAATCACTTAATAAACTCATATTTAATATTATTAATATTATAACAATATTTTAATCACTTCTTAAACTTATAAACAATTTATTTCAATTGTTTACACTTTACCGAATAATGCATTTAATCATTCAAAATGCTATACTCATAAGATTTCATCACCAATGATCAAATCCTCATCAAAAATCAGATATACCCTATATAGGATTCCTAAGCCATAAAATCCTATTTTCCAATTTTGTTACTTCACATAACATATTTAATTTATTTACTCATAACTAGTTCATTTTCATGAAAAATACCAAATCGGGCCCAAAAATATTTCTTTTCCGGGATTTAGCGTAATATAGTCCCATATTGAACATATATTTTTCTCTCGAATTTTTAAAATTCATTTACTATTTTTCATATATGGCAAAATCGCGAATATTTAGACATTTATCATAAATTGTACTTTTGTCTAAAATTCGAAATTTTGTGGTATAATCTGTTATATACATGTACTCCCAATAAAAATTTCACCAATTTTGGAGTTAACCACAAGGAGTTATAAGGGTTTACTTTTAAAATAGTCTTTTCTCATAAAATCCATAACTCTTAATCTATACATCCAAAAATCACCATCTTTGGACACAATATAGAAAACTCATCAAATTATCATTTTAAATTTTTCCAGAATTTTTGAGGGTCAGAAAAATTATGAAACTGCTAATAGATTTTCACCCGCCATGAGGTAATCCACGTAGACAGATCATTTCCACAATTTAATAAGGAATGAATACAAAGGATCATTCACCATGCATGCGGTAATCCACATAGACAGGTTATTCTAACAGAATAATAAAGAATGGAATAACAGAAGAATTCACCATGCATGCGATAGACCGCACATACAAGTTATTCGCAATAGAATAATAAAGAATGGAACTGTGTCATGCGTAATCATACGCATGCATGTGATATTCCAATAGAATAATAAAGAACGGAACTGTGTCGTCGCGAATCCGCATGCACAAGATATTCCAAATGTAATAATAAAGAATGAAATAACAATGTAATTCACCGTGCATGCGATAGACCACCATATGCATGTTATTCTAATGAATAATAAATAATGGAACTAAAGTTATGCGTAATACGCATGTACCCGTGATATTCAAATGTAATAATAAAGAATGGAATAATGTAAGAATTTCACCATGTATGCAGATTACTTAGCATGACAAGTTATTCCAACATAATAATAAAGAATGGAATAATGTAAGCTCTCTTCATGAATAATGAAAGAAATAATACCCCTTACCTTAGTAAGAAACTGGATATTGGAATAGTGAGGTAGCGAGACTTCTCTTCTTCTTTCTCTCTATAATTTTCTCTATAATAATTGCTCTAAAGCTTTAGTGAATTGGTGAGAAATGAAGGAAGAATGAGCTTTTATTTATAGGAAAATATAGTTTCGATAATCGCACGCTTTTGGGGCTCAAATATTACAAAGATAATACCTTCCTCTTTTCTTTCATTTTAATTTAGTCTTGCAAGTATTATCAAACTTGCACCACCTCCTCTAATATTAAATAATGTGAATCAATAGTTCAATCATGTGAAAATACTTAATTACAAGATAAGACCTCCATCTATACCTCCATTTTAACTTAGTCATGCAAGTATTATCAATCTTGCACCAACTCCCTAATAGTACAAGAATGTGAATCAATAGTACACACATGTGAATAAATAGTTATAATCATGTGAATTAATAGCAATTAATTGCTCATTTATTCGATTAATTACCCGATTGGTCAATATAACCTCCAAACATCAATTATTATCGAAATAAATGTCAATTTTCATTAACACTAACAATCCCAACACAATGGAAATATTTTTCTCAAAAATTTCATTTTTTTAAATTTCGAAGTTTGACTTTTTCCAAAAAAGTAAACTGTTGACTTTTTTGACCAAAAAGTCAACCCCGACAAATTTTGTGTTTATAGTCTATTTCTACTAATTTCATCGTTCCGGACTCAAATATCACGTCCGCGTCTCCAAATTCAACTCCGAACTCAAATTCTATTTTTAATAACATTCATCATTAATATTATAACTCACAATATTTAACAACCAGGTTGTTCCCAAGAAAGAGTGGGCTTTCCGATAAGAATTTCTCCTTATTGGCGCACGATTAGGTGACTAAACCTCTCCTTGACAGAACTTGTAAACATTGTCAATATTGCAAATAATAATATGAATAACTTTGTCTTCTCAATTATTGATTTAATAATATATAAAATATTATGCAGATGATATTGTGACAATAACTAAATCAATAATATGAGAGATATGATGTAGCAATTACTGTATCAATAATTGAGTATAACTGAGTGACTTCTCACATAAGAATCAATAATCAATACCGTGTGCTACTATGTAATCACGCGTATTACTGTACTTTTACTACCGGTTATTTTATGACAACTTGCTTACTTTGAAAAAATTTCAAATATGACCCTTAACCTTAAACTTTTATCAATTTAACTATTTACCAAAATGGAAAAATTGAATACTTTTATTTCATAAAATTCGGGATCTCACACGAAGAATACGTAAAAGTTAATCGGTAAAAGAAAGACGAAATATCCAAAAATATTTAGATTCGGAGAATCGCAGTTTTTAAAACTGTCGGACGAAACCCGAAAGATGGAAGCATGAAGCTTCCAAGGGAAGCTAAGTGAATAGTAAGTGTGAGAGCCCCAAATTCGGGTCCTAAATCACCGCGGATTCGATTTAATCATTCTATAACTATTGCAAAAGATATAAACATACATTGTTTATACAGTACACTTTACATACTATTCCCCTAAAAATCGAGTAACCTTAACTTATACACAAATCATAAACTATCTAACATATAACATTATTATCAAACTATACTATTACAATCTAGCTGCACATTTTATCCCAAGCAAAACTTGGCATTATCCTTTTCCTATATCCGAACGCATTCGCCTTATCTGCAATGTTTATCATGATATAGCAAGGGTGAGCATGAAAGTTGCCCATCAAGTTTAAATATAATTTAAGGATATATCATGATTGAAAGAGTCTCGAATAATAAGTGGCTATAATTCATCAATATAATTGAGAACTAAGACGAACAAACTTTTGACTGAACAAGTATTGAACATGAACAAATATATCTGGACCAACTGGTAATGAAGGTGATCAGCCTTTCATACCTGACTTATATATGCAATATGTACAGAGTATAATTATCCATGGCAATCAACAATGATTAACCATAAGCATATCTGAATGAAACAACTCTTAGTAGAGTTAAAATAAAACTTGCTTGAACCGTTAATTACCGCTACGCAATTTATAACGCTTTATCCGAAGACCTAATATTAGTAATATAAATTTCCAATATTAGAATAATATCATCACAATATAATACTATTATATATATACACATAGAATAACTTAAACACATAGCACATAATCCTATCAGTCTACAATACACATAAGACTTAGTTTCTGGTCAGACTATTTCAGTCTAACTTGAAACCGACATAATTCTATCATCCTAACGGTCTAGTCGGACAAATATCGAGTTTAAGTTCAATTAAACTCTGCCTAAACACTTAACAATTATCATAGATAATTTTCTTAGCAGTCAAAACAATTTTCATAGACTTGTAATAATTTTCAAATAATTAATATCATTTATCATGATTTTTCAATCATTAATAACGTATTTATATAATATAAATACCACATAATTCCTTAATCATTAATATTTATTTATCATTAAATATTAATGAAAATCATAAAATAATATTATAATATAATTATAATATATCAAATTATTTTTAATACCTTAAAATCATATTTATATAATTTTTAAACCATTAAATTCATTATCCGATAATTGCTATAAATATTAAAATATTAATATTTTCATGCCAAAATATCAAAAGTTATATTTTATAACTTAAAATATTTTTATAACACATAAATCATTTTTATATGATTTTAAATCATTAATTCTAATTTTCCATAATTTATTTAATATATCTATTAAATTAATTATCATTAATATTAAATTATTAATAAAATTCATCACAAAATATTAAAAGTCATCAAAATAACTTAAAATATTTTCTAAAGCACAATAATATAATTTTTATGATTTTTCATGAATTAAAACTATTTTTAAATAATTTATTTAATATTATAATTTAATAAATAAATACCTTTTATATTCCAAAAATATTAAATATTTATGAAATATACTCAAAATAATTAAAAACTATTTCTTGGACCTTAAAATAATCTTTCATAATTTATTATGTATTTTAATAAATTAAAACTATTTTTCTATTTATTTAATTAATTAATTCATTTTCTAAGTAAACTGTCGCTAAAAGGTACCATAGGCGACAAAACTATCGCTAATGGTGTTCTTGGCCATTTTCCAGAAATTCAAGTCAGTCATCAAGGCATGAGGTTTGACCAACATTTGATCTTAGATCTAAGTGTTTTCTGGCCAGAGTAAAGTGCTTAGATTGTAGTATAAGTGTAATACTACTATAATTAATCAATTTCTTGTCCATAACATATCATATATGAGAGATCTAGGTTCTGAAATATCATGTCAGAGCTGTTCTTCATTTCTGGGTTTTCCAGAAATGAAGAACAGTTGCTAGGCTCTACTTTGAAGCCTCATAACTCGAGATATGGGTCAGGTTTGTGTGATCTAATGGTTCTATCTTGAAGACCACATGACAGGTACAATTATATAGCATCGATCTCATCTAAAACAACACGAAAGGAGTATTTGATCCAATCAAACTAGGCCATTAATAATCGTTTTTGAACATTTCGAAAACCCAAAATGTTCTTGAAAGCGCTTCGGTCAATGGTGGTTTGACCACACATAGTTTTGATTCTGAGCAAGATCTGAGTACGCTAATGACTTGGAAGTGTAGATCTCATGTCAGACTACAACCTTAAAGCAACAAAATGACCAAAGAACTTAACAGATGCAAGATCAGAGACCTAGAAAATGCTTGTCAGACAACATAGAAAAATCTGGGTTGCCCAGATTCAACTTTTCGTGCTTGGTCAACGAACTTTGACCGCTTGTAACTTACGATCTAGACATGCTATGAGGTTGATTCAAGTTGCAGAACAAAGACCACATGGCATACTATAGATTCATAACATAAAACACACAAAACACCTAACACACACGGATCTACGAGCCCTGACATATGGCTGTCAGACAACATTTTAGGGTTCAAAGTCAGTTTATAAAAATATGATTTTCGAGCACGTTGATGTTATGGATCTGGGATATAACAACCCAGATCACTAAATGACACCATCTAACACATATTTAACCAACAAATCATAACATTAACATAAGATCATGAGATTTTGAAGATTTAGGGTTTATACCACTTTGATGCCCTATTTTTGAATCTGATCTTGATGATCCGATCCAGATCGCTAACACCTGATCATGGCTTATCTAATCACTCATTCTCACTCTATATTTTGAAATTTTGGAGAGAGAGAGTCTTGGGAGAAAATGAGAGTAAAGTGGCTCTTTTCTCTCTCATTAATCAATATAAAAGATATGATATAATGTATCTAGTTGCTAGGTAGTACACATATATAATATAAAATAGAAATAGAGCACATGGGATAAACATTAAGGTGATGACTCACAAGATTTGCAAAATCTTTTGCTCAAGTTTAAGAAAAGGGCATTTTAGTCTTTTCAATACCATTTTATTTATAGAATTGTCATTTGTTGCAAACCCTTAGGGTGTAACCCTAAGCTTTCCATAATTCACCTTTTAGGATTTCTAAATTAGGGTTTTCAAAAATGAAAATTAACATCTTTAAATTATAATTAGAGTTTCCTAATTACAGTATACTTTCCTAATCACATTAGGACTAACACAAATTAGGATTAATATTTCCTAATTAAGATGACTAATTTGGCAATTAAATCCATATTTGTACATTAGGGTTCTTGACAAAATAATTAGGGTTTAAAAATTTGAAATTAGGGTTTGCTAATTTATTAAGCTTTACCCTAATTAATATTATAATTAATAACACTTAAGCAGTATACTCATCCTCTAAGTTCCCAGATTAGGGTTCTCAAATATCCAAAATCTGAAATTAGAGTTCCCAGATTAGATATTAGGGTTTTCTAATAATTAATTAGGGTTTCAAGTAATTCGTTTGGGTTTTTCCCTAATAAATTATAATTAATGACGTTTAAACCTTATACATAGCATTTAAATTCCAGAATTAGGGTTTTAAATTTCCAAATTAGGGTTTCAAATTCCCGGAACTAAAATTAGGGTTTCAGAACCGATTTCTAGGGTTTCTTATTAGACGTTAGGGTTTTCTAACTGAACGTTGACGTTCTTAATAATAGTAGGGTTTGACACTGATAAAATTTATCTGGTCAACCCTTGACCCTTAACCGCATACTATGCACACATAATACCACATTCAAAGAACATAAACACATATACACTCAATCCTGAATAATTCACCTAAATCCTTCACAGAATTTTGAAATCCTCAAAATCCCATCCCAAAAATATCAAACGCATACACTTATTTTCTGTCTAGGTCTATTATTTGACCTTAAATCCATCATTTAAGATTTTAATAAATTGTCTAATTTCTCCGGTTGTCACAGTAAGGAGGTGGGAATAGTAAGGAGGTGTGAATAGTAAGGATGTTTTTCCAAATGACCAAAACGCCCCTAGCTTTGAAAATCTATATAAGAAAGGTGTTAGTTGAGTTTTTTGAAAAATTAACCAACACTTTGAAGAGAGAGAGAGAGAGCTTGAGAGCTTGGAGAAGAAGAAAAAGGAAGAGATTGAGCATGAAGGCTCAGATCGGAGTGGCTCGTGAAATAGAAAAGCTAGCGAATCACCGGCTTTGTCTAAAGGAAGAAAAATAAGGAAGAAAGGTAATCCGAAACCTAACTTTTAAGTTAGTTTTTCTTTAAGTTTCTATGTTAAAAAACATACCTTAATGAGAATAAGAAGTAAATGATGTTAAGAATGATTTCATATGGTTGATATCATTGAGAAAAGAAGAAATAAGAATTTAAAGTTTTTGTTAAAAATTTCTTAAGAAAGTATAAGATTCTTAATGAATTAGAGCGATCCGAATGAATCATATGAACAATTTGGTGAAATAAGTAAGTAATGGTGTTCTATAACACCGAATTCCAAGAAAAAGTGAAATCGTAATAAAAATATCGATTAAAAAACGAAGAACGCGAAGAACGTTGTTGATGGACAAATTTAAAACCATCGTAGTGTAATTGTTGTTGATGGACAAGTTTAAAACCATCGCATATAAGTTAGATGCTTATTGCTTGGTTAGGAACAGTAGAAACGTTCATGAAGAACGGATTAAAATTGAGCTATAACGAAGTTATTGCAAAAATTTTGTAAATGACGAACGAGAATTAGAAAGTTAATAAATGAACCCTAACATGTAGGGTTTTATAAGAATTTAAGAGAACGTAGAAAACGTGAGTCGTGGACTCAAAAATGAATGAATTCCAAGTTCGAATGATCGAATTACGAAGGAACGAACGAAGAACGTTAAAAACATAAAACGAACGAAGGATGAAGATTAAGCCAATTGAATGACATGTTAATGGATTCAGAACGAAGTTCTGTCCGAGGGTAATCGAAGTACGTAAGATAAGGAAGAGAATGGCTTTGGAACAACCTCGTTCTGAGTTATTATGAAGAAGTTATGAGATCGAGAAGTAAGCGTCTCAAAATGGATTCAAGACTTAGAAATTTTTTCAAGGACTAAGGCTTTCAAGTGGCATGGAAAGTTAGGTTTTAGAGGCGGCGCCACAGTGCCATCCCCTATAGTTGGACATCGCAGAAAGTATACCGCAAATTGAGTGATAAAGAAGGAACCGGCACCGCAGAGCCGGTGTAGAGAAAAAGCCAGTTATGAGCTTTTAACTGCTCAAAACCTGGGGGAAGTGTACCGAAAGCTAATGAACGTGTAGTTCATCGAATGTAACACTTAATCAAGTGTTTTAAACCTTTAATGAAGGTTGAACGAAAAGATTAAACGAGATTAAAAGATAAAGAATGTGAACGCGGTATACGAAACCGATATCCGGGGATCGTAGTCGCGATAAACGAACATGAGGGATTGTTATGATGGTGATTCCTTAGACGTTGATTGACGGGGGTAATGAATAACATTTCGATGTTATGTGGTGGTAATGAGAGATAAGTGTAAAGTGTATAGACGCTGTGAATGCAACGCAGTTGCATTGAATGATCGGTCTTAGCATACAACGAACCGTATGACTTCGACATTAAGGAAGAATAACGACTGGTATTAAGAAAGTCGTAGCGAACGGTAAGAATATTAATGAAAGCCGAATATGGGTCGGATAGAGAACATTAGAATGAAATATAAGCGTTGAACACTTTAACCGACGCGAAGGTTGAGTGTACGCAAATATTAAATAGGCAGAACCTACACCCCGTGTATGGTTTGACCATAGGGTAATGAAGACCAATGATTAAACCGTGAACGGTAAAGAAGCTGAATTAAAGACAAGTACGCATAACGTAACGAAGCCGAGTTAATGATTAACTTGAATGATCATTCTGAGTATACAAAAGACTTTATGACTTAGACGATAAATAATGAATCTTGAGGTATGGCATTTAGTTGCCAGAAAGCTATAAGGAATAAGAAAATGACTTAACGAACAATATAGTTTAATGGTTTGGATAAGTTAGGTTGTGGTGCAATTGAAACCTTTGATGGTTGACATATGGGAGCTGGGCTAAACAATTCCTTCAGAGTGAAGGTATATACGAAACTGGCAACCGATCTAACTCACTGTGATGGCAGTGTAGACGAGACGAGAACTTGTTTGTTGGTTGTTTATGGGAAACCACTCAGAGTACCATATGGACTACTAGTAGAGAAGCGATGTGTGTTGAGTCCTAGAGAAGTTATAAGAAGAAGATAAGAATGTAAATCATCAAAGATGATGAACGTATCAGTAAGACATCTCCGTATGTCATAAAGCCATAAATTGGTAATGAAGTTTGTCGCGTAAATTTAGGTTGAAAGAACGCGAACCCTAAGAAGTAAAGTTAAGTACACCAATGCGTAAGTCAAGTATATAACTAATTGCTGTACGTGTTATTTCTTTATGTGTTATAGGGATTGGAATGAGTAGTTCAGCGTAAGCTATAGCTGTGACGCCCCCAAATTCGGGTCTCTTCCAACCCGACAAATGGTGCTACACGGTACTACCATTCATTCATTCATCACCTGAATAGTCACAAAAGGACTAATATAACCTCTATATAATCAAAATAATATTACATTCCCCAGGTTATTTGTAACCCTTTCAATTGTTCTTGTCATAATATCAATATATTACAACCATTCATCCTATACTATTACATAAGTATGCTACGGGTTCGTCTTTGCCTGAGCCTTCGATCCGCTCGATCTTGGCTGTGTTCATATGGTTCAAGCAAGAGTGAGCATAACTAGCTCAGCAAGTACTACAATTCTAATAAACAACATGCTTGAAACATAGAACTCATATAGCTTCAGTAACTGAACAATAGTTACGAAGTACTATCGATAATTCAAAATAGCACTTCTTTTCCTTCAAAACATTTTACACAACCATATTCAGTAGAATAACAATTATGGCTCAAGTCTATGAGCATATCATAAGTTCTTTTGAAAAGGACAACCCGACACTAAGTCCGTAAGTCCGACATAGCTTACGAGCACTTCTGAGTGATCAGCTCATAGTACTCTATGTTTATCAACACTACATTCATTAAACGTG
This sequence comes from Panax ginseng, assembly GCA_020205605.1. Classification (NCBI taxonomy): domain Eukaryota; kingdom Viridiplantae; phylum Streptophyta; class Magnoliopsida; order Apiales; family Araliaceae; genus Panax; species Panax ginseng. The sequence continues at coordinate 52,735,688 of CM035133.1, forward strand.
TATATGTTTAAGTTGTGGCAACCTCACGTGCCTCGTTAAACGACAAAAACATTTTAGCATACTTGGTCTTCGATTGAAAACCATGCCAATATAACTTGGTAACATTAATCATGCTTGATAGATTCATAATATAAGTCTAGCCGAAAGAATTGGCTTTAGACTTCATCGTTAAAAACTTCATGCGAAAGAATACATGAATTATACATACTTGTCGCATCGAATCGGAACAAGGGTTAGAATACTTGCCTTTAGCGTCGCACATCGATTAACACACACATACACTTTAAGTCTCTATGATTCTACAATACATAATTATATAACGTACCACATTAGGTATTATACAATCAAGTATGTATACTATTATATCTTACCCTTCATCTCAATGTAAACCCTAACATAGATTCGTTATTAGGGTTTCTGGCTTTCATTACGTTATTCACATTCCGCTAATCTTCGATTGATTATTAATTCTTAATCAACATGCATTAGTATCTTACAAGTACCTTATAATGTCTTAACAATATTATGATTACATCTTAATTCATTACTAACAAGTTCTCTTTCCTTCTACACTTGAAATCATTCTTCACTATCATTTTTCTTGATCAGCCATGCATGGCCAAGGATTGCTCTGTGACTTCATGTTTGTGGTATGAGTTAGCGAGTGCACCACCTCTGCCTTGCCATGGGCTGGCGCCGCCATTCCAAAGCTTAGAGTCAGAGCTGCATAATCGGACTACGTGCCTTAGAAAATTTTGCAGTTTTAAAAATTTTTACGAACTTCCTGGACACATAACTTCTTTGTTTTAAGTCCGAATTGGTCCGTTCAAAAGCCTACGGTTCAAAAATTTCATAATCTAATGCGTTCATGCAAGAATTTTATCTATTTGACTTCGTTTGCTAAAATTTCACCTATGAGTTCATTTTTATAGAAAACGATAAACGTTCGTGAACGTTCAACGCTCATTTCTTCGTTCTAAGTCGGAATTCGGTCATTTTCAAGTCCGCAACTCTATAATGACCAATATGACTTGTCTCCATTGAAAACCAATATTTTTGACTTCAAACACAAAATACGACTTCCATTCCAAGAATTTCACGAATTCGACGATAATCGTCTAATCGTGTGAAGTCCGTCAAATCTTCATTACTAAGCGTTCTAAATTGATTTTAACCAACGTATGATCAATACAAGTTATTTACTACACCAACTTATAAACAAAGTAGGTTTTGACTTATTCTCATAAGTCATTGATTTATTCAACTTATGAACTAATAATCTTCATGCCCATGACTTATTAATAACTTAAGTCCTTCAATCAAAGTTCTCATGCTATAATCAACATATTAATCATCATATGACAACTTATAATAAGTTCTTCATGGCTCTAGCAACTTATTAATGTTCAAGTTGCTTATTCAAATTATTCGGCTTAAGTTCATTTCTTATTAACTTATTACATGCTCTTAGTATACATGTTCATTAATAACACTTCCCTTATCATCCTATTCTAATAGAGATGAAAGAATATTGAACACAAGATCAATACCTTTGAAGTCTAACTTCTTCTTCTTGGAAATCTAACAAAAGAAGCTTTAGCTTAAAAGTGCTTATTTGCTCTACCAAATAAGTAGCTTATATTTGAGAGGAGTTGGATGATTATTGAACAACCAACAAATGAATTGTGGCTTCTCTATTTATAGGCAACTTAAGGCTAGGGCATTATGGTCTTTAAACCATCCACCTCCTTATTCCACCTCCTCATTTAACCTCCTCATTCTCCACCTCCTTACTATTTATAACCTAGCCATTAAGTAACTTGCTATCCACTTCTATTACTTGATCACCACAACACTTGGTCATCACACTAATTGTTTGCCCATCAAGCTTACCCACTTCCTACTTGGTTTGACCCATGGATCAAAGCTTCTCATTGGGCTTGGTTAATTAATCTAACTACTTTCTTATTGGGCTTGTGCTACAAATAGATTGGACTAATGATTAACAAGCACTTGGGCTTGCATATCCCTTCCTATTGGACTTCTATCAATAAGCTAGCAATTCTACAAGTCCATTACCTTAAATTACTTAACTTAACAAATATACCCCACGTATAATTCTCGTATGCTATCTCGTATATTAATTCGCAATATACGTTATCTCATTCTTCGTACATAATAGTACAATACGTCATATTATACTTACATTCTTTACTTCATATAATGTATACACATTATATAATCACAACTTTCTTCCTTTATACTATATAAACCTAACATTCTCAAATTAGGTCCGCATGCTAAATATTATGTTTTCCATACTTAGATTATTATTACATAATCCATCTCACCTTGATATTATAACGTTACGTATTTCTCGAAAGTTCAAAAATAATTTCCGAGCAGAAATCGATGAATAGTGTTTTTCGGAAAATTTCTCGGAAAACTTTTATTTTCGTTTTAGAAATTCAAACACTTTAATTCTCCCGCGTAGTTAAAATACTACGACATTCCGACGTTTCTAGGTTATAGAACGACCTTCATTTTCTTAACACGTAATAATAATAAATAATATTATTTTATTCATTATTAAAAGTAATACAAAAATATTCGATTTTCTGGGGCGTTACAATAGCTGTGCGTAAGGCAAGTTTCCTAACTTCATTCATATTTTAAATGAATGCTAGTTTCTAAAACTTCTTAGATGTTGAACTTGAGTAGTTCTGTCTAAGTGCAAATGTGTGATATTTGTACAAGGTGGTAGAACGTATGAGGCCTTGTGCCACAATGTGAAAACTTCAGTGTTTCTATGAAATGAGAATGTTCTATTTATACATGAACCATTATTGATAAGTCTGTGCTATTTATTCTAGCCAGACAGAATGTGTATGAAGAGAGAGAGAATGAATGTATTTCAAAGTGAATGTGAATAATGTTTTAAAATGATAGGAATCGAGATTATTCCTATTATTCAAGCTGCTTCATAACCTTAGTTCGGTTATTGATGTCTTAAAAGAATGTTTAAATTCTTGAAGTTGTTTGTTCAACTGCTATGACTTGTTGGGCAATTGAATGCTCACACTTGCTTTAAATGAAAAACATTTTCAGCGTACGATGTTAGAAGAACTTAAGGATCCTGTAAAGATCAAGCTGATAGGTATCCAGAAGAAGTGCCATTCATTAGATGAATGAATGTGATGATCAAGTGAAGACTTGTAATATAGAATGATGTAATTAAACTATAGAATAGTTTAATGAACGATTATATATCCTTGGTGGCGGATAAAAGTCACTCGTGTAAGATGTAAAGAATAATGTAATTAACATTATTTGTAATGAAAGAGGTTATAAGATTTTAGAACCTGGGAATTGAGAATATATGTTGTTATATTTCAGTATATAATGATATATGTTTGGAAAGAAGTGGAATCATGACGTACGAAATTCGGGTATGAAGATAAACCGAATTTCGGGGCGTTACAAGTTGGTATCAGAGCTGATAGGTTATAAACCTTAGGTATGAGTACCTAAGACTATAATCGTAGAGAGAATGATAAGAAGATCGTTGAGTTAAACGATTAAGGAAGAAGATCACCACGTGATCATAGTAAGTCATAATAACAGATGATTTGTGTAATGATGAATGATTTATAGCTAATGCTATGAATGAATGGTACTACGAAGTAGTACAGGAAGAAGAACTCAGATTGAGTTGTGAAGGATAGCATACGAATTAAAGAAAATTTGTATTAAGTAAAGAGAAAGTTAGAAGTTGTAAAATTTCAATTGAGGACTCATGTGATAGTTAAGTTGTATGAATCTTTGTTATGGGCAGAGGTTTATGCTTTGGTGTAACAACCACTCAGTTTATTACAGTGATAATCATTGGAATTGGTCGCGCTATCAATATGTATATGACGAGGAGGTGAATCTTTTCTCATGTATATACTTGATAGGTAGAGAAAGATAAGGTAGGTGCGAGTTCTTGAAACTCATACTTATGGAAAGTTCGTGACTCATAATGATATGATATGTTTTTTGTAAGACCCCAACTTTTTTGAATAAAGAATAATTTTTCTCGAAATATTTTTTTGAATATTATGGTGTTGATATGATATAATGTATAGTTGTTGGTAATATTTGGAGAATTTTGCAAAGTAAGCAAGTTGATATAAAATATTTGTTGTGTCAGTGAATATTCAATTGGTCAGGGAATATTCGTTTTAACAGGGAATGATCGTACGACAGCACAATCATTGGTGGACCCCACAACGGAAGTATTGTCGTAGTTAGAAAATGACAGAAATATCTTTTTATAAAAATAACAACGGAAGTTTTACTGTTAAATTATTGAACTACCCGATGGTAAAAAAGTACGAATCTGGCGTGGTCGCATAAGAAGACACTACAGTATTGATTATCGATGCTTACGTGAGAAGTCACTCATTTATACTCAATTATTGCTACAGTAATTGTTGCATAGTATCTCACGTTATTTGATTTAATTATTGTCACATTATCATCTGCATAATATTTTATATTATTAAATCAATAATTGAGACAACAAAGTTATTCATATTATTATTTGCAATATTGACAATGTCTAGAAAGTTCTGTTGAGGAGATGTTTGGTCACCTAATTGTGTGCCAATAGGGAGAAATCCTTATTGGAAAGCCCCCTCTTTCCTGGGAACGATCTGGTTGTTAAATATTATGAGGTATAATATTAATGATGAATAATTATTGAAGTGTTAAGAATGTGTTTATTGAAGATAAGTGAATTACAAAAGTTAGAGGGGAATAATGAAAACTTGGAAAACTTTAGGGGTACTAAAGTGTAATAAGTTAAATCAATCTGGACCATTGATGGTGGTTTTAATAGTATCAATCTGGACCGTCGGCGGTGGTTTTAAAAGTAAATCAATCTGGACCGTCGGCGGTGGTTTTAAAAATAAATCAATCTGGTCCGTCGGTGGTTGTTTTAAAAGTAAATCAATCTTGACCGTCGGTGGTGGTTTTAAAAGTAAATCAATCTGAACCTTCGATTTTGGTTTTAATAGTAATCAATATGGACCGTCCGTTCTAATAGTGAATCAATCTGGACCGTTCGTGAATTAGTTACTATTTAGTCCGTTCTCCTATAAATAGAAGCTTAATTCTTCTTTCATTCTCACCAATTCACTGAGACTCACAAGATAAGCTATATAGAGAGAAACTATAGAGAGAAAGAAGAAAAGTATTTTGCTATTTTACTATTGTAGTATCCAGCCTTCTACTAAGGTAAGGGATATTATTTGTTGTATTGGTAAGGGATATTATTTGTTGTATTCGTAAGGGGTATTATTTATTTCATATTCTGAAGAGATATTATTTTTCGTATTCGTATGAATATTATTTTCATTCAATATTCGTAAGGAATATTATCTTCATTCAATATTCGTAGGAATATTATTTTCGTTCAACACGTAAGGGATGTTATTTTAGTTTGGTAAGAGATATTATTTGTTGTATTCGTAAGGGATATTATTTATTTCGTATTCATAAGGAATACTATTTTTCATATTCATCCTTTAGTATGTTGGAATAACCTGTCTACGCGGATTACGTACCGTATGACAGGTGAGAATCCATTTGCAGTTTTCGTACGTTAATTCTTTTCATATTCTTAAATCTAAACTTACTATGGTAAGTATTGCTTCTATAATCCTTGAAATTAGTGGAATATCCTTGAGTTTTGTGCTTCATCCAATATCATTTTATTGGAATATTGATATGGACTTTCTTATTAAATATCAATATTTTCACCCGAAGTACTATTCACAGGGTACTATTCATAGGTTATTATTCACCCGGTTACTATTCACTATAATATTATTCACTCGGATATTTGGTGCACTTTTCATGCCGGGGTACTATTCATGAGTTACTATTCACGGGTTATTATTCACCCGATTACTATTCACTCAAATATTGTTCACTCGGGTATTTGGGGCCCTTTTCATGTCGGGTTACTATTCACGGGATAATATTCCCAAAGTACTATTCATAGGGTACTATTCACGGGGTACTATTCACCGAAAAATTTATTTCTTTTCTGTCCAAATTATTTTTGATACATGGATATTATTCTTGAATTTTACTCCACAAAGCAGTATCATGTTAAAAATTTGGACATTATTGAATTCGGATAAATTAAATTATAAATCTTTAAAAATTTATCCTTTGCTTTCTTTTAATTGAATTCTTATATCATTGTCATTATCCTTATGCTTATATTGTGATGAAAGTCATCTTTGGCTTACGTGCATAGATGGACTGTTGATTGGTATGATTATGACCAATGATAATTCGGTATAGTCATGACCATTGATGATTACATGAATATTCTTGCCCCGTAGTGCAAGAATAATTTGTGGATGTGATACTAATGAATATCCTGGCCCGTAGTGCGCAGGATGATTCGATGATGTGATTTATTTATTGTCGAGTCCCAATGATAAAGTTAATGATAAACTTTTTAAATCATAGAAGATAGTAGATATCATGCTCTACTTGACTCTTCTAATAGATTACTTGTTCATTCATTTATTAAACTTGTTGTCTATTATATTCTATCAGTTTAACATTATTGAAGGCAAATGATAATTTATTCGCATTATCTTAGTCATAATATTTTTCATCGGGCTAGTTGAGCTCACCCTTTTACTTCCATTGTTCTCTTGAAATGAGAACGCGTAGCTTAACTAGTTGGGGAACGGAGTGATGGCCCGAGATTGTGTTATAGTAGTCCTCACTATTCTATAAAATAGTGTGCCAATAAATGTAATGAGGACTCCATTTGAGTTTGGATATTGTCTAGAAGACAATATTCGTGTAAAAACTCTCAGCTCATGTTGTATAATTAAGTTTGTATTTGTATTCTGTACCATGTATTTGGCGACCCAAGATGGGTGATGTATACCTATTTTGGGGGCCTCACAGTTGGTATCAAAGTTTAGGGATATGATCCTTAGCTGAGATGTGAGACAAGAACTAGGAGGGGAGAGACGGGGAATTCCTTTGCTAGTATGACCTACCTAAGTTTATTTGGTATTTAATTGGTCGGTCAGAGTATAGGGATAATATGTGGCATGTCAATTAACCCTTGTTTTGTGGCAGTGTTTTAAAATGACATTTGAAAATGTCGAGATAAGCAATGAAGCATATGAGACCGTTGAGTCACCAACGATCAATACCTAGGATAATGTGGAACAGAAAGACAATAATCCTCAAGTAAACAACAACACTGATCAAATGATGAACGATGGGATGTTCAGAGGCTTCATGCAATTCATGAAACATCAGGCGAGAGCGGCTCCTATTTAAAATGCAGGTGGAAACACTAACAACTCTCGATTGGTCACTGCTAAGCAGTTCAAGGAGCTGGGACCACCAGAGTTTTTGGGAGAGCCAGAACCACTTAAGGCGGAGACGTGGATAAAGAAGATCACCAAGATATTCGAAGTCTTGGGATGCTCCGAGGAGCAAAAGGTTCCCTTTGCCACCTTCATGTTGAGAGGAAAGGCAGATTACTGGTGGGAATCATGAAAACGTACTCAGCCTGCCGCACTCAAAATGTCTTGGGAGAAGTTCCAAGAACTGTTCAACGACAAGTACTTTCCCGAAAGTATTCGTCACATGAAGGAGGTGTAGTTTATTAAGTTGGAGTAAAATAATATGACCGTTTCGCAGTACTAGGCTAAGTTTTCCGAGTTGTCCCGACTGGCATCCCATTTGGTTGATATTGTGGAGAGAATGACGCGAATGTTTCTATGAGGTTTGAGACCCAAAATACGTCAATACCTCATTTCTCACAAACTGTGTTTGTATTCAGATGTTGTAAATAGGGCTCAGTTATTGGAGAGCGATAATGAGTCAACCCAACCAAGAGAGAGCAGCCGGCAAGTCGATAATACCAATGGTAGCAGTCATCGAAGCGGTGACAACAAACGTGCAGGGAATCAACATGCCAGAAATAGTAACCACTTCGGTGGTAATCATGGCCAAGATAATAGAAGTGGAAATTTTAAAAAGAGGAGATTCAATAATGATGGAAAAACGTCAGCACCAGCACATGTTGTTAAGGGAGGAGAACGACCACCGGTCGTATGTTACAAATACGGAGGAGAGGGACACATCAGTCCAAACTGTACGCACCAGTCCATAGCATATTACAATTGTGGAAGAGAAGGTCACCTAGCCCGATTTTGTCGTGCACCAAAGTCAAGTCCAGCTGGGATGGAGGCATCAATGGCCGTCCCAAACAAGACAAAACCGGTAGTTCAAGGGAGAGCATTTATCGTAACCTCCCAAAAAGCGAGGAATCCTAATGAGGTGATCACGGGTAATCTAATCATAAACTCTTGGAAAGCTTATACCTTATTTGATACCAGTTCTACCCATTCTTTTATTTCTCCCACTTGCGCTCAACGTTTAAATTTGACTCCAGAGAAATTAGACTTTGATTTATCTGTTGAAACTCCGTTGGGAGAAACCTTTATAACATCCACTGTTTATAAGTCTTGTTTGGTTCAAATCGGTAACCGCACATTACTTGTCGATCTTATTTCTTTAAAAATACTTGCATTCGATGTGATTTTAGGAATTGACTGGTTGACTACTCATTATGCTAAAATTGATTGTTTTCGTAAGGTTGTTAGCTTTCATATTCCTAACCAACCTATTATGCGAATTCAAGCAACCAAACCATTAAAGTCAATTACTGTCATCTCAAGTCATAAAGTTATTCGTTTACTGAAAAACGGATGTCAAGCTTTCTTAGCCCATGTCATAGATTTAAACAAAAATACGTCAGATTTTAATGATATTTCCATTGTTAATAAATTTCCTGACGTATTCCCTGAAGAACTTCCTGGCCTACCCCCCGAGCGTGAAATTAAATTTTGTATCGACCTTGAACCTGATATAAAACCCTCAAATATTTCTTCTCCTAAAACGAACATAACATGCGTCGAATACGTTGGCTCGAGCTATTGAAGATTACGACAATACCATTCAATACCATCATGGAAGAGCAAACGTGGTAGCTGACGAGTTGAGTAGAAGATTGTATGCGGTTACGAGTGTGACGCTGTTAACACAAAGACCCATTTCATATGACTTGCAAAGGATGGAGATAGAGTTAAAGACTCCAAGAACCTACGTGAAGATAACGAATGTAATATTAGAACCGACTTTAATCGATAAAGTTAAAGTCGCTCAAGCTACATACTTAGAGCTGATGAATGTGAAGAAGAAGGTTCAAGAGGGCATTATTCTAGAAGCAAGAATCGAAGAAGAGAAAAAATCTCAATCCTCGATTCATTGGCCCATTTGAAATCCTTGATCGAGTAGGAACTGTGGCTTATAGACTCACGTTACTGCCAAGTATGTCGTGTGTTCATAACATTTTTCACATATCTATGTTACCTAAATATGTGAAAGACCTGAACCAAATTATTTAATTAGAACCAGACGAGATAGCGGAAGATTTAACATATGAAGAGGTAGCTGTTAAAATCTTGGATAAGAAGGATTATATTCTACGCTCCAAGGTTATATCTCAAGTCAAAGTTTTGTGGAGAAACCACGATGTGGAGGAAATGACCTGGGATTTAGAATCTGAAATAAAATCAAGGTATCCTCACCTCTTCGACATATCAGGTACGTACCCTAATTTCGAGGATGAAATTTCATAAGAAGGGGAGGTTGTAAGACCCCAACTTTTTTGAATAAAGAATAGTTTTTCTCGAAATATATTTTTGAATATTATGGTGTGGATATGATATAATGTTATAGTTGTGGGTAATATTTGGAGAATTTTGCAAAGTAAGCAAGTTGATATAAAATATTCGTTGTGTCAGTGAATATTCGATTAGTCGGGGAATATTCGTTTTAACAGGGAATGATCGTATGACTGCACAATCATTGGTGGACCCCACAACGGAAGTATTGTCATAGTTAAAAAACGACAGAAATATATTTTTATAAAAATAATAGCGGAAGTTTTACCGTTAAACTGTTGAACTACCCGGTGGTAAAAGTACAAAGAATACGCTGGCGTGGTTGCATAAGAAGCACTACCAGATTGATTATCGATGCTTACGTGAGAAGTCACTCAGTTATACTCAATTATTGCTCAGTAATTGTTGCATAGTATCTCACGTTATTTGATTTAATTATTGTCACATTATCATCTGCATAATATTTTATATTATTAAAATAATAATTGAGACAACAAAGTTATTCATATTATTATTTGCAATATTGACAATGTCTAGAAAGTTCTTTTGAGGAGAGGTTTGGTCACCTAATTGCACGCCAATAGGGAGAAATCCTTATTGGAAAGCCCCCTCTTTCCTGGGAATGATCTGGTTGTTAAATATTGTGAGTTATAATATTAATGATAAATAATTGTTGAAGTATTAAGAATGTGTTTATTGAAGATAAGTGAATTACAAAAGTTAGAGGGGAATAATGCAAACTTGGAAAACTTTAGGGGTACTAAAGTGTAATAAGTTAAATCAATCTGGACTATTGATGGTGGTTTTAATAGTATCAATCTGGACCATTGATGTTGGTTTTAAAAGTAAATCAACCTGGACCGTCGGTGGTGGTTTTAAAAGTAAATCAATCTGGACCGTCGGTGGTGGTTTTAAAAGTTTATCAATCTGGACCATTGGTGGTGGTTTTAAAAGTAAATCAATCTGGACCGTCGGTTGTGGTTTTAATAGTAATCAATATGGACTGTTCGTTCTCATAGTGAATCAATCTGGACCGTTCGTGAATTAGTTACTATTTAGTCCATTCCCTTATAAATAGAAGCTTAATTCATCTTTAATTCTCACCAATTGACTGAGACTCACAAGAGAAGCTATAGAGAGAGAAACTATAGAGAGAAAGAAGAAGAGTATTCTGCTACTTCACTATTGCAGTATCCAGCCTTCTACTAAGGTAAGGGATATTATTTGTTGTATTCGTAAGGGGTATTATTTATTTCATATTCTGAAGAGAGATTATTTTTCGTATTCGTATGAATATTATTTTCGTTCAATATTCGTAAGGAATATCATCTTCATTCAATATTCGTAGGAATATTTTTTTCGTTCAACAGTCGTAAGAGATGTTATTTTTGTTTGGTAAGAGATATTATTTCTTTCATATTCATCAGGAATACTATTTTGCGTATTCATCCTTTAGTATGTCAGAATAACTTGTCTACGCGGATTACGTACCGTATGACAGGTGAAAATCCATTGCAGTTTTCGTATGTTAATTCGTTTCACATTCTTAAATCTAAACTTAATATGGTAAGTATTGCTTCTATAATCCTTGAAATTAGTGGAATATCCCTGAGTTTTGCGCTTCATCCAGTATCATTTTATTGGAATATTGATATGAACTTTCTTATTAAATATCAATATTTTCACCCGAAGTACTATTCATAGGATACTATTCATAGGTTACTATTCACCCGTTTACTATTCACTATAATATTATTCACTCGGGTATTCGGAGAACTTTTCATGTCGGGGTACTATTTATGAGTTACGATTCATGGGTTACTATTCACCCGATTACTATTCCCTCAAATATTGTTCACTCGGGTATTTGAGGCACTTTTTATGTCGGGTTACTATTTACGGGGTACTATTCCTAAAGTACTATTCATAGGGTACTATTAACGGGGTACTATTCACCGAAAAATTTATTTCTTTTTTGTCCAAATTATTTTTGATATGGATATTATTCTTGAATTTTACTCCACAAAGTAGTATCATGTTAAAAATTTGGACATTATTGAATTCTGGATAAATTAAATTATAAATCTTTAAAAATTTATCCTTTGCTTTCTTTTAATTGAATTCTTATATCATTGTTATCATCCTCATGCTTATATTGTGATGAAAGTCATCTTTGACTTTCGTGCATAGATGGACTGTTGATTGGTATAATTATGACTAGGGATAACTCGGTATAGTCATGACCATTGATGATTACACGAATATTCTTGGCCTGTAGTGCAAGAATAATTTGTGGACGTGATGCTAATGAAAATCCTTGGCCCGTAGTGCAGGGATGATTCGATGATGTGATTTATTTATTAAGCTGAGTCCCAACGATAAAGTTAATGATAACTTTTTAAATCATAGAAGATAGTAGATATCATGCTCTACTTGAATCTTCTAATGGATTTCTTGTTCCGCTGCAGTTAAACTTGTTGTCTATTATATTCTATCAGTTTAACATTGTTGAAGGCAAATGATAATTTATTCTGCATTATCTTAGTCATAATATTTCTTCATCGGGCTAGTTGAGCTCACCTTTACTTCCATTGTTCTCTTCAGAAATGAGAACGTAGTTTTAACTAGTCGGGAAGCGAGTGATGGCCCGAGATGGTGTTATAGTAGTCCTCACTATTCTATAAAATAGTGTGCCAATAAATGTAATGAGGACTCCATTTGAGTTTGGATATTGTCTCTAAGACAATATTCGTGTAAAAACTCTCAGCTCATGTTGTATAATTAAGTTTTTATTTGTATTCTGTACCATGTATTTGGCGACCCAAGATGGGTGATGTATACCTATTTTGGGGGCGTCACATTTTTGAACTTCTCAGCGAATGGACGCCTATGGTCTGACTGGGATAGTTTTTAAACTTATATTATTGTGGAAAGTTCCTGAACTCATAATGTGTGGTAAGTTGATGGACTGTACTAAGGTATAGTGATGTTTAGACTGAAAATGAGTTATTTTCAGTAGAATTAGCATTGAAGGTGCTAGACAAGATTAAGTATTGTCGCAAGTAAGACAATGAAAGAAGATGGAGAATAGGATATTCCAAGTCATCTAGTTATGCTAGATTTCGAAGTTTCTTGAAATCGTACTTATGTGTGCGCATTTTGAAAATGAAAGAATTGGTTCAACTTTTGGAACCAATGGATTTTAAAAGAACTATTCTTGGTATGTCTATGCTAGTTGATTCGGCTAGACAAAAATTGATTTGAAATATCAAAATGAATTTTATATCATCAGTGCATTTGATAAAAGGATGGAGTTATTAATGCAATTGAACCTGGTGTTAGATGTGATCTTAGGATCAACAACCCACTATGGTTTGATGTATAATGACGAAGTCATAAATGACAAATTCCTCAACGTACTGTGAAAAGTACGGTATCATGACATCATAAAATGTTTTGATGTATTGCGAAAGAATTTAAAGAAGTAGTCAATGTTAATTGATTTGACTAGACGAATGTTTCAAGTTGATATCCAATTTATTGGTATGGTTTAAGCTACTTGATTTGGCTAAGACAAAGGGTATGTCATGTTTAAAAGAAAATTGAGCTTTCTTTGAAGAAGTTATGCCAAACCAAATTGTTTTGGTGCAGAATCTAATGATCAAGCCTGAGGTGAACACACTCTGGAATGGGGTTATACAATGGGTTGATCGCCTACGTATGAAAGAGGTAGTTTACTTTCTGTGTGATTGTAAACTGACCGTGGAAGAAAGTTTATGGCATCATGCTGTTAAACCTAATAAGAGTTCATGGTTAATTTGACCCCTCAACAAAAGTATGAAATGTTTTAAAGGAATTCTTATATTCCTCATTATTCATTCTACTTCATAATTCTTGATAAGTTATGAAGGTGAGAGAATGTTTGAAAGATAAGAACCTCTTTGAAGAGAAGTTGAGAAGAATGGTAGATTAAAATTTCAAGGACGAAATTCTGTGAAGAAGGGGTGAATGTGATGACCCGAGAATGGGTGTGGTTTTAGAAATTTTGAGGACAAAATTTTTATAAGGGAGGAAGAATGTGACAACCTGGAAAATTGGATTGTCCAGAATTTAAGATTTAAAGAATTAGTTATTAATAAAATGAATTTTTATTAATACTATTCTGTATTATGTGTTTATTAATCGTTCTAGAACCTAGGATGATTATTAATCGGGAGGATTCTGGCTACGAGCTAGACTGAATGAGTAAGAATTTTCAAGACGAAAATAAAATTTTTCCGGGAACAAAATAATTCTGGGGAAAAAGACGAAATAGGCGCTATTCACCTGACGAACCCCTAAGGGTTAGGGTTTGAATAACCTAAGCCTTTTTGAGAGTTCGGTATGTCGAAATGAAATTTCGTCGAAATATTTAACGATAATATATCGTGAAAATTTAAGTAAGCCGATAAAAGTTTTTCTCGAAAAACGTGCAAAAATTAGACGAAATAAAAATGACGTGAAGGAAAACGATTATCGTGAAGGAAAATGATAAAAGTACTGTTATGTACTTTTCATTCGTTTAACTACGTTAGGGGAAAACGTGAAGGAAAACGATTATCGTGGAAAAGTGTTTTTCAATTTTTCGAAGATTCGAAGAATGCGTAAAAGTTAATCAGTAAAGGAAAGATGAAATATCCAAAAAATATTTGAATTCCGAGAATCTTATTTTTTAAAACTGTCAGACGAAACCTGAAAGACAGAAGCACGAAGCTTCCAAGGGAAGCTACATTAATAGTAAGGAGGTGGGAATAGTAAGGAGGTGTGAATAGTAAGATAGTTTAGCCAAATGACCAAAACGCCCCTAGCTTTAAAAATCTATATAAGAAAGGTGTTAGTTGATTTTTTGAAAAATCAACCAACACTTTGAAGAGAGAGAGCTTGAGAGCTTGGAGAAGAAGAAGAAGGAAGAGGTTGAGCATGAAGGCTCGTATCGGAGTGGCTCATGAAATATAAAAGCTAGCGAATCGTCGACTTTGTCGATCTAAAGGAAGAAAAATAAGGAAGAAAGGTAATCCGAAACCTAACTTTTAAGTTAGTTTTTCTTTAAGTTTATATGTTAAAAAATATAGCTTAATGAGAATAAGAAGTAAATAATGTTAAGAATGATTTCATATGGTTAAAATCATTGAGAAAAGAAGAAATAAGAATTTAAAGTTTTTGTTAAAAATTTCCTTAAGGAAGTATAAGATTCTTAATGAATTAGAGCGATCCGAATGAATCATATGAACGATTCGGTGAAATAAGGAAGGAATGGTGTTTTATAACACTGAATTCCAAGAAAAAGTGAAATCGTAATAAAAATATCGATTAAAAAAAGAAGAATGCGAAGAACATGTGAAGAACGCGAATAACATTGTTGATGGACAAATTTAAAACCATCGTAGTGTACTTGTTGTTGATGGAGAAGTTTTAAACCATCGCGTATAAGTTAGATGCTTATTTCTTGGTTAGGAATGGTAGAAACATTCATGAAGAATGGATTAAAATTGAGCTATAACGAAGTTATAGTGAAAATTTCGTAAAAGACAAATGAGAATTAGAAAGTTAATAAATGAACCCAAACATGTAGGGTTTCATAATAATGTAAGGGAATGTAGAAAACGTGAGTCATGGACTCAAGAATGAACGAATTTCGAGTTCGGATGATCGAATTACGGACGAACGAAGAACGTTAAAAACGTAAAACGAATGAAGGACGAAGATTAAGCCAATTGAATGGCATGTTAACAGATTCAGAATGAAGTTATGTCTGAGGTTAATCGAAGTACGTAAGATAAGGAAGATAATGGCTTTGGAACGATCTCGTTCCGAGTTATAATGAAGAAGTTATGAGATCGGGAAGTAAGCATCTCAAAATGGATTAAAGACTTAGAAAATTTTTCAAGGACTAAGGCTCGGTCTTAAGTACAATGTGTCAGGTTTTGGGAGGCGCATGCCTTGACAAAGGAAGTTGGACACTGAGAGTGGCGTCAGATGCGAAAGTGATAAAGAAGGAACGGGCGCTGTCACGGTAGTGAAAAAAGCCGAAGAATGAGCTTTTAACTGCTCAAAACCTGGGGGAAGTGTACCGAAAGCTAATGAACGTGTAGTTCATCGAATGTAACACTTAATTAAGTGTTTTAAACCTTTAATGAAGGTTGAAAGGAAAGATTAAACGAGATTAAAAGATAAAGAATGCGTACGCGGGTTACGGAACCGATATTCGGGGACCGTAGTCGCGATAAACGAACGTGAGGGATTGCTGTGATGGTGATTCCTTAGACGTAGATTGGCGAGGGTAATGAATAACATTTCGATGTTATGTGATGGTAATGAGAGATAAATGTAAACCATATAAACGCTGTGAACGCAATGCAGTTGCGTTGAATGATCGGTCTTAACATACAACGAACCGTATGGCTTTGACAATAAGGAAGAATAATGAATGGTATTAAGAAAGCCGTAGCGAACGGTAAGAAGATTAATGGAAGCCGAATGTGGGTCGGATGGAGAACGTTAGAATGAAATATAAGCGTTGAACACTTTAACCTACGTGAAGGTTGAGTGTACGCTAATATTAAACAGGCAGAACCTACACCCCGTGTATGGTTTGACCATAGGGTAATGAATACCAAAGATTAAACCGTGAACGGTGAAGAAGCTGAATTAAAGACAAGTACGCATAACGTAACAAATTCGAGTTAATGATTAACTTGAATGATCGTTCTAAGTATACAAAAAACTGTATGACTTAGACGATAATGAATGAATCCTGAAGTATGTCATTTAGTTGCAAGAAAGCCTAAGGAATAAGAAAATGTCTTAACGAATATTATAGTTTAATGGTTGAAATAAGTTAAGATAAGTGAGGTTGTGGTGCAATCGTAACCTTTGATGGTTGACATATGGGAGCTGGGCTAAACAATTCCTTCAGAGAGCGAATATATATCTAAAGCGGTAATCGATCTAACTCATTTGTGATGGCGGTGTATTTAGACGAGAACTTGTTTGTTGGTTGTTTGTGGGAAACCATTCAGAGTACCATATGGACTACTAGCAGAGAAGCGACATATGCTGAGTCCTAGAGAATTTATAAGAAGAAGATAAGAATGTAAATCATCAAAGATGATGAACGTATCAGTAAGATATCTCCGTATGTCATAAAGCCATAAAACGATAATGAAGGTTGTCGCGTAAACTTAGGTTGAAATAACGCGAACCCTCAAAAATAAAATTAAGTAAACCAATGCGTAAGTCAATCATATGACTAATTGTTGTACGTGTTATTTCCTTATGTGTCATAGGGATTGGAATGAGCAGATTCAAGCGTATAAGTTATGGTACATGCGTAAAAGGCAAGTTTCCTAGCTTCATTCATATTTTAAATGAATGCTAGTTTCTAAAACTTCTCAGATATTGAACTTGAGAAGTTCTGTCTATGCGCAAATGTGTGATATTTGTACAAGGTGGTAGAATGTATGAGGCCTTGTGCCACAATGTGAAAACTTCGGTGTTTCTATGAAATGAGAATGTTCTGTTTATACATGAACCGTTATTGATAAGTCTGTGCTATTGATTCTAGCCAGACAGAATGTGTATAAAGAGAGAGAGAGAGAATGAATTTATTTCAAAGTGAATGTGAATAATGTTTTAAAATGATAGGAATCGAGATTATTCCTATTATTTAAGCTGCTTTATAACCTTTGTTCGGTTATTGAAGTCTTAAAAGAATGTTTAAATTCTTGAAGTTGTTTGGTCAACTGCTATAACTTGCTGGGCAATTGAATGCTCACACTTGCTTTAAATGAAAAACATTTTCAGCGTACGATGTTAGAAGAACTTAAGGATCCTGTAAAGATCAAGCTGATCGGTATCCAGAAGAGGTGTCATTCATTAGATGAATGAATGTGAAGATCAAGTGAAGACTTGTAATACAGAATGATGTAATTAAACTATAGAATAGTTTAATGAACGATTATGTATCCTTGGTGGCGGATAAAAGTCACTCGTGTAAGATGTAAAGAATAATATAATTAACATTATTTGTAATGAAAGAGGTTATAAGGTTTTAGAACTTGGGAATTGAGAATGTATGTTGTTATATTTCAGTATATAATGATATATGTTTGGAAAGAAGTGGAACCGTGACGTACAAAATCCGGGTATGAAGATAGACCGGATTTCGGGGCGTTACAATTACTATTATTATTACAATTTTTATTTTTATTTTTATTATTACTATTATTGTTAATTATTATTATTACTATTATAATTATTATAATTATTACTATTCTTATAATTATTATTAATTATTATTTTTTTATTGTTAATTATTATTATAATTATTACTTATTATAATCATTATTACTATTACTATTACTATTACTATTACTATTATTATAATTATTATTATAATTACTATTATTATTACTATTATTATTATTATTAATTATTATTATTTGTGACGCCCTCAAAATAGGTATACATAACCCATTCTGAGTCGCCAAATACATGCTACAAAATACAAATATAAACTTAATTATACAATTGTCGTGTAAAATACGACAAAATATAGCTGAGAGTTTTAACACGAATATTATCTTCTAGACAATATCCAAACTCAAATGGAGTTCTCATTACAATTATTATCACACTATTTTATAAAATAGGAAGGACTACTACAGCCACCATCTCGGACCGTCACTCAATTTCTCGACTAGTCCCGACTACGTTCTCATTTCCTGAAGAAAATAATGAAAGTAAAAGGGTGAGCTCAACTAGGCCAGTAAGAAATATTATGACTAAGATAATGCAGAAAAAATTATCGTTAGCCTTCAACAATGTTAAACTAATAGAATACAATATACACCAAGTTTAACTGCGTCGGAACAAATAATCCATTAGAAGAGTCAAGTAGAGCATGATATCTACTATCTTATATGATTTAAAAGTTTATCATCAATTTTATCGCTGAGACTCAGATTAATAAATAATCCACATCATTGAATTATCCATGCATTACGGGCCAAAGATATTCATTAGTATCACATCCATAAATTATCCATGCACTACGGGCCAAGGATAATCATGTTATCACCAATGGTCATGATTATACCGAATAATCCCTGGTCATAATCATACCAATCAACAGTCCATCTATGCACTACGGGCCAAAGATGACTTTCATTACAATATAAGCAAGATGATGATGACAATGATATAAGAATTCAATTAAATAAGAGTAAGGATAAATTTTAAAGATTTATAATTTAATTTATCCAGAATTCAATAATGTCCAAATTGTCAATATGATAATGCTTTGTGGAGTAAAATTCAAGAATAATATTGTATCAAAAATGATTTGGATAAAAAAAAAATCAATTTTTGTCATGAATAGTACCCTAGGTGAATAGTACCCGAGTGAATAGTACCCCATAAATAGTACTTCAAAAATAGTACCCCGTGAATAGTACCCCAACATGAAAAGATTAAAAATTATCAAGAATGCTCAGAATAATATTTTCATGAAAAGATACTAGATGAAGCGTAAATTTCAAGGATATTATACTAATTTCACGCAGTATAGAAGCAATATTTTAGCAAAATGAGTGTAGAATTTAGAATCTGAAATGAAATAATATTACTTACATACTACAGAGTATGGAAGAAAATATTATTTCTTACGAATATTGAACAAAAATTATATTCCTTACCTTAAAAGGAGAGTATTTATGATTGGTAGGGTGGGGATATTCTTGAAGAAAAATTATACTGTTTTCTACGCTCAAAACTTCCTTAAACTCTAAAAAAATACGCTCAATATTATAGAAGAAGAATTCTCTAATTCTAGTGTGATTTTCAATTCTAAACTAAGCATTCTATTTATAGGAGAATGGAATGATATTATCTGAATTTAGAAAATCACAGACTACACAATAAGGAATCATAGATTTCTGACGAATTTTTTTGATTTTACTATGCATCACTATGCAAACATTATGTATAATAAAATATAATATATTCTATTTTTCATAAAAAACAAAACTTATATATATATATATATATATATATATATATATATATATATATATATATATATATATATATATAACCACCAATCACCACCCGTGACTCCTTTATATATAATACTTATATATACATTCCTAACTTCGTCGGCAAATTGTGGAAAATTGGCATCAAAATTCTTCCATTCATCTCCATCTACTGGGCGAGTCAGCTGACCAGGCACGACATCCCTTATTTTATGCCAACTCATATGCGGAGCAGTGGGAGCAGACATGAATAGCCGCTATAACCTCAGCGCAAGAGGAAAGTACCGTAAAATCTTCTTTGGAACATGTTTCTCCTTTCCCCCACATTTTGTGATCTTGTACCTTGGCGAGTTGCAAATATCACACTGCACCTTATCTTTGTCCTCCCCATAGTATAACATGCAATCCTGCTCACAAACATCGATCTTCTCATACCCGAGATTCAACCCCTTAACCATCTTCTTCACTTCATAGTAATTCGCGGGCAGAGTATTATTCCTAGGTAAGAACTCACTGAGAATATCAAGCAAATCACGAATCCTCTCTTACTGCAGTCATGCTCATTCTTGAAATGTAAAAGCTTCGTGACTGCAGAAACCCTGATGTGCTTGTCATTTCCAGAATACAATGGAACACCCGATTCAGATAGCAACTTGTAGAAAGTAGTTCTTTGAATCATTTTGGCTTTTCTTGAGTAATCGCCTTGACGATGCTCATTTCAAATGATCAATATATGGTAGGGCCATACGCATCAACCAACATCTTCACGACATCATAGTTATCTGATTGCGTATCCCCGTGAACCGATTGGTCTACAGTACTATCTGTCTGTTCTCTAAACTCAGCTAATTCCCCGTGATAAATCCATACCGAATACCCATCCATAAATCCACGTGAATATAAGTCAAATTTAACTTCATCGATAGTCTTCCATATCATGTTCTTACACTTGAAACACGGGCATCTCATCTTTCTGTTCGGATCATCAACATGTTCTATTGCTTTGTTCATAAAATTGGACACCCCTTCACGGTACGCATCAACTAATCCTCTCCCATCAATCTTAATCCTATGGTACATCCAACTCCGGTCGACTGACATCTTTAATTAAAGAAAATACCCAGTTAGAACAAGAATAATCATGAATGTGGTCCATGCATGTATTTAGTTTACCTAGTATATATCTCCACTCTACAGGGGTTAGGCTTTTATCCTATTCCTGGACGCGTCTCCTCATTAGTGCCAATCTTGAGCACGTTTCATATATTTTAAGAAAATTTCAGCAGCACCTTCCCATGGTCTCCAAGTACACGAAATAGACTAAGACAACTTAGTCTAAGTATGCACTCGGAGAACATGTAGAGACACCAACTGAAAAATCCTTAAAAGTTTATAAAAATGCACCTTGTGAATTGGCACCGACCAAAGTGAGAGACATAACATCCAGTAACAGTCCCAAACTGGGGACTATTCAATATTCACTCCTAATGAGTGAATGTCAAACGGGTTTCTAAGCTCCTACCTACGTATACTATATGCACATGAAGTATATATGCAGTTTACTGTAATTGTGGAAAACTAAGCAAATACTACTTAATTTATTTTTTCAATGATATAAACTAAGCAAGTGCTACTCAGTTTATGAGAAATATTATTTGAATATATTATATTTTATTTTAAACTTCTTTATTTTATTTTATTTTATATTATTTAATTTAATTTAATTTATTTTAATTTTAATTAAATTAATTAATTTTAATTTTATTTTAAACTTCTTTATTTTATTTTATGCTATGGTATTTTAATTTAGGGTTAATTTATTTTATTAGCTTTGATTTTAGTTTTTTGAGATATTTATTTTATTTTGAATTAAATTAAATTATATAATTTTTTATTTATTTTAAATTAAGTTTTTTATTTTATTAAATTTTTTATTAATTAACATTATATTCAATTAAATTTATTTTATTAAATATATTATATTTTATTTCATTATCTAATTTTTAATTATTTAATAATTAATCTTAATTTTATTTATTAAATTAAATTAAATTTATTTTATTTTATTTATTAAATTAAATTTTATTTATGTATTAGAATTAATTTAATTTATTTTATTTTATTATATTATATTATATTTTATCTTATTTTATCTTATTTTATTTTTATTTTATTTTATTTTTTATTTTATTTTATTTATTTTATTTTATATTTTAATCTTTATTTTTATTTTTTTACTTTAATTATTTATTTTATTTTATTATAATTTATTATAATTTAATTTAATTTATTTGTTTTATTTTTATTATTTTGATTTTATAAATAATATATTATTTTTTATTGTAATTTATTTCACTTTATTTGATTTTAAAATATTTTATTTTGTAATAGTATAATTGTATTTTATATTCTATTATTTTATCTTAATTATGTTATTTGATTTTATTATTTTATATTATCTTATCATACATATATATATATATATATATATATATATATATATATATATATATATATATATATATATATATATATATATATTTTTTTTATGTTATAATATACCCCATTATTTTTTAGTAGTTTGAAACTAAGTAAGTAACTACTTAGTTCATTTCCATATTGGAAACTAATTAAAATAATTAAATATTACAAAATAGGGCCCACAGATTATGCAATTTAATAATTTTGATAGAAATTTCGTCAGAAATATCACATATTTATCATATACTGATTACCACTACACAAATTCAAATTCATTATAATCAGAATGAACTACACCTTACAAATATATATAATAAAAAACTCCTGCAATTCATATGACTGTGATTGATTCAATGTATAACAGTAATTCATATATATAAAGAAAAAAAATAGCAAAATTATGCTCAGCCCCAATCATTCATATAAAAAACATATTTAATGTATAACTGCCCAATGTTCATCCCCAATTCAATATATGCCAATAATTAATCAAAATAAAAAACTGCCCAATTCAATATGTTAGTTTCCAGCGGCACAATAGTTATCTAGAAGGGGGGTTGAATAGATATTTTAAAATTTCTTTTGCAAAATACTTGTCAAATTTGTTAATGAACTAATCACAACGAAATTTAGGTTTTGTTTGTTTTCCCTTTAAGATAAAATGAGTAAATAGAAGATAAGTAGTTATGACAGATATAACAGTTATAGCAAGAATATAAGAGACACAATATTTTTAAGTGGTTCAGAACACTCAAGGCTCCTGCTCTAGTCTTCTACTCCTTGAGTAGAAAATCCACTAAGGATATCTTTACAATCTTTGAATCTCACAGATTCCTTCAAGACCAGCAGTCTTGGAACTTCTTAGTTCACTTTAGAACTCTTCAAGTCTAGCAGACTTGGTACTTCTTAGTTCACTTAGAACTCTTCAATTCCTTCTGACTTGGGACTTCTTACTTCACTTAAAGATAGTTGAGTTCTTTAATGATGATACTTAGTTGTCGTTAAGCTTGTGTTCAAAAGAACTGAGTAGCTGAGCAAGCTTTCTTTTTAGATCGTAGAGTTGAGCTTTTTGTGTTCTTCAACGTTTTGTTGTATGCTTGCTTGTTTTACTTCTTCTGCCTCTGATTCGTATATAAGGTGCTTTTCAAATGTATCCGTTTGAAGGCTTCTATTGAAGCATTAAATGCATTTGACATTTCTGAGCACTGATGGTGACTTTTTGCAAATCTTCTGTTTAGCCGTCTGGTCCCACTGACATAGCAGATTGCTATCTCACCTAACACCTGAAAAGGTGTTTTTTTTCAGCTGACTTATAGTACTTTCGTTATCTTCTTCAATACATTTCTTTGTTATACTAAGGATAAGTGTTGGGTCAGTGGGATTCTCGAGGATTTCAACGTTTATAATCCATTCCACATTTATTGCATTTTATTCTTAAACAAATGGGAAAGGCTCGATGCTTCTGAATGCAGACAGATGATGCACTACGATCTTGATCAGATGTCTTTGCCTGAATGCTTGATCCGAATCGATAGAAGAGAACACTACAATTTCTCTTAGGCACTGGCAGACTACGATCTTTACTTGCTTGATTTTCTGACTCAACGCTTCCAAGAGCACACTACGATCTTTGAGTTGGCTCGGAAAGTGTTTATACCACTCTATGAATCAGAGTGAGGCCCTCCAAGGTAGATAAACTATGATTCTTGATACTCTATAATTCTGCTTTGGCTTCTGCAATCTCTTGACTAGCTCGATAGACTAAGATTTCATTGAAGCCTATTTATTACATCTTAAGGGATAGATCAACCTAAAATCTTTGATCTTTTCTTCTATACATTCATTTACAGAATGATAAACATTAAATCTCAGATCAACCTAACAAGTTTGATCTACCACTAAGTCCTTATACATGTATTACTTGAAGGAATTTACATATAGTCATGAATATTTACTTTCAACATCAAATTTAAATATGCAATTTCCCAACAATCTCCCCCTATTTGATGTTGACATAACCAAGGAGATTTGTTTCATGATCATCAATTTCTAGATGCAGTTGCTAGGAAGTAAATATGACTTAGTGTTTCAGTGATCAGCTGAAATCTCTAGAGAATAGGCATGAATTTATTGATGTTTGTAAGGATAGATATTACAATAATGCTTAGTTACATCAATAAGAAATAAAATTCAACTTATCTCTATTTCTTTTACCTTTTGCTCCTTGGAGGATTTGCATGCTCTGCAGCTCTCCTTCTACTGCTGGCTTCGTCTCTCCATGCTATATCTTCCAACTCGCTTTAACTTAGCCTTTTTGCATGATCATGTCTATTCATAAAGTTAGGGTCTCCAATTGGCATATGTAGGCCAGTATTGGTTACCCCTTATGAGCTGGGAGGTGGTCCTTGACTCTTTAGCGATTGCGCCATGATAATTTGATGTTGTTTAGGTCGTGGAGTCTGCTGGTGAGGCTGTCTTGAGGGAGGGCTCCTTGAAGATTGAGCAATGAACTTGCCTTTGCCTTTGCCTTTCTCTCCATCCCTCTTATTCTCCCCTTTTATGTCAGCATTAAGGGTTCGAATGTCTTCAGACCGTCGATGCATACCTTGGACGAGCTCGTGGAGCTGATTCTTGGATTGAGCAATGTCTTCACGGTTTTCTTGAACCAATGAATCAGTTTGAGATGTGTTCTTTTGTAGAATGGCCAAGAAAGTTTCTGTTTGTTGCATTTGACCTATGGAAAATGCTTGGAATTCTTGCATTGAAGTTCGTAGACTTGATAGACTTTCCATCATAAGTTTATTCATAGATTCCTAAGTCTTTTGTAACAGGAGAACTGCTTCCTTGTGCTTCTTAGCATCTTGAAAGTGAATTTGATCCCTTTCATTGATACTTTGGATCATTTCTTTGATAATCTCTCTAAGCTTCTTTGTAAGCTCAGTACTCAGACTGCTGGGAAGGGTGTTGGCAACATCGATCAAATGAGTCAACTTAATATGAACAAGGTCCGAGTGTACTTTAAGATCTTTTTGAATATCCTTGGTCACCTTCTGAGATGCATTGGAAAGCTCCATTTTTATGGAAAGATCTGAGATAAGCTCAAGGAGTTGTTGAGTATTTGGAGGAAAGGTTCTAGTATTTTGATCTTACAGATTATAGAGAGAAAGTTCAAGATCAAAATAATTATTGGTTGATGATGATGGAATATCTGAAGGAGGGGCAAATGTGGGAGGTTGAGCTTCAGGAGGAGGTGATATTGGTGCTTGCTGATTGGGTGAATCTACGATAGGAATAGGATCAAAATTCAAAGAGTGAGAGATGGTAGGAGATTGGATCAACATAAAGTTAGACAAATTTGGTTCCTCGGTTACAGAATATTGGGATTCAGTAACTAGAAATTTGTTTATTGGATGAAGTATCATTTCCAACCATCTTGGCAATTCGTAGAATTGGTTAAAAGTTTATGGAGGACAATGATTAATCCTGAAAGAGATGGGAATAGATTGTACCTCATGCCCATTTTCTGTAGAGGAACCGTTAGTGATCAACTTTTGGACAAAAGTGAGATTATTTGGGAATCCATGAGCTAGCACAGAGATTACTGGATAAGCTTTGAAGGTCCAGAACATGTGATCCCAAGAGTTGAGGATTTTTGCTCTGTGAAAGGGCATCATAGGCAAATAGGAGAACAGTTGATTGTAGTTGGCTATCCTATATCCATCCCAACCTACTGCAATAATTTCAACTTTGTCAACCTCTTCTTCTTCTTCTTCCATGTCTTCATTTAATATTTCCACGTCAATCATCTCCACTTCTCTTCTCTGTTCTTCTACCCTCTCCATCTCCATAGCTTCAACCCTCTCCATTTCTACGGTTTCAGAAGCTAAGATCTCTTGAGAAACTGAGGGAGGTTCATGGTAATTTCTTTGCAGCTCCTCCTCAGTTGTAGCCTTTTTTGACACATGGATTTCGTAAGGCTCCCCCTCAATTTGATCATCTATTTGAACTTCAGGCATCTCCCCCTCAGCTGGAGCATTTCCTAGTGTAGCAGCTTCAGGAAGCTCCTTTTCTGCAGCTATTTTCTTTTCTTCTTCCTTCAAAGCTTTTACATTTTCAAGTACATATGTCTTGACAAGCTTTCTCCTTACCTTCTTGGGCTGAGCCACAGCCTTAGTACCCTATTCAGCTTCAGCTCTGAAAGTTTGATCTGACTGAGAAACTGTTGTAGCATCCACTTCTGGAGTGACATCAAGTCTGGACTCTACGATCGGTAGTGACTCTACGATCAAAGACTTCTTTGATTTATGGCTGCATTTTCCCTTCTTAAGTAGTTGAGAGATGGTGAATCTATCTTCTTCCTCCTCAGACTGCTATTTTTTCCTCTTCATTCCTTCTGAGTTTTAGTTCCAGAACTCTCTTGGGGTGCATCAGTGGTTGATCCTTAAGGCTCCTCTGTCATCTGAGCCTTCATTTTCCTGTTACCCTTGCTTTTTCTGACCAAAGCAATGGGTTCCTCCTTATTAATTTCTTCTTCTTCATCAGTTTCCTTCACAACTGACATATTTCCTGGTAGCCCAGACTCCTTTGCTTCACCAGTTCTTCCACTAGATTCAGACATCATTCTGACATTTTCTGCAGGATTTTTCTTCCAGTTTTGAAACAGCTGCTGGGTCATTTTTCTTTTGGGATTGATAGCTTGTCCTTCATTGTCCCCAATTTTGTCACCCAGAGCCGATTGTAGAATCATGCTTATGAACCGCCCATAGATCATCTTTCCAGAGCTCTTTGATTTCTTTGAACTGAGTATCCACTTTCCAATCCAGTCAATAAGTAGAGCCCCATAGTTGGGTTAAATCCTGAACCAGATTGCTGTCATGAGCTTCAATTGGACTTCATTCACAGAGTCATGGCCAGAGCTTTTACAGCAGATGCACTTCCTAATAATGTCAGCCAGAAACTCATACTTTTGGGGAAGCTCTTTCTTCTTGCATCCCTTAACGTTCTGAAACTTTGTGTGACGCATCTTCTTCACACCTTCATGAAAGTCGATGACTTCCATAGATGTAAGTCCCTTTGATTTGAAACCTAGGGCTAGGTTTATATCTTCAGCCTTGAGTTTAATTTGTACTCTGTTGACCCTTGTGGTGAGGATGTCGTTCTCAAGGAATCCATTGTTGTAGAACTCTTTCACCAGCTTCGGATATATCCATGTGCTGGTGCTTAAAGCTTCTTCCAGGCCAACTTTCATTAGAAGAGATAGAATCTTGTGAAATTTTGGGTCAGCTATCTTGAACTCGTCGAAGCACAGTTGGTAACCAAAGATAACATTTGAAGCCGCCATTGATTTTCTTGAACTGAGGTTGGTTGAGCGCTTCTGAAAGTTAGGGTTTTGCTGGTAGGGAGAGAGGAATGAGCTTTTGAACTTCTGAGGTGAGTTTTTTTAAACAAACTTTTCAAACTATACTTGTGACTTCCCTCCTCTCGATCTGCATAGTGGGGCATGTGTCAAGTTCTGCTTGGCTCCACGATTTTTAATGATGTGGAAAATACTGATCTGCCCTTAGCTCCCCCTGAGCTAGTGTGTCCATTGGGAGGACTACGATCGTCGAGGTTGCACTACGATGTTGAGTTCACTGCTGGATCTACTCTACGATCGTTGTCTGTTCTGGTCCTTGTGATGAACTTTGACTTAGCATTCCTTCTGAGTTAAGGTAGCTCAGGAAGGGCCAAGCTCTTAGAATGAACTAAGGATCAGGTTTTACCCTGAGGCACTTATCAGAGGGATTACTTGTATTTGTTAGGAATGTTGTCATTACAGGATGCTTCTTTGACATGTCGAGGCAACTCTACGATTATGGTTCTTCTTGAGTCACATCTATGCTTTTGAACATGGCCTTTATACCTGCATTGTTAACATGAACTAGAGCAAAGAGTATGGTTGTAGATTTAGCATTCCTAACTCACTTACCAATTTATTAAATCTGGATTCATCTAGAGGCTTTGTAAAGACATCAGCAAGTTGATTTTCAGTAGGGATGTATTGTAAAGATATAGTTCCATTTTGAAAATGATCCCTGATGAGTGGGTTTTATACCTACGAATCAGCTTCTAATTCGAGCTTAAACGGTGTTAATTCTTTATTTTTTATGTTTAGTTTTACTAGTTTAGTGTTGTTTTGTGTTTAGGTGTGGTGGCATGGCATTTGGACTTAAAAGGTGGATTCATGGAAAAAATTGGCAAGATCAGGAGCTAAACTTGGACAATAACAGAAGGCACCCCCGCTGGGGTGAACCTTGTACATGTAAAACCCCCGTCGGGGCAGAGGTACTAAGAAAATAATCAAGGCTGGCCGTTAGGCATGACACTATAGAAGCATAAACCACGTCAGGTAAGGGGGTACGGAAAGCCTCAGACTCCTGTTTCTTTTGAGCTATTGCAGAAGCGTGAAGGGGAGCATAAAACAAGTGCACGAATTAATTTATCCAGGAACTAATAAAGTCCAAATTATCAACATGATACTTCTTTGTAGAGTAAAATTCAAGAATGCTAAGAAGAATATTTCCTTGAAAAGATACTGGATGAAGCGCAAATATCAAGGATATTCCACTAATTTCATGGAGTATAGAAGTTAAAACTTTAACCAACTGAGTATAATAAATAATGGAATAACAAAAGAAATCACCGTGCATGTGATAGAAAGCAGTGCAAAAGTTATTCCATGAGAATAATAAATATGGAATCAGTCCCACAGAACGCACGCAGATGTGATATTAAACGGAATAATAAAATGCGAATAATAAATAATGGAACTGTGTCAAAGTAAATTGCATAATGTAATATTCCGACATAATAATAAAGAATGGAATAATAGAAGAATTTTACCACGTATGCGGTATTCAGATAAACAAAGTTATTCCAATATAATAATATAGAATGGAATAATGAGGATTTCACCAAGTATAGGGTATGTCGCGATACAAAAGTTATGTATAAGGTATCTGCACAGACATGAGTTATTCTAATGTAATAATAAAGAATAGAATAATGAAGGATTTCACCAAGTATAGGTAGGGTGTCTGGCGATACATGTTATTCCAACAGAATAATAAAGAATGGAATAACATAAGTTCTCTTCATGAATACAAAAGAATAGCACCCCTTACCGTAAAAGACACTGGATATCAAAGTAGTGAAGTAGCAGAAAACTCTTCTTCTTTTTCTCTATAATTTCTCTCTCTCTAGAGTTTCAGTGAATTCGTAAGAAATAATGAAGGAATGAGCTTCTATTTTTAGAAGAACTGAGAGTGGCTCTTGGTTTTAACGAAGGGTTAAAATGACTCTTGGTAATATTGAAGAGACAACTACTATTTGCGAAGGGGCAATTAACTCTTGGAACACCGAAGAGGCAAATAACTCTTGGAAAACTGAAGGGTCAAATAACTCTTGGAAAACCGAAAGGACAAGTTAGTATTAAAACTCGTGAATAGTAACTCGTAAATAGTAACTCGTGAGTAGTAACTCGTGAATAGTAACTCAACACGAAAATTGTCCCGAATACCCGATTGAACAATATAACCTCCAGACATCAATTATCATCGGAATAGATGTCGATTTCTACTAGCACAAATAAACCCAACACAATGAAACTATCAAATTCATCTTTAATCAACACGAACTTATTCATCATTAATATTATAACTCACAATATTTAACAACTAGGTTGTTCCCAGGAAAGAGGGGGCTTTCCATTAAGGATTTCTCCCTATTGGCGCACAATTAGGTGACCAAACCTCTCCTTGACAGAACTTCTAGACATTATAAATATTGCAATTTAATAATATGAATAACTTTGTTGTCTCAATTAATGATTTAATAACATATCATATAATGTAGATGATACTGTGACAATAATTGAATCAATAATATGAGAGATATGATGCAACAATTACTGTAGCAATAATTGAGTATAACTGAGTGACTTATCACGTAAGCATCAATAATCAATACCGTGTGCTACTATGCAACCACGTGTATTACTGTACTTTTACTACCGGGTAGTTCAACAGTTTTAACGGTAACACTTCCACGTAGTTATTTTCATAAAAATATTTTTGTCGTTTTCTCAATTCGACAATAATAATTACATTCTTTGGGTCCACTAATGATTGTGCCGCATTTAATATTCCCGACAAAAAGAATATTCCCCGACCAATCGAATATTTTATAACAACTTGCATACTTTACAAAATTTATAAATATTACTCACAACTATAACATTATATCAAATTCACACCATAATTTTGAAAAAAAATATTTCGAGAAAATTAAATCTTTATTCGTAAAATCTGGGGTCTCACAATCTCCCCTTCTTATGAAATTTCACCCTTGAAATTTACGTACGTACCTGGTATGCCGAAGAGATGAGGATACCTTGACTTCATTTCAGATTCTAACTCTTGAGGTATAAACTTTGAGTGTTGAATACGATCCTTTTTATCCAAGATTTTAACACGTACCTTCTCATATGTTAAATCTTCTACTATCTCGTCTGGTTCTAAATCAATAATGTGATTCGGGTCATCCACATATTTACGTAACATCGGTACGTGATAAACGTTATGAACACGCAATATATTTGACGGTAAAACGAGTCTATAGGCCACAGTTCCTGCTCAATCGAGGATTTCAAATGGGCTAATAAAATCGAGGGTTGAGATAACGCCTTCTTGAACCTTCTTCTTTACATTCATAAAATTCGGGTGTGTAACTTGAGCGGCTTTAACATTATCGATTAAAGTCTATTCCACTCATATATTCGTTATCTTCACGTGGGTCCCTAAAGTCTTTAACTCTATCTTCATCATTTGTATGTTATACGAAATGAGTCTTTGTGTTAGCAACATCGCACTCATAACGCATACGATCTTCTACTCAACACGTCAGCTACCACGTTCGCTCTTCCACGATGATATTGAATGGTACGATCGTAATCTTCAATAGCTCGAGCCAACATCTTTGGCGCATGATACGTTCATTTTAGTTGAAGAAATATTTGAGGGTTTAAGAAATGAGTTTTCTACTGGGGTCAATACAAAATTCGATTTCACGCTCTAGGGGTCGACAAAGAAGTCTTCAGGAATACGTCAGGAAATTTATTAACGATAGATATATCATTCAAAACTGTGACCCTCATCCAAGACTTGGATAGTACGTCACATTGATACCAACTGTGACTTCTATCCCTTAACCTGGATAGCACCTCACAATGATACCTATCAACTTGCCATCTTCATTCACGATGTTGCCTACAGAAAGTCTGGCTTTGGTGCATTCTACACAAGGAAGTTACCAACGAAAGGCTCAGGGCTCTTTACTTATGGCTTGATATGACAATGATTGACTTTAGTGGTTTGGTTGCTTGAATTCGCATAACAGGTTGGTTAGGAATATGAAAGCTAACAACCTTATGAAAAGCATGATGAGTAGTTAACTAATCAATTTCTAAAATCACATCAAAGGAAAGTATTTTCAAAGAGATAAGATCAACAGGTAACGTGAAAGTGTCGATTTGAATTAAACAAGATTTATAAATAGTGGAGGTAACGAAGGCTTCTACTAACGAAGTTTCAACCAATAAGTCAAAGTCTAACTTCTCTGGGGTTAAATTCAAACGTTGAGTACAAGCAAGAGAGATAAAAGAATGGGTAGAACCGGTATCTAATAAGGTATAAACTTTGAAATAATTTATAATTAACTAACCCGTGCTAACTTCGTTCGGGTTACTCGCTTTTTAAGAAGTCACGAAAAACGCTCTTCCTGAAACCACCGACTTTATTTTGTCCGTATCCGCCTTTGGTGCCACCGTCCCAGCTGGACTTGACTTCACTATACGATAAAATCGAGCTAAATGACCTTCTCTTCTTGAAATTTCCACTTCTATTATCTTGGCCATGATTACCATCGAAGTGGTTACCATTCTTGGCATGATAATTTTTCCACGATGGTCATCATTGTTCTGATGGCCGTTGCCACCAGTACGATTATTATCGTGTTGTTGGTCGTTACCTTTTGGTTGTGCTAACTCATTATCCCGCTCCAATAACTGAGTCCTATTCACAACATCTGAATATAAACAAAGTTTATAAGAAATGAGGTATTGACGTATAACGGGTTTCAAACCTCTGAGAAACATTCACATCATTCTCTCCTCATTATCAACCAAATGGGATGCAAACCCGGATAACTCCGCAAATTTAGCCTCGTATTGCGACACGGTCATATTGTTTTGCTCCAACTTGATAAACTACACATCCTTCATGTGACGAATACTTTCTGGAAAGTACTTATCGTTGAACAACTCTTGGAACTTCTCCTAGGATATTTTAAGATGCCATTTTCAAACACTGTCACAAAACAAGGGTTAATTAACATAACACATATTATCCCTATACTCTGACGGATCAATTAAATACCAAATAAACTTAGGTAGGTCATACTAGCGAAGGAATTCCCCGTCTCTCCCCTCTTAGTTCTTGTCTCACGTCTTAGCCACGGATCATATCCCTAAGCTTTGATACCAACTGTGACGCCCCCAAAACAGGTATACATCACCCATCTTGAGTCGCCAAATACATGGTACAAAAGTCAAATACAACTTAATAATACAACTGTCGTGTAAACAATACGACAAAACATAGCTGAGAGTTTTAATAAGAATATTGTCATCTAGACAATATCCACACTCAAAGGAGTCCTCATTACATTTATTGTCATACTATTTAACAGAATAGTGAGGACTACTAATGCTATCATCTGGACAGTCACTCCATTCCCCGACTCATCCCAGCTATATTCTTATTTCCTGAAGAGAACAGTGAAAGAAAGGGTGAGCTCAACTAGCCCAGTAAGAAATATTATGACTAAGATAATGCAGAATAAATTATCATTAGCCTTCAACAATGTTAAACTGATAAAATACAATAGACATCAAGTTTAAGCTGCTTGGTGAACAAGCAATCCATTAAAAGAGTCAAGTAGAAAATAAAATCTACTATCTTTTATGATTTAAAAAGTTTTTCATCACTTTTATCACTGAGACTCAGCTTAATAAATAATCCACATCATCAAATCATCTCTGCACTATAGGCCAAGGATATTATTTAGTATAACGACCACGAATTATCCATGCACTACGGGCCAAGGATATTCATGTATTCATCAATGGTCATGATCATGCCAACAACTGTCCATCAATGCACTACGGGCCAATGAGAACTTTTATCACATCATTTATAACATTACGGTCATGATTATACCGAATAATCCCTGGTCATAATCATACCAAGTCCATCTATCCACTATAGGCCACAAATGACTTTCAAAAATATAAACACGAGGATGATGACAATGATATAAGAATTCAATAAAATAAGTTCACGAATTAATTTATCCAGGAACTAATAACGTCCAAATTGTCAACATGATACTTCTTTGTAGAGTAAAATTCCAGAAGAATATTTCCATGAAAAGATACTGGATGAAGCGCAAATATCAAGGATATTCCACTAATTTCATGGAGTATAAAAGTTAAAACTTTAACCAACTGAGTATAATAAATAATGGAATAACAAAGAAAACACCAGGCATGTGATAGATAGCACAAACAGGTTATTCCAACAGAATAACAAATATGGAACCAGTCCCGTAGAACGCATTGCATGTGATATTAAACGAGAATAATAAATGCGAATAATAAATATTGGAACCGGTCGGTGAAATTTTGCACAAGCGAGGATATTCCGAGAATAATAAAGAATGGAATAATAGAAGAATTTCACCACGATCACGGTACTTTGCAGATAAACAAAGTTATTCCAACATAATAATATAGAATGGAATAACAGAGGATTTCACCAAGTATAGGGTATGCCGCGTATACAGGTTATGTATAGGGTATGCCGCATATACAAGTTATTCTAACAGAATAATAAAGAATAGAATAACAGAAGGATTTCACCAAGTATATGGTATGCCACGTATACATGTTATTCCAACAGAATAATAAAGAATTGAATAACATAAGTTCTCTTCATGAATACAAAAGAATAACACCCCTTACCGTAAAAGACACTGGATATTGAAGTAGTGAAGTAGCAAAAAACTCTTCTTCTTTCTCTCTATAATTTCTCTCTCTAGAGTTTCGGTGAATTCGTAAGAAATAATGAAGGAATGAGCTTCTATTTATAGAAGAACTGAGAGTGGCTCTTGGTTTTAACGAAGGGTTAAAATGACTCTTGGTAATATTGAAGAGACAACTACTATTTGCGAAGGGGCAATTAACTCTTGGAACATCGAAGAGGCAAATAACTCTTGGAAAACTGAAGGGTCAAATAACTCTTGGAAAACCGAAAGGACAAGTTACTATTAAAACTCGTGAATAGTAACTCGTAAATAGTAACTCGTGAGTAGTAACTCATGAATAGTAACTCGTGAATAGTAACTCAACACAAAAATTGTCCCGAATACCCGATTGAACAATATAACCTCCAGACATCAATTATCATCAGAATAGATGTCGATTTCTACTAGCACAAATAATCCCAACACAATGAAACTATCAAATTCATATTTAATCAACACGAACTTATTCATCATTAATATTATAACTCACAATATTTAACAACCAAAGTTGTTCCTGTGAAAGAGGGGCTTTCAATAAGGATTTATCCCTATCAAGTGCGCAATTAGGTGACCAACCCTCCTCGACAGAACTTCTAGACATTGTAAATATTACAATTTAATAATATGAATAACTTTGTTGTCTCAATTATTGATTTAATAACATATCATATAATGTAGATGATACTATGACAATAATTGAATCAATAATATGAGAGATATGATGCATCAATTACTGTAGCAATAATTGAGTATAACTGTGTGACTTATCACGTAAGCATCAATAATCAATACCGTGTGCTACTATGCAACCACGTGTATTACTGTACTTTTACTACCGGGTAGTTCAACAGTTTTAACGGTAACACTTCCGCCGTTATTTTCATAAAAATATTTTTGTCGTTTTCTCAATCCGACAATAATTCCGTTGCGGGGTCCACCAATGATTGTGCCGTCGTACGAATATTCCCCGACAAAAAGAATATTCCCCGACCAATCGAATATTTTATAACAACTTGCATACTTTACAAAATTTATAAATATTACTCACAACTATAACATTATATCAAATCCACACCATAATTTTGAAAAAAAATATTTCGAGAAAATTAAATCTTTATTCGTAAAATCTGGGGTCTCACAATCTCCCCTCCTTATGAAATTTCGCCCTTGAAATTTACGTCACGCACTGGTATGACGTAGAAGAGATGAGGATACCTTGACTTCATTTTGATTCTAACTCTTGAGGTATAACCTTTGAGTGTTGAATACGATCCTTTTTATCCAAGATTTTAACACGTACCTCCTCATACGTTAAATCTTCTACTATCTCGTCCGGTTCTAAATCAATAATGTGGTTCGGGTCATCCACATATTTACGTAACATCGGTACGTGATAAACGTTATGAACACGCAACATATTTGGCGGTAAAACGAGTCTATAGGCCACAGTTCCTACTCAATAGAGGATTTCAAATGGGCTAATAAAATCGAGGGTTGAGATAACGCCTTCTTGAACCTTCTTCTTTACATTCATCAAATTCGGGTGTGTAGCTTGAGCGACTTTAACTTTATCGATTAAAGTCAATTCCACTCGTATATTCGTTATCTTCACGTGGGTCCCTAAAATCTTTAACTCTATCTTCATCATTTGTAAGTTATACGAAATGAGTCTTTGTGTTAGCAACATCGCACTCGTAACGCATACGATCTTCTACTCAACACGTCAGCTACCGCGTTCGCTCTTCCACGATGATATTGAATGGTACGATCGTAATCTTCAATAGCTCGAGACAACATCTTTGGCGCATGATACGTTCGTTTTAGTTGAAGAATATTTGAGGGTTTAAGAAATGGGTTTTGTCCTG
This sequence comes from Panax ginseng, assembly GCA_020205605.1. NCBI lineage: Eukaryota > Viridiplantae > Streptophyta > Magnoliopsida > Apiales > Araliaceae > Panax > Panax ginseng. The sequence continues at coordinate 52,772,069 of CM035133.1, forward strand.
GGGTCAATACAAAATTCGATTTCACGCTCTAGGGGTCGGCTAGGAAGTCTTCAGGAATACGTCAGAAAATTTATTAACGATAGATATATCATTCAAAACTGTGACCCTCATCCAAGACTTGGATAGTACATCACATTGATACCAACTGTGACTTCTATCCCTTAACCTGGATAGCATCTCACAATGATACCTATCAACTTGCCATCTTCATTCACCATTCCACACAAGGAAGTCACCAACGAAAAGGCTCAGGGCTCTTTACTTATGGCTTGATATGACAATGATTGACTTTAGTGGTTTGGTTGCTTGAATTCGCATAACAGGTTGGTTAGGAATATGAAAGCTAACAACCTTACGAAAAGCATGATGAGTAGTTAACCAATCGATTTCTAAAACCACATCAAAGGCAAGTATTTTCAAAGAGATAAGATCGACAAGTAACGTGAAAGTGTTGATTTGAATTAAACAAGATTTATAAACAGTGGAGGTAACGAAGGCTTCTACTAACGAAGTTTCAACCAATAAGTCAAAGTCTAACTTCTCTGGGGTTAAATTTAAACGTTGAGTGCAAGTAAGAGAGATAAAAGAATGGGTAGAACCGGTATCTAATAAGGTATAAACTTCGTAATAATTTATAATTAACTAACCCGTGCTAACTTTGTTCGGGTTACTCGCTTTTTAAGAAGTCACGAAAAACGCTCTTCCCGAAATCACCGAATTTTATTTTGTCCAGATCCGCTTTGGTGCCACCGCCCCAAATTGGACTTGACTTCACTATACGATAAAATCGAGCTAAATGACCTTCTCTTCTTGAAATTTCCACTTCTATTATCTTGGCCATGATTACCACTGAAGTGGTTACCATTCTTGGCATGATAATTTTTCCACGATGGTCATCATTGTTCTGATGGCCGTTGCTACCGGTACGATTATTATCGTGTTATTGGTCGTTACCTTTTGGTTGTGCTAACTCATTATCGCGCTCCAATAACTGAGTCCTATTCACAACATCTGAATATAAAAAAAGTTTATGAGAAATGAGGTATTGACGTATATCGGGTTTTAAACCCCTTAGAAACAGTCGCGTCATTCTCTCCTCATTATCAACCAAATGGGATGCAAACCGGGATAACTCCGTAAATTTAGCCTCGTATTGCGACACGGTCATATTGTTTTACTCCAACTTGATAAACTCCACATCCTTCATGTGACGAATACTTTCGGGAAAGTACTTGTCGTTGAACAACTCTTGGAACTTCTCCCAAGATATTTTAAGATGCCATTTTCAAACACTGTCACAAAACAAGGGTTAATTAACATAACACATATTATCCCTATACTCTGACGGACCAATTAAATACCAAATAAACTTAGGAAAGTCATACTAGCGAAGGAATTCCCCGTCTCTCCCCTCCTAGTTCTTTGATACCAACTGTGACGACCCCAAAACAGGTATACATCACCCATCTTGAGTCGCCAAATACAAGGTACAAAATTCAAATACAACTTAATAATACAGCTGTCGTGTAAACAATACGACAAAACATAGCTGAGAGTTTTAATAAGAATATTGTCATCTAGACAATATCCACACTCAAAGGAGTCCTCATTACATTTATTGTCACACTATTTAACAGAATAGTGAGGACTACTAATGCTATCATCTGGACAGTCACTCCGTTCCCCAACTCATCCCAGCTATATTCTCATTTCCTGAAGAGAACAATGAAAGAAAGGGTGAGCTCAACTAGCCCAATAAGAAATATTATGACTAAGATAATGCAGAATAAATTATCATTAGCCTTCAACAATGTTAAACTGATAAAATACATTAGACATCAAGTTTAACTGCAGCGGAACAAGCAATCCATTAAAAGAGTCAAGTAGAAAATAAAATCTACTATCTTTTATGATTTAAAAAGTTTTTCATCACTTTTATCGATGAGACTCAGCTTAATAAATAATCCACATCATCAAATCATCCCTGCACTATAGGCCAAGGATATTATTTAGTATCACGACCACGAATTATCCATGCACTACGGGCCAATGATATTCGTGTATTCATCAATGGTCATGATCATGCCAACAACTGTCCATCAATGCACTACGGGCCAATGAGAACTTTTATCACATCATTTATAACATTACGGTCATGATTATCTTAGAATAATCCTCGGTCATAATCATACCAAGTCCATCTATGCACTATAGGCCACAAATGACTTTCAAAAATATAAACACGAGGATGATGACAATGATATAAGAATTCAATAAAACAAGTTCACGAATTAATTTATCCAGGAACTAATAACGTCCAAATTGTCAACATGATACTTCTTTGTAGAGTAAAATTCAAGAATGCTTAGAAGAATATTTCCATGAAAAGATACTGGATGAAGCACAAATATCAAGGATATTCCACTAATTTCATGGAGTATAGAAGTTAAAACTTTAACCAACTGAGTATAATAAATAATGGAATAACAAAAGAAAATACCAGGCATGTGATAGATAGCACAAACAGGTTATTCCAACAGAATAATAAATATGGAACCGGTCCTGCCAGAACTTTATGCATGGATATTATTCGGAGAATAATAAATGCGAGAATAATAAATATTGGAACCGGTCAAAGTGAAATTTGCACAAGCGAGGATATTCCGACAGAATAATAAAGAATGGAATAATAGAAGAATTTCACCACGTATGCGGTACTTCGCATAAACAGGTTATTCCAACATAATAATATAGAATGGAATAACAGAGGGATTTCACCAAGTATAGGGTATGCCGCGTATACAGGTTATGTATAGGGTATGCCGCATATACAAGTTATTCTAACAGAATAATAAAGAATAGAATAACAGAAGGATTTCACCAAGTATATGGTATGCCACGTATACATGTTATTCCAACAAAATAATAAAGAATGGAATAACATAAGTTCTCTTCATGAATACAAAAGAATAACACCCCTTACCGTAAAAGACACTGGATATCGAAGTAGTGAAGTAGCAAAAAACTCTTCTTCTTTTTCTCTATAATTTCTCTCTCTCTAGAGTTTCAGTGAATTCGTAAGAAATAATGAAGGAATGAGCTTCTATTTATAGAAGAACTGAGAGTGGCTCTTGGTTTTAACGAAGGGTTAAAATGACTCTTGGTAATATTGAAGAGACAACTACTATTTGCGAAGGGGCAATTAACTCTTGGAACATCGAAGAGGCAAATAACTCTTGGAAAACTGAAGGGTCAAATAACTCTTGGAAAACCGAAAGGACAAGTTACTATTAAAACTCGTGAATAGTAACTCGTAAATAGTAACTCGTGAGTAGTAACTCATGAATAGTAACTCGTGAATAGTAACTCAACACAAAAATTGTCCCGAATACCCGATTGAACAATATAACCTCCAGACATCAATTATCATCAGAATAGATGTCGATTTCTACTAGCACAAATAATCCCAACACAATGAAACTATCAAATTCATATTTAATCAACACGAACTTATTCATCATTAATATTATAACTCACAATATTTAACAACCAGGTTGTTCCCAGGAAAGAGGGGGCTTTCCAATAAGGATTTATCCCTATTGGTGCGCAATTAGGTGACCAAACCTCTCCTTGACAGAACTTCTAGACATTGTAAATATTACAATTTAATAATATGAATAACTTTGTTGTCTCAATTATTGATTTAATAACATATCATATAATGTAGATGATACTATGACAATAATTGAATCAATAATATGAGAGATATGATGCATCAATTACTGTAGCAATAATTGAGTATAACTGTGTGACTTATCACGTAAGCATCAATAATCAATACCGTGTGCTACTATGCAACCACGTGTATTCATCGTACTTTTACTCTAGGGTAGTTGAACAGTTTTAACGGTAACACTTCCGTCGTTATTTTCATAAAAATATTTTTGTCGTTTTCTCAATCCGACAATAATTCCGTTGCGGGGTCCACCAATGATTGTGCCGTCGTACGAATATTCCCCGACAAAAAGAATATTCCGCGACCAATCGAATATTTTATAACAACTTGTATACTTTACAAAATTTATAAATATTACTCACAACTATAACATTATATCAAATCCACACCATAATTTTGAAAAAAAATATTTCGAGAAAATTAAATCTTTATTCGTAAAATCTGGGGTCTCACATAATGGCTGCTGAAGATCAGAAAGCGTTACAGGAATTTGCTACTCCTAAGTGACTGAGCTACATTCAAATATCACCAGGTCGGTGATTGCTTGAAATACGTTTGAAATCAAGCCTGAGACTATTCAAATAATCCAAAACTCGGTTCAGTTTGGGGGACTTGCAAATGACGATCCGAATGAACATTTGGTCATCTTTTTGGAGATATGTGATACTTTCAGATACAATGGGGTGTCAGACGACGCAGTCAGACTTCACTTGTTCCCATTTACCCTGCGGGACAAGGCGAAGAGTTGGTTACATTCTTTACTACCGGGATCAATCATCACTTGGGAAAATCTTGCTCAGAAATTTTTGGGTAAATTCTTTCCACCAGCCAAAACTGCAAAGATGAAGAATGAGATCACCATGTTTGAACAGTAGCATGGAGAGTCTTTATATAAGGTATGGGAATGGTACAAGGAATTACTTAGGAAGTGCCCACATCATAGATTACCTAAATGGCTGCATATGAACACATTCTACAATGGATTGAGTGGGAATCTCAAGACAAGTATAGATGCAGCTTCGGGTGAAGCGTTTATGGCCAAGAGTTACGAGGAGGCATATGAGTTGATAGAGACAATGGCGGCTAACAATTACCATTGGCCTACCGCAAGAATGACACAACCTAAGGTGGTTGGGGTGTTAGAGGTAGATGGAGTAACAGTGTTGGCGGCACAGATTTCAGCTTTATCAAAGAAAATGGATGCTTTAACTAGTGCACAACCACAACAGGTGGCATATGTTTGCGAATTATGCACGGGGGAACATCCTACAGAGCAGTGTGCCATAAATCTAGCATCGGTTCAGTTTGTGGGCAGCTATAACAGCATTCCGTAACACATGTATCAGAATTCCTACAACCCGGGGAATAGGAACCATCCTAATTTTTCATGGAGTAACAATCAAAATCAGTAGGCTCCATGACCTTCTTATCCCCCGGGGTTCCAAAATTAGCAGCAACATGTAGCTCCACATCAAGAAAAGAAAACTGATTTAGAAGAGCTCTTGTTGAAATACATATTGGGAAATGAAGCGACGATGAAAATGCAAGCGGTAGCGATAAAGAACTTAGAGAATCAAATGGGACAACTTGCATTGGCCCTGAATAATAGGCCTCAAGGGACGTTGCCAAGTGATACAGAAAAGAATTCGAGAGGAAATCACGAACAATGTAATGCGATTACACTGAGGAGTGGTAAAGCTTTGGGTGCCAACCATGATGGGAAAACAAGTATAAAAGAGGTTTATGAGAACGAAGAGAATGATTTGATAAGGAAAACTGAGGAAAAATTTGTGGAAACACCAAAGGGAGATAAACAGAGGATAATTACACCACCAATACCTTTTCCCCAAAGATTAGAAAGTCAAAAGATAAAGAACTAGTTTTCAAGGTTTATGGATATATTCAAACAATTACACATCAATATTCCATTTGCCGAAGCACTTGAGCAGATGCCACATTATGTCAAATTCATGAAAGAAATACTTTCGAAGAAACACAAGCTCAAGGGCTTCGAAACAGTGGTGTTGACTGAAGAATGCAGTGCAATACTGCAGAAAAAGTTCCCTCCTAAATTGAAAGATCCAGGAAGCTTCACAATTCCATGTGCAATTGGCAATCAAGATGTGGGGAGAGCTCTATGTGATTTAGGAGCAAGTATAAATCTTATGCTACTATCCATTTACCGAAAGATGGGGTTAAAGGCGGCAAAGCCAACAAACATCAGTCTAGAACTCGCAGATAGATCCATTACATATCCATTGAGGATAGTAGAAGATGTGTTGGTAAAAGTTGACTCATTAATTTTTCCAGCTGATTTCGTGGTCTTAGATTTTGAAGAAGATAAGAATATCCCTATCATATTGGGACGACCATTCCTAGCAACTGGACGAATATTAATTGATGTGCCTAACGGAGAATTGATCATGAAAGTGTTCGATCAGGTAGTTATAGTGAAAATATTCAAGGAAATTCTAATTCCTACTGACAAGGAGGAAAGGGAAGTGAACAAGGTGTCTACACATGTAAAGTACAAAGGTTGTAAAGAGGTTGGCGGTCTAAAAGCTTTGATTGAGGATATAAACTCAAATTCAATCATAGAAACACATTCGATCGGGCATACAATAAATCAATGTTGGTGTTACGCGATAAATAAACAGCATGCCACAGATAGCCCAACCGATCCAGGGTAACACAGGGAGTAGTTAGGCTGAATGACTGAAAATCAAGTGCTAATTTGGAGGCAACCCAATTTTACTTTTATTTTTAGTATTTCAGAGCATGCTAATTAATATGTAGTTTAGAGTAAAAGTAAGTATTGATTTAGTTTATTTTAATTTATTAGGTAGTAAGTGATTCATGAAGTTAAGTGAATTAAACCTTCAATGTTCAAATTTTTGTGTTGTTATCTTAAGATTATCATTTTTTTGGTGTTTTAGGTACTTAAAAAGCTCATGGATAAGTGTTGCAGGCAAAGAAATGGAAAAATCAAGTGAAATTGCAGAAGCATGCTCCGCCGAGGCGGGACTTTTACAAAGGAACCCCCCACCGGGGTGGGGGTCTTGAACCGAAAGCAGTGTACTACCCCACCGGGGTGAGCCTCCAAAGCTTATAACCCCTTGCTGGGGCGGGGGTACGTGATTTGAATAGGCAAATTCGGCAGTTATAGAGCATTTAGACCATCTTCACCACTTCCTTTTACTTGAAACATAATTGAAACCCCATTTCTCCACTACATTAACCCACGAATTAGTCACCAACACCCCATTTCTCCACTACATTAACCCGCAACAATAACTACACTACTTCCTCTCTATAAATCCAAGCCCTAACCACCTCAATTTCAACCCATTCCATACAATTTCAACCATAATAGAGCTTGGATTCCTCTAGTTCGGTTTTCAACAAGAAGGAGAGTACTTCAATTGGCTTCAACCATTCAATCAATTTCACCATTAAAGGAGAAATCAGTGGAATCAACCAGGGTAATTTTCTATGCTACTAATTCTTCTAAGTTATTCAAAATTATTGGGTTATAGTGATCAAACTTGGGTAATGTAAGTGGTGCACACCAAGTGTTTGGCGATTTACTTGAGTGAAGTTTGGGTGAAATTTGGCTTAAGTTCATCCATTCTAGTACCATGGCACCAAAACCAGCAGGGAAACGACAACGAGGCGAGAGTTCCAGGTCCGCACCATGATAAGTAGGTTTTATACCTACTTATCCGGTATCTATTACTTGAATTAGTTTCTTAAACTCATGTTTCTTAGTTACTTTTCATGCATTTTGTGTTCATTTTGTAGGTTATATGTTTGGGAGCGGTGTGCGCGACTATTGGTATGAAAAAGCAAGGAAAACGCAAAGAAAAGCAATCCGGATATCGTTTGGGCTTTTATGTTCATTTCATGTTCTTGGCTTGGAACTTGGCTTACATTGTAGAGCTTCTTTTTATCTTTCCGGAACATCTTGATTAATTCCAATAGGAGTTCGGATGCAAGAGTTATGACATTTGTACCAACGGACGTTGAATTTCGCTATTTTGGGTGGTCATTTGCATAGCAGTAACTTCCAGTCCAATTTCGACCTTCATCCGTTCGTTATTTCTCAAAACCAAAATAATGAAAGTTTTAGAGATCGTCCATATCTTTGATTTGATAGTTGGCAGGCCCCGTAACTCTTCCCGGATCAAAAGTTATGGACTAGTTTTACCGGAGAGGACGATTTTGCGAGAAAATAGCAAGCGGGGCTTGGGTTGGTATCTATGGAAAGAGGAGATTTTGTCCGAATTTGAGTCCGATTAGGATTGGTTCAAGTTGTTTGATTCAAGGACTTCCAAGAGGACTTAAATACATATAAAGAGACATATAAAAGGAGGAGAATTACAAGGATTAGAGGAAATTTTTGGAAGAATTTCATTAGATTAGATTAGAGTAAATTAGATCAAAACCCTAGTTCTAATGAGTTTTGGAGATTGAAGTAACTTAGAGACCATTGAAGATTAAAAGTAGGAGCAAGGAGAGAGCATTAAATATATAGACAATAAATTCTATCTTCTCATCTTCTTCTATCTTTGTCTTTTATTGTTTATTCAATTGTGGATTCTTAGTTTTAATTCAATGAGCTAATTCTTTGTTTGAGATTACAATGGATCTTATTGTGTAGTTTATTTTAATATGCTTCATTATCAATTGTTATGTTCTATCGTGAGGATTGTCTATTGTGATTTGGACTTAATTGTTTAATTGATTGGCCATCAATTACCGTGATAATCTATATGAACTCGAGAGATGAAGTATTAATTTAGATCTAATCATGATAGCATGTGTTCAGGATTTTGTTAATAGCTTAAACTTGATGAGTGTTAAGGTAGAGATATGCTTGACATCGCATGTAATCAGATAGAGAACTTATTCTTAAACCTTCTTCAATTGTAATTCACATAGAGATATAGTGGGTTAGTTGATTAAGGTGTTTAACGGATTTCTATCTTAATTGTGGATTGACGTTAATACGGTATTAGTGCATCGCGAGGTGGTTAATACTACTTTAGTGTTCTTGATTAACAATTCGGGATAGAGAATAATTGATGAAAAGTGTGTTAACTTAAATGAAGCAATAAGTGAAGTTGTGATCTTAAATCTCCATAGTCTTAATTTAATTAGTGGAATTTAATAGTAGTTTAATTTATATAATTTGAATTTCATTCGTTTAAATAAGATTGAGTTGGTTACGGGTTAGTACTTGGTGATTTTTATTAAATAATTCTCTGTGGGAACGATACTCAACTTATCACTTTATTACTTGTTGACCACGTATACTTGCGTGTTGTGCGTAATTAGATTTTACCCAACACATCACTAACTAGAACTTTTGACAGGAGAAAGTTCATAAGTGCCGCCGCTGCCGACCGCTATGACTATCTTGTGACAAAGGCACTCACACTAGAGCGCGACTTGGCACCTGACCACGTCGACGGTAAAATGATGTAACAAATCTATAAAAAATGATGGAATAGGTTCACGGAAGAGCTTGAGCCTACATTTGTCAATGTGGTGAAGGAATTATATGCCAACGCGGAGGATAAGGCCCCCTTCACAGCATTTGTGAGGGGCAAGCATGTTCCTTTTAGTGCCGATGCCATTAACTAGTACTACCAATTACGAGTTCCTATAGAGTGCCAGTATGCCTACTTGTGTGACCATGATCCCGATTATGAGTCCATTTTGACTGAAATTACAAAGCTAGGTACCATATGGGTCAAAGGCCGAAAAGGGGGTACTTTCTTCCACAGTAAGGATCTCAGCCGGTATGGAAAGATATGGTACGCGTTCATGTGCGCCAAGCTATTCCCATCCACACACATGACAGAGGTGGCCATGGAAAAGACTTTCTCATCAACGTGGGTTCCATCATCAGTTTTTCTATCCGAAGATGCCTGCGAGGACCATTTTCTGGCGGCTTGCCACACCCATCGCTCATTTGTGGGTTATGTAGGTAGGCGGGAGTCAGATGGTCCGATGATGAGACCACACAAATGTCGCTTCAGACTTTAGATATGAGGATGATTGCGCGGTACTCAGTGTGGCCCGGGGGCGAGTCGCACCCAAGAGGAGTCGGGTTTATATTTCTACCAGCTTCTAAGGATGAAGCTGATGCTGAGGACTGATAAGTGGATTTTATATACACTTATCCGATATCTTTTACTTGAATTAGTTGCTTATATTCATGTGTCTTAGTTACTTTTCATGCATTTTGTGTTCATTTTGTAGGTTATATGTTTGGGAGCGGTGTGAGCTATTATTGGTAAGGAAAAGCAAAGAAAAGCAATCCGGACATCATTTGGCTTTCATGTTTACTTCATGTTCTTGGTTTGGAACTAAGCTTACATTGTAAAACGTCTTCGTAGCTTTCCAAAACATCTTAAATCATTCCAATCGGAGTTCGAAGGCAAGAGTTATGATCGTTGTACCAACGGACGTCGAACTTCGTTGTTTTGGTTAGCCATTTGCATATCAGTCACTTCCAGCTCAATTTCAACCTTGATCCGGCTAGAATTTCTGAATCCTCAAAGAATGAAGGTTGTAGACCTCGTCGATATCTTCGATTTGATAGGTGACAGGCCCCGTAACTCCTCCCGGATCAAAGGTTATGGCCGTTTTACCAGAGGATGCTATGACAGAAATTGTACCCCCGCCGGGGCGGACTTTCCCTTAACAAAATGCCCACCGGGGCGGGCATAGCAGCTGCTAGACAGTAAGGACCCCCGCCGGGGCAGGGGTACGCATAAAAGAAGTGGTTTTTGGCCAAATTTGAGTTCGAAAAGGATTATTTTCGATCTAATTGACTCAAGGACTTTCAAGAGGACTTAAAGACATGTAAAAAGGCTTATAAAAGGAGGGGAATAACAAGGATTAGGGGGCATATTAGGGGATAGGAGAGATTAGAGGAGAAATAAGATTCCATTAGATTAGATTAGAGTAAATTAGATTAAAACACTAGTTCTAAATAGATTTGGAGATTGAAGCAACTTGAAGACCATTGAAGATCAAGAGCAGGAGCTTGAGGAAGATGGAGATTTGCTAACAACAGATTCAATTCTTTACTCTACTCTTATTTTTATCTTTTAATGTTATTTCGAGTGTGGATTCTTAGTTTTAATTCAATGAACTAATTCTTTGTTTGATATTACAATGGATCATATTGTGTAGTTTATTTTAATATGCTTCGCTCTCAATTATTATGTTCTATCGTGAGAATTATCTATTGTGGTTTGGACTTAATTGTTTAATTGACTGGCCATCAATTACCGTGATAATCTATATGAACTCGAGAGATGAAGTATAAATTTAGATTTGATCATGATAGCATGTGTTCAGGATTTTGTTAGTAGCTTAAACTTGATGAGTGTTAAGGTAGAGATATGCTTGACACCGCATGTAATCGGATAGAGAACTTGTTCTTAAACATTCTTCAATTGTAATTCACATAGAGATATAGTGGGTTAGTTGATTAAGGTGTTTAAAGGATTTCTATCTTAATTGTGGATTGACGTTAATACGGTATTAGTGTATCGAGAGGTGGTTAATACTACTTTAGTGTTCTTGATTAACAATTCGGGATAGAGAATAATTGATGAGAAGTGTGTTAACTTAAATGAAGCAATAAGTGAAGTTGTGATCTTAAATATCCATAGTCTTAATTTAATTAGTGGAATTTAATAGTAGTTTAATTTATATAATTTGAAATTCATTCGTTTAAATAAGATTGAGTTGGTTATGGGTTAGTACTTGGTGATTTTTATTAACTAATTCTTCGTGGGAGCGATACTCAACTTATCACTTTATTACTTGTTGACCACGATTATACTTGCGTGTTGTGCGTAATTAGATTTTACCCAATAAGTTTTTGGCCAGATTTAGGTGAATTAGTTTAATATTTTTTACCAATATTAATTTCAATCAAATTAGTCTTAATTTAAACATTTTTATTTTTATTTTTAATTCTCTTCCTATATTTCTCTCTTTTCAGGTACCATGGATGACTTTGCATATCAATGGCCATACACGAACATGACTCAGCCAAGGGGAATGGAGATTGACAGACTCGCGACACTTTCTGCAATGTCAGCACAGATTGAAGAACTTTCGAAGAAGTTGGACGTTATTGTAGCCTAACATAATCGAAGGATAGCAGTTACTTGCAATTATTGTGCTGGTAATCACCCGAGTAATCAATGCACCATCAATCTTAGGCCGGTACAGTATGGTGGTAACTACCTCAATCAATATGCATATGATAATTATGATCAAGCTTGGGGGTATCACCCGGATTCTTCATGGAGCTATAACTATCACGACCAATACTCTACTCCAAATCCAACATTCACGCCGGAATTCTCATATCAACCTCCATTAAAAGAAGAAAATTCAAGGTTGGAGGAATTATGGTCCAAGTTCGAGGAGAGAGGGATTAATTATGCGAGGTCAATTCAAAATCTTGCGGATCAGCTAGAGCAAATGACCAAAGCCATAAACAACCTTCCTCCAAACACTTGGCTTTATGACATGGATGACGAAATTGACGGAGAACCCGAACCAAATCTACAACTGGATGAGCCACGAGATGTTGAAAAAGAGGAGACAAGTGGGTATAATGAAAATAAGGTCGGTGAAGAACTAACTATGAGTACCAACGAGGATGAGCCGATGTTATTAGTGCCCCAGGTTCCTTCTCCGCCAAAGATCAAGGGTCCAGTTAAATTTGCAAAACCTTGTCCGCTAGGTAGTCATGTCGTCGGTGAAGCTCTTTATGATATAAGAGCGAATACAATTTTGAATCTATGGTGGGATAAGAAAGAGAAGATAGACGAAGAGCTCATTGTGTGTGACAAGCTTCCATGCCCCAAAGTGATCACATACACAATGGAGAAAACACCTAGCTGTGGGATGTTCTTGATTGAGATTATACCAAAACAAAGTATGCTAGGTGACTTTAACTCGATAGCTATCACAAATGGGAACCTACCAAAAGCTATATTATTTTCGATGGATGGAGGGTTCCTCAACTTTCGAAGAGGAATTGGATAGCATTGACCAGACAAAGTCGAATTTGAAAGACTATAAATCAGCTACCGACCGGGAGGCAACCCAGGAATTTTTATATTTATATGCTTTACTAGTTTATTTAGTAGATAGGAATTAATTTTCTTATTAAGTTCTCTTATAATCTAATCCATGTTGTCTCTCTTCATTGCAGATATTGGAGGTTCAATGGATAGGAAAATGATCGTCGCCGCCATCACTTCACGCTTAGCTGATTACAGGGAAGTTCTCTTCTACTTATCGCTATATTCTTACAATGAGGACATTGTAATTGCTAAGTTTGGGGGAGTTTAGTTTAGTTCATTATTGCATGTGTAGTTTCATGTTCATGTTATGTTATTTTGCATATGTTGTTAATTTAGTTTAGGTTTATTATTAAAAAAAAATCAAATCAAAAATTAAAAATAATAGTTAGTTACTATGTTCATCTTGCATGAGTCCAGCTGTTAGATAGTTCAGTTTATTTTGGCCAATGATGAGATTGTAATTGAGTAGACAAGTATAGTACTAAATATTAGAACTTTGACGTGATTTCTTGTTATGAATTGAATCTTTTTCTGTTTGAAACTTGTATAATAAGGATAACACAGTAAAAACAACTTGTTGATTGATTGAGTTTAAATTGATACATAATGGAACTCTAAAGGATGATGCTAGTTTGAATGAAAGAATGACAAGAATAAGTAGTGATGGCTAAAGTTAGACAAGAACCTAAGTTAGAGAGAGTTGGATTGATGAAACCTGGAGGTTGCTCCACATATACTTCTTCTTGAAGTTCACTATTCAGGAATGCACTCTTGACATCCATTTAAAATACTTTGAACTTCATGTGTGCAGCAAAGACAAGGAATATCCTGATGGCTTCTAATCTGGAAACAGGTGCGAAGGTTTCGTCATAGTCGATGCCTTCTTCTTGAGAGTAACCTTTGGCTACTAGTCTTGCCTTATTCCTTGTTATCACCCCATCTTCATCCATCTTGTTTCTGAAGACCCACTTGGTGCCAATGACTGGGTGGTTTCATGGTCTTGGAACTAATCTCTATACTCTACTTCTCTCAAACTGATTTAGTTCTTCTTGCATGGCTTCTATCCAACTTGAGTCTTCTATAGCTTCTTCTATCTTCTTGGGTTCCATTTGTGATAGAAAGCTTAGATAAAAACACACATTCTGGGTTGTAGATCTTGTCTTGACTCTTGCATTTGGATCTCCAATGATTAGGTCTTGAGTGTGATCTCTTGCCCATCTATTTCCTGTTGGAACATCTGTCCTGATACCTTCTTATCTGAATTCTTCAAGATCAACCTTTGCTTCTTGGTGTGGAGGTTTGTTGCCTGGCATATTTCTTTCTACGATCTCCTCCAAAGGCTCAACGATTTCATTTTCTGGGACTATGATTGTGGTGTTGGGCTCGATTGCCTTGTTCGTAGTGTCTGAGTTATCGTTTGTAGTGTCTTGAGACACAATTTTGTCCAAATTTGTTTCATCGAAGATGATGTGAATCGAGACTTCAACACTTAGCGTCATCTTTTTGAACACTCTATAAGCCTTACTGTCTGTGGCATATCCGAGAAAGATTCCTTCATCTGACTTGGGTTGTAAATTTGTCAGATACTTTTTTCCATTATTGAGAATATAACATACACAACCGAATACAAGAAAGTAGCTGACACTTGGCTTTCTTCCTCTCCACAGTTCATACGGAGTTTTCTTTAACGTAGAGTGCACAAGAGATCTATTTTGAGTGTAGCATTCGGTGTTGACAGCTTCTGCCCAGAAGTATTAAGGCAGACGGGCTGCTGCTAGTAGAGTTCTTCCAGCCTCAATCAACATTTTATTCTTTTTATCAGCTACTCCATTTTTCTGAGGAGTTCGTGGTGCTAAGAAGTTGTGACTTATGCCATTGTCTGTGCAGAACTGGTCCATCTCAGAGAAGTCGTATTCTCTACCATGATCACTCCTTATAGCCTTGATTTTCTCCCCTTTCTTGTTCATCATCAGTCTGAACATCTTGATTAGTTGGGAGCTTATTTCATCTTTTGAGTTTAGAAAGAACACCCATGTAAATCTGGTATAGTCATCCACTACGAACAATGAGTATCTCTTCCCTCCAAGGCTTGTTTTTGGAATTGGTCCAAACAGATCCATATGAAGAAACTGTAGAGGCTTGTTAATTGAGTTGATAGTTTTACTCTTGAATGAGCTTCTAGTCTGTTTTCCAAGCTGACAGGCATTGCATGGCCTTTCTTTGACAAAGCTGAGCTTGGGTAAGACTGCTACTAGATCCTTGGAAGCCAGTTTTGACATACTTTTGAAGTTGAGATGAGACAACCTTCTATGCCACATCCAGCTCATTTCTTAAAAAGCTTTAGCCAAAAATCATATTGTCTCATCAGAACTTAGTTGACCAAGATTAACAGTGTAGACGTTCCCTTCTCTTGTTTCGGTCAACTTTATAGATGAGGTCTTCAGGTCTCTAACTTGACATTGATTGTTGAGGAAGGTGACTTGATTACCCTTGTCGCAGAGTTGGCTTATTCTCAAAAGATTATGCTTTAAACCTTCCACATAGGCTACTTTACTGAAGGACACTACACTATTCCCAGCTCATCCATAGCCTTTTGTCTTGTCAGAACCATTGTCTCCAAAGATGACTGTTGGACCCTCTTTCCCAATGAAGTTAGACAGGAAGGCTTTGTTCCCGGTCATGTGTCTTGAGCATCCACTATCCAGATACCAAGTTATGATTGTGACAACCCGAGATTTTAGAAAATTATTTAAATCTTAAATGATGGATTAAAGGTTGAATAATAGACCTAGACAGAAAATAAGTGTATGGATTTGACATTTCTGGGAAGGAATTTTGTGAATTTAAAAAAAATTAGGTAAAGCCTTGCAGTGTTAAATGTATAAGCGTTTATGCTCTGTGTGTATGGTTATGTATGTGTACAGAATGTGGTTAAGGGTCAAGGGTTGACCAAATAACTTATATCAGTGTCCAAACCCTAATATTATATTAAGAACATCGACTTTCAGTTAGAAAACCATATTGATAGATAAGAAACCCTAGAAACCGGTTCTGGAAACCCTAATTTTAGTTTTGAGAATCCAAAACCCTAATTCAGAATATCAAAACCCTAATTTAGGAGATCAAAAGATAAGTATAAGGTATGTATGTTATTAATTATAAGATCTAATTAGGGATAACCCTAATTGGTTAGTTAGAGAACCCTAATTAGTAATTAGAAATCCTAATTACTAAATAAGAAACCCTAATTGCTAAGTTATTAACCCTAATCGTTACTTTAGCAAGCTTAATGTCAATTAGTAAATTCTTAAACCTAATTTGTAAGTTTAAGTGATTAGGAAACCTAATTTAATTCGGAAACCCTAATTTACATTTTTAGTAACTAAATTTTTATTTTTAGCTGTAGATACTCGAAATTTTCTGCACACCTATTACTAACATTACAGGAGGGCAGATTTGTATTTCGGAGATAACCCTGGAAGACAGCTCACATCCATTTTGGATACTACCAAAATTTCAGTCTCAACCCCGGAACACACACCGGGTGTATTAGTTCCAACCTCGGAAATAACCCCGAGTTTCATCCTTGGAGATAACCCCAAGGAATGTCGTTGCAGTGTCGGTGATAACTCCGAAAATGCTTGTTTTAAATGCATGTAATCAGCTTCAATCTCAGACCTCCTACCAAGGCACTCATTTAAAAGACTTGGAGCTAACACCGGGAAGACATGCACACTTAAAGATGACCCTGCGGAATTAAAACACTTGCAGCAGTCCAATATCAGATGTAACCCTGAGCAACTTCTGCTATCAGCCCAAACCGGAGATAACCCCGGTGAAGGGCAAAATTGTCATCTTACAACCTCAACCCCAGCGCACCATCTCAACATTTCATACATACATTTCTACACAACAATGTCCCATAAGAGCCAAGGAGTTCCAATCCCGAGTGACTATTACGCGTGGCAGCACACCGGATAGAATTTGAAGCTTGAAGACCATGGGCATGGTCTCCTCTTCTAGACTTCGTACAACATCTAATCCCATGTCATTGCGTAACTCTCGATAAAAGCGGTCCAAAAAAGGTTTTGTACACCTCGTTCGGATGCTCAGATTGAAGTTCTGCAAGTTCAAACGGATATCACAGTGCACGAGTGCACGTACTTCAAGACGGTGGTACCCGCAGAGCCCAGGACACCCCGGGCAGCCGCAGGTGCATCTGTGGCTACCGCAGGTACACTTGCGACTCCCAGCTCTATAAATATAGAGCTTGGGGTGGCCACATTCAAGAGAAAAAGAGGCGAGGAAGCCCTGTCCAATTTGCTCTATACACACCCCATATTGAGTTCTTTCTCATTTTAAACACCTGTTAGCTCACATATAGCTATATTTTACCGGTGGGAGCTGAGTGTTTATCCATCTAGAGTCATAGAAGCCTGCCTATGCAGCCCACTGTAAGCCTTTTCACACTCTATAAAGCCTTTCTCTTCATCTTTGCACACACTATTCTTCACATTGAGAGTCGTGTTGTGTGTGTATGTCCGGACTTGGTCAAGTGGTTTTCATTTACATACGTATATATATACTTATATATGTATATATTTTTATATATGGACTAACATTATCGAGTTATACCTCGTTGAGCCTAGACTTATGTCTGGAGCATTTACTTGCTTATATATGTATATATATATAGATATATATATATATATATATATATATATATATATATATAGATATATAGCGACAAATCACTGAAATGATAAACCGAGCTAGGATTGAGAAACATCACATTAGCTTCTCGCTTATATATATATATATATATATATATATATATATATATTTTTTTTCTCATCAGCACAGAGTTTACTTCGTGTCCTTTTTTTGCTTTATTTACATTACGTCACTTTTGAGTTTACTTCGTGGCGGTTGATCGTTTATTGCTTTATTTACATTTCGTCCACTTTAGAGTTTACTTCGTGGCGGTTGATCGTTTTTACTGCTTTATTTACATTTCGTCCCGCCTAGAGTTTACTTCATGGCGGTTGATCGTTTTTACTGCTTTCTTTACATTCCGTCCCGCCTGGAGTTTACTTCGTGGCGGTTGATCGCATTTACTGCTTTATTTATATTTTTTGATCCCCCATGGAGGTGTTTCGTGGTGGTTGATCATGTCTATATATATATATATATATATATATATATATATATATATATATATATATTTACCGCTTTATATATTTATATTTTTGATCCCCCATGGAGGTGCTTCGTGGTGGTTGATCTTGCATGTATATGTATATTTACAACTTTTATATATATAACTGCTTATTGCTTTACATATAAATTGCGACATCATGTGAGCCTAGGAATCATGTGATCACAGATTCAATATCTTGAATCTAGATTCGGTTCTCGTGATGGACATTTTCAGCTGTAAGCAGCTTGTAAATTATTCACGGTGAATTTCCTTAGATGGCTGTCATGCCCATGTGGAGTTCGGTACTATTATATATTATTTTCTCGAAGATACTTCGTATCTCGAAAATAAAAGCAAACAAGCATTTAAAAATAAAATGGAAGTATGAAAAGGTGTCAATTACTATTGAGCACATGGTTTGAAAAACCTCTTTTACAAAACTTCACTGCTATATCATGTTTAAAACTGAATTATCATATAAAATTCAAACCCTTTGTATATAGGTGCGAACGAGGCCTCACACTACTTCCAAATAAATTGTACATTGATCCACACACACACACACACACACACATTCATATAACAGTTTCTTGAAAAGTGGCGGTCATTGTGGCAACACAGATGTCAAGGGGGTGCCTAACACATTCCCTCAGCATAATCAAACCCCCAAACCTAAATGAATCTCGGTTTCACAGACCCGTTTAGTAGTGTCACATAACTGGGTCAATGTGCAAACCTTTTCTCGGTTGCGTTGGTGTAACCAGTTAGAAACACCAACTGGCGACACGTATAGTCAAATCGTTGACATGATACATGTAGGAACTTTTTCAAATGTTTTTTCAAACAAATCTCACATAACATGTAAACACCAGAAAATAAGAATAGAAAAGGGACAAATAAAAATCCCAACGTTGACATTAGCCTAATAAGAAATCCTAGCAAATCAATTATGAAACCTTAGGGTTAAACCCTAAGGGTCAAACCCTAAGGGTTAAACCCTAAGGGTTGGTTAAGATTACAAGTATGCCATTAAAATGGATAGAAAAATGTCTAGAATACCCTTTTTATATTCTTTATTTAGGTAGTGTACAAATCTTGCCAAAATAATGAGTTGGTGACCTAATATATTGACCATGTGCTTTAAAACATCAGATATCTTAGCCAATTTTGTGCCAACTTGCTAGGTTAGATACAATGTATCAATTATATATAGATTAAAGAGAGAGAAAATGCTTATTTTACTTCTCATTTGCTCCAAGTCCCTTCTCTATCTTCAATTTCGGGACTTAGAGTGAGAGGGAGTGACAAACTAAGCCAAGATCATGTATTAGCAAGCCAAGATCAGGAATCAAAAGTCAGAAATCAAATATCAAAGCTAGAAGGTATAAAACCCTAAACTTTCTAGATCTTCAAGATTGTAGTTAATGTTGTTGTTTGTTGGTTAGATATGTGTTAGATGGTGTCACATAGTAATCTGGGTTGTTGGATCATGGATCCATATCATGTAAATGCACGAAATTGGGTTTTTAGAAACTGACTATGAAGCCTAAAATATGGTTTGACAGCCAAATGTTAGGGCTCAAAGATCCTTGTGTGTTATTGATTTATGATGTTTTAAGTTATAGATCTGTAGTATGACATGTGGTCTATGATCTGGAACTGAAAACAGGGTCAGATCATGTATAGATTTCAAGCTATAAGAGGTCAAAGTCAGTTAACTGACCACGACCAAACTATTTTTGGAAAACCGTAAATCCAGGTTTTAGTCGACAAATCGTTTTCTTGAGGCCTTAATCTTGCTTGTGTTTATTTTCTTGACCATGTTGTTGTATTAAGGTTGTTGTCTAACATGTAGGCTACATGATCATGCCTTTAGAATATCCAAATCTTTAATAGAATCAAAGATGTGAGTGGTCAAACCTAGGGATAGGAGATCGTAAAACAAAATGATCATTGTTTAGAAATGAATCGTAATATATACGATGAGATCACTCCGTGATCTGATATGGATCAATTGAATGATTGAAAAGTTTATAGGAAAGATTACTGTGTATCAGTGGTACTACAGATTGGTACAGATTAAGGAAAGGATTATGAATATGAGTTGAATGAAATTCGTATTGAGAAGGGAGTTAAGATTAGGTGGGGATTTCAATTAAGGACTCATGTCAGCAGCGGAGTTGTATGATTCTTCGTATGGGGAATTGTACTTGGTGTAAAAACCACTTAGTTTCTGGCACTGATAATCATTGAAATGTCTGTGTCGCGCTATTTGTGATATACCTATTGAGAAGGTGATTCTCTTCTCAGGTGTATAACAGATAGGTAGAGTATAGGTAGAGAATATAGGGTTAAGTACGAGTTCTTAAAACTCATACTTATGGTACGTTCGTGACTCATGATTGTATGAAATGTTTATGAACCCCTCAGCGAATGGACGCCAAAGGTCTGTCTAGGACAAGTTCTTAAACTCATATGATTTTGGAAAGTTGCTGAACTCATAAGTGTGGTAAGTTTGATGAATTGGGTATAGTTTTATGTGAATGGAGTATTGAGGATAATAGGAATAGATAGACTGTTTAAGAAATTGATCATTAGTGGAGACATAAGTTTTTCAAAACTCCTAGATATGCTAGACTTCGAACTTTTTGGACGTCAAGCTAAATACGCACTATGTGCTTTTGAAAATGAATTTTTGTTCTCAACTCCTGGTGACCATTATGCATGTGTGGACTTTGGGCCACCGACATCTCGTTACCTGTTTAGATGATAAAACAGATTGCAATGATTTTTGAATGGTTTAAAGAATAGTCTATGCTAATTGTCTCAGCTAGAGGAAAATGATTTGAAATATCAAAATTTATTTTATTTATCATTAATGTACCGTGTAACCTGGTGCAAGATTGATAAAAAAAATTATGGAGTTGTAAATACAGGAATACTTAGTGTTGAATTCGATCTAAAAATCATTGTTCCACTATTGTATGATGTGTTATGACAAAGTCATACAATGACAACATCCTCAAACGGGCTGTTAATACAGTACAACATCATGACATCATTTTCAAACTATTTTTAAATTTTTAATTTGCCAACGGGGTTTTGGCTATACCTTAATATTTCTTTTGAAATTGATTATCAATATGAGTCTAAGCTATTCAATTCGGTTAAACCAACATTTATGAAAACTCTAAGCGTTCCTTTGAAAAAAAATTTATCGAACCAAATTGTTTTGGTGCGGAATCCGATAAGACTGAGGTAAAATTTTTGTGTATATGGCAGTAATGAGAAACAGATCAGACCAACAATACTTGGCCAATACATGGCATACCAAGCTAATTACCCACTATGTTTGTAAGATAAGACAGTTTGCAAATGAATTTCTGTATAAACCTTTGCAAAAATGACAGATAATTGTCTATATAACTCCTCAACACAATTTCAAAATTTTAACTCTGGTAAGTGGTGTATTGGGTAGCACGTAATGATGAGAATGAATGGTGAATGGTGCAAGGTATAAGTTGTAAGTTGAATTTCGGGGACGAAATTCTTAGAAGAAGGGGTGAATCTGACAACCCGAGAATTTAGAAAATTATTTAAATCTTAAATGATGGGTTAAAGGTTGAATAATAGACCTAGAAAGAAAATAAGTGAATGGATTTGACATTTTCGGGAAGGAATTTTGTGAATTTAAAAAAATTAGGTAAAGGCTTGCAGTGTTAAATGTTTAAGTGTATATTTTGTGTGTGTATGGTTATATATGTGTACAAAATGTGGTTAAGGGTAAAAAGTTGACCAGATAACTTATATCAGTGTCCAAACCCTAATATTATATTAAGAACATCGACTTTCAGTTAGAAAACCAAATTGATAGATAAGAAACCCTAGAAACCAATTTTGAAAACCCTAATTTCAGTTTCGGGAATCCAAAACCCTAATTTAGGAGATCAAAAGATAAGTCTAAGGTATGTATGTTATTGATTATAAGATCTAATTAGGGATAACCCTAATTGGTTAGTTAGAGAAACCTAATTAGTAATTAGAAACCCTAATTACTAAATAAGAAACCCTATTTATTAAGTTACCCGAATCGTTACATTAGCAAGCTTAATGTCAATTAGTACATTCTTAAACCTAATTGATAAGTTTAAGTGATTAGGAAACTTAATTTAATTAGAAAACCCTAATTTACATTTTTAGTAACTAAAATTTTTATTTTTAGCCTAATAAGAAATCCTAGTAAATCAATTGTGAAATCCTAAGGGTTAAACCCTAAGGGTTGGTTATGAAACATCCCCAGATTCGGGTCCCAAATCACCACGAATCTGGTGTACTATTTCTATAACTATTGCGGAAGATATAAACATAAATTGTTTATACATTAAATATTATACACTATCCCCAAGGTCGAGAACCTTCACATAATACCTAAATCAATATCCTATCAGACATACAAAGTTATTATCATACATTACTGTTACAAATTTAGCTGCACATATAATCCAAAGTGACTTGTCTTGGACTTTTCACAGAATGTAAGCGTATTAAATCATAATCTGCAATGTTTATCATGATATAGCAAGGGTGAGCAACAATTTTGCCCAGCAAGTATAAGTTCAATTAAGGATATATCATGATCGAAAGAATTGAACAATAAGTTGGCTAACTTTCTACAATATATACATTGCGAAGAGAAGCGTGAATAAATTTTCATAGTTGAACGAATAATGAACATGAATAAATCAACTAAACCAAATGGTAATGAAGGTGATCAGCCTTTCATACCTGATGAATACATGAAATGTGCACAGAGTGAGAATCAATAAATCATAGACATGGTATAATCAGTAATGATTAACCCCAAGCATATTTCAAAAATATCAATTCGAGATCGAGTTAGACAACTTGCCTGTACCATTGATTCAAGAATTCACGCAACCTATATCGCTTTTTTACGAAGACCTAATATAGATAATACCGATCTCCAAATATTAGAATATCATCACAAGATAATCTTCATTAAATACTGATTATAATATAACCTAACAAATTACCACATAATCATATCATACATAAAATACCTAAAATTAGGTGATCAAGTCAAACTATTTGACCGAGTTGAATTCGGTATAATTTCTGACATCCCAAAAAGTTTAGTCGGATAATTCACGAGTCTAATTTCCATAAGACTTTGCCTAAATGCTTTACATTTACCTTAGATAATTTCATTTTCAGTCAAAATATTTTTCAATGACTTATAATAATTTTCGAGATAATTATTATTTAATATCATATTAATATGAATTAAATACTACTTAATTCCATTATCATTAATATTAATTTATTAATGAAATTCATTACAAAATATTAAAAGTCATTAAAAATAACTTAAAATATTTTCTTACACTTTAATATAATTTCAAATGATTTTTAAACTATTAAAATCATTTTTATGTAATTTATTTAATATAATAATTAAATAAATTAACTATCATTAATATTTAAAAATATTAAAATATCAGTTGAAATATATTCCAAATTATTAAAACCCATTTTTAGGCTTTAAAATAATTTTTACAAATTTATTATGAATTTCTAATATTTATTTTCTATTTATTCTATAATTTTCGTTTAAAGTTGGGGTCCTCCACAGAAACACTTGTAGACGGTGATCTACAAGTCCGATTTGGGCCCACTTGGTATTGTTAGAACCGTGACTTCCCGAGCTACGTTTTAGGCTCAAGAAACGGTCCATTTGGCTGATATAACACCCTGAAAACAGGCCACTACCGACTGACCATTACATGCCTTGTAAACATTTTCGAGTATTGGAGTCTTTTACGTAAACGCTTGTATTACGAGATCCACAACTCCGATTGAGGCCCAATCAAACTGTTGGATCCGTATCTTCTTGAACTACTGAGTTTTCAGTTATCAAACGCCAAATTCCAATCTGTCTAGGTCCACAAATCGGGCCCAAAGTGACCGGGTCCGCAAGGTTTTCTTCAACAGTTGGTTCATTTTCCAGATTTGGGGTCCTTACTTAAAACGCTTATAAAACGAAATCTACAAATCGGATTTAGGTCCAATAGGTATCGTTGGATTCGTAATTTCCCGAACTATAGTTTCCATGTATCAAACATCTATTTTGGTTCTGTTTTGGTCCTGGAA
This sequence comes from Panax ginseng, assembly GCA_020205605.1. Classification (NCBI taxonomy): domain Eukaryota; kingdom Viridiplantae; phylum Streptophyta; class Magnoliopsida; order Apiales; family Araliaceae; genus Panax; species Panax ginseng. The sequence goes on from CM035133.1 coordinate 52,796,301, forward strand.
AAATGGACAGAAGTGACTGATCAGTAGCTTGTGTTCAACAGTTAAGGTAGTTTAGGATTTAATTCATAACTTGCTCATTTCTTAACATATTTGAGTGATTCCAAAGGAGTTTTGCCCTTAACTCATGTATCTAGCATGCTAACATGTTTTAAACCATTAATCATATGAACCCAAAGAATCTAACATAAAAATATATATAGCATACAAAGGAAAGCTTTTTCTTAAACCTTTTGGTACAAAACTTGATTTCCTCACTTTGGATCTAACTTTTGATTTCAAAAATACTTTGATACACATATAAAATACCAATACTCATGTAAATCATGAGTTTTTAATGATCCAAAACAAAAGTTACTTGGTTCATAAAGATCTAACAAAAAGAGCCCAAAAAGTGAAAACTTTCATTTTTCTTACCTTTTTCTTCTTGCAAGCCTTCTTGATCCTTCAAAGTAGCTTATGATTTTAAGTTGTATAAAGATCCAAGACCCCTCCTAGACTCCCTATAACTACCAAAATATGCAGCCTCCTTTCTCTCTCTATTGTTCTTAATTTACACTTAGGTTTAAAAAAATTAACATAACTTAGTGTATATACAATATACATATAACACATATAATTATAGAATATGTAACTCCCAATATAATTACATATACTTATTATCAATTTAATATATAAGTTACAAAAATTAGAATTTTTAATGCCCTAAGGCTTGTTTGGCAAAACCATATTAAAATAATGACTTAATCATTCCTTAAACTTTTTTGGAAAAACAAGATTAAAATAAGAATTTCAAAAGCTCTAAGGTTTTGTTTGGTAAAATCAAATTAAAACTCTTTTAATAAATATAGTTTATTGTCCCACATTGTTTACTTGGATTTTCATATCCAATCTTAATTAAATAAACTAATTACCACATACTAAATAAATTTCCCACTTAACCAAATATCACAAAATTATAATCTCATTATAATTTTATTTAACAATTAATATATCACTTTAATTATTAAATTACGACATCAATATAGCAACTCATGTAATCTTTAACAACTCTCTAATCATTAAATTAAATTAGAGTATTATTTAATTCACAAATATATACTAACAACAATCACATAAATAAAATATTTATTTAATTTAATAAATATTTTAAATTACAAATAAAATTTTGGATTGTTACATCATTCCCTTCTTACAAGGATTCTGTCCCCAGAATCATAACTCAAATAATTCATTCGTCACATTCTTCCTTCCTTATAAGGATTAGTCCTCGGAATCACCGAAACCCTACCTTACTCAGGTTTTCGTCAAATCTCTTCATTGAATAAGTTCAACACATGACCTTAATATAGGTTTTATATTTCCTACTACATTCATTTCATCAACAAATTCTAGGTTTTATTTCATAACTTTCACTTTAACTCAATTATATTCTGAGTATTACATATTCTTTGACCCGTTCATTATCTTTCCCTAAGGATCATTATCATATACTATATTCTCAAACTCTCGGGACACTACAGGTTAAGATTACAAGTATGCCATTAAAATGTATAGAAAAATGTCTAGAATACCCTTTTGTATTCTTTATCTAGGTAGTTGATAAGTGGATTTTATATACGCGAATCAGTATCCATTTCATGCTTATTTGTTGCTAATTTCTTGTGTTCATGTTCGTTTTTACTTGTTTTATGTTATTTCATGTGTAGGATGGTTGTTGTGGCATTTTACGTGTATTTGGAGTTATTCGGTATGATATGGAGTCATTTGGTGTAAGTTTGAAAGAAATCATGAAGTCTGACAAATTAGTTAGCGAGAATAGAAGTTCACCGAGGCGGCTTGTTTTATTTTCATGAACCCGTAAAAATGGGGTCTTCATACGCTTTTGATAGAAAGGATTCCGGGAAATTTGGCTCATATATAAGGCATGCACCCTACGTGGTGGGGGTCTCGGTTGGAGAAGACTCCTGTTGCTTGCTGAACTTTGATGGGAGTTGGTTTCTAGCATTTGAATAGCTTATGGACTCTATTTAGCAGAGAATTCAACTGGGACTTTGGTGTTGGATGTCTATAACTCAGAAAATAACGAATTCAACAACACACAAGACACATTATGAAGATTAATCTCAGTTTTTCTCAGTAAGCGGTGGAGGAGTATTTTGTGGAGATTTTTAAGAAAATTGCAATTTTAGGCTACGTGAAGGGTGTTTTTCAATATTCTTCATCTTAGGCTATTATTTGTAATTGAAAGAATGTTTTCTATGATTTATTCAGTGTTTATTTCGTTTATGATGAACTAATTCACATTTTTAGGCTTATGATGGATCTTTGAGTGAATCGATGATTTTGTAAACTTTGATTTCTATTTCAATAATCTATTTCCAGTTTATCTATATTGATTTGAGCGTGAATTTATGAATTGCCTGATCAACAATTCTATGTAGATTTGTATGGAATCGAGAGAGGATATTCAAATCTAGACCTAGTTAATATAGCATGTGTTCATGAATTTTGTGAATAGCAGAATCTTGATGAATGTTAAGGTAGAGATATTCTTGATATCGCATGTAATCGGATAGAGAATTTAATCTTAAACCTTCTTTAATTGTAATTCACATAGAGATATAGTGAGTTAGTTGATTAAGGTGTTTAACTTGTTTCTATCTTAATTGTGGATTTAAGTTAATACGGTATTAGTGCATCGAGAGGTGGTTAATATTACGTTCGTGTTCTTGATTAATAAACTGGAATAGTGATTTGAATTGGAATAAAGGTGTTCAAATCAGAGTGAAGCTTAAAGTGAAATCATAAGTCTAATTCTCCATTAATTGTTTGAAATTCCAGATTTTGATATTTGTGATTGTTTTGTGGTAGTTCAATTATTCTTTAATTTAGAATCTTTAAATATAATCATTGAGCTGAATAGTTTAATAAAATTAGGATTGGTTGAAAATTGGTAATTGTAAGTTAAGATTATTGTTAGTTGATCTCTGTGGGAACGATACTCTACTCATCACTTTATTACTTGTTGACCACGTATACTTGCGTTTATTTCATATATAGATCTCTGTGGGAACGATACTCCCCATGCGCCTTTTGAGGATGACATCGAGAAAAGGTTTTAGAGGTTAAGTAAGTGAATCAAGGAAACGAGGGAAGAATTTGCAACATCTGAGAAAGAAGAGGAAATGGCAGTCGAAGATCAGAAAGCATTAAGGGACTTTGCCACACCCAAGGTGACTGAACTGTAGTCAAGCATCACCAGGCCCGCAATAGCTGCTAACACATTTGAAATCAAACCTGGGATGATTCAAATGATTCAAAATTCAGTTCAGTTTGGAGGATTGGCAAATGACGATCTGAATGAACATTTAGTCACCTTTCTGGAGATTTGTGACACCTTTAGGTACAATGGGGTGTTGGATGATGCGGTTAGACTTCGCTTGTTCCCATTCACTCTACGGGACAAGGTGAAGAGTTGGTTACACTCTCTACCGCCGGGATTAATCACTACGTGGGAAGACCAAGCTTAGAAATTCCTTGCCAAATTCTTCCCACTGGCGAAAACTGCGAAGATGAGGAATGAGATAACAATGTTTGAGCAGCAATATGGGGAGTCATTATATGAGGCATGGGAGAGATACAAAGAATTGCTTAGAAAATGCCCACATCATGGATTGCTCAAGTGGCTGCAAATGAACACCTTTTACAATGAACTACATGGGAATCTTAGAACTAGTATTGATGCAGCGTCGGGCGGAGCATTCATGGCAAAGAGTTACGAAGAAGCTTACGATTTGATTGAAACCATGGCGGCTAATAACTACCAGTGGCCCACAGCTAAAATGACACAGGCGAAGGCAACTGGAGTGTTAGAAGTGGATGGGGTGACAACTATACAAGCACATATTTCAGCACTTTCAAAGAAGTTGGATGCTATGACAGGGGTACAGGCACAACAAGCACATCAAGTGGCAGTTATATGCGAATTGTGTGCGGGTGAGCACCCAACGGATCAATGTACAATTAATCCAGCATCTGTGCAGTTTGTGGGCAACTATAACATAATTCCATAGAATACATATCAGAATACGTACAATCAAGGGAATGGGAATCATCCGAAATTCTCGTGGAGCAATAATCAGAAACATCAAGCTCCACGATAGTCATATCCCCCAGGTTTTCAGAATCACCAACAACCGGCTCAACATCAAGAAAGAAAATCAGATTTTGAGGAGATGGTGTCGAAGTACATGACTAGCAATGATGCAGCAATGAAAAATCAAGCAATGGCCATCAAGAACTTGGAAAATCAGATGGGACAAATTGCCCTTGTGACGCCCCCAAAATAGGTATACATCACCCATCTTGAGTCGCCAAATACATGGTACATAAATCAAATACAAAATAATTATACAACTGTCGTGTAAAATACGACAAAACATAAACTGAGAGTTTAAACAAGAATATTGCCTTCTAGACAATATCCACTCTCAATGGAGTCCTCATAGACAGTATACAAACTCAAATTCAGTCCTCATTACATTTATTATCACACTATTTAACAGAATAGTGAGGACTACTAGCTAATACTATCATCCGGACCATCACTCCGTTCCCCGACTCGTCCCAGCTACGTTCTCATTTCCTGAAGAGAACAGTGAAAGAAAGGGTGAGCTCAACTAGCCCAGTAAGAAATATTATGACTAAGATAATGCAGAATAAATTATCATTAGTCTCCAACAATGTTAAACTGATAAAATACAATAGACATCAAGTTTAAGCTGCGCTGAACAAGCAATCCATTAAAAGAGTCAAGTAGAGAATAAAATCTACTATCTTTTATGATTTAAAAGGTTTTTCATCACTTTTATCGCTGAGACTCAGCTTAATAAATAATCCACATCATCGAATCACCCCTGCACTACGGCCAAGGATATTCTTTAGTATCACGACCATAAATTATCCATGCACTACGGGCCAAGGACATTCGTGTATTCATCAATGGTCATGATCATGCCAACAACTGTCCATCAATGCACTACGGGCCAATGAGGACTTTTACCACATCATTTGTAATATTACGGTCATGATTATACCGAATAATCCCTGGTCATAATCATACCAAGTCCATCTATGCACTACAGGCCATAGATGACTTTCAACATAATATAAACATGAGGATGATGACAATGATATAAGAATTCAATAAAACAAGTTCACAAATTAATTTGTCCAGGAACCAATAACGTCCAAATTGTCAACATGATACTGCTTTGTAGAGTAAAATTCAAGAATGTTTAGAAGAATATTTCCATGAAAAGATACTGGATGAAGCGCAAATATCAAGGATTTTCCACTAATTTCATGGAGTATAGAATCAAAACTTTAACTAACTGAGTATATTAAAGAATGGAATAACAAAAGAAATCACCATGCATGCGGTACTTCGCATAGACAGGTTATTCCAACAGAATAATAAGTAACGAAATCAAAGTCAAAGTAAAATTTGCACCGCATGGATGTTCCAATGTAATAATAAAGAATGGAATAAACAATAAAGAATCACCATGTATGCGGTACTCAGCAGATGTATGATTATTCCAATGAATAATAAATAGCGGAATCAGTGCGGCATAAAACGCATGCATGTGATATTCCAACAGAATAATAAAGATGAGAACCAGTCCAACGTATAATAAAGACGGAATGCATGCGATAACAGGATGTTCCAACAAAATAATAATAATAGAATAACAATGTAAATCTCCAAGTATAGGGTAGATAGCAGATACAAAAGTTATTCCAATGTAATAATAAAGAATGGAATAACAGAAGTTCTCTTCATGAATATAAAAAAATAATACCCCTTACCATAAATGAAACTGGATATAAGAGTAGGGAAGTAGCAGAATACTTTTCTATAGTTTCTCTATAATTTCTCTCTCTGGAGTTTCAGTGAATTCGTAAGAAATAATGAAGGAATGAGCTTCTATTTATAGGAGAATGGAAGTGCACTGTTCATAAACAAAATTATTTTGCAGAATCACGTATCAAGGTTTTGATATCATACCAATGCAAATGTCAATCAACTAACCAATAGGATTCAAGCAAAAATTAAAATATAAGACATATATATATATAAACACATGCTAAATATATATATATATATATATATTATATATCCACCACTTGATTTTTTTATCCCCCCATAACCAACATCAATCCCCCACCCTCCCAAAATCACTTTCACTACACTCTTACACATCACTATCACACTATCACTTTCCACCATTTTCCACTCACACACACATCACACACCTATCACTTTCACATATCATTTTCTCCCACCATATACTCAATACATACATATACTTCCATACGTATACTCTTTCTCCCTCCATTTCTAAAATCATTTTTCCAACACAAATGGACCCACATGTGGGCCCCACTTTTATTATAAAAATTTTCTACCGATTATTTTGGAAAATGGTTAAATGGGGGTCCATAAAATAAGTAAAACTTCATAAAAACCACCTTAATAATTTTAACAACATTTATCACCTTTATTATAATTCACAATATTAATCGACCAGGTCGTTCTCAGGAAAGAGGGGGCTTTCCAATAATGATTTCTCCCTATTGGCGCGCAATTAGATTATCTAACCTCTCCTTAACAGAACTTCTAGACATCGTTAATATTGCAAATAATAATATTAATAACTTTGTCATCTCAATTATTGATTTAATAATACATAAAATATCAACAATAATTGAATCAAATAACGTGAGATACTATGCAACAATTACTATAGCAATAATTGAACAAAACTGAATGACTTCTCACGTAAGCATCAATAATCAATACCGTGTGCTACTATGCAACCACGCCAGACATATTCATTTTTTTAACATCGGGTGTTTCAACAGTTAATGTTAAAACTTTCGCCGTTATTTTCATAAAAATATTTTTGTCGTTTTCTCAATCCGACAATAATTCCGTTGTGGGGTCCACCAATGATTGTGTCGTCGTACGAATATTCCCCGCTAAAACGAATATTCCCCGACCAATCAAATATAATATAACTACTTGCATACTTTGTAAAATTTATAAATACTACCCACAACTATAACATTATATCAATTTATTCTATAATATTTAAAAATGATAATTATAGAAAATTCATCTTTATTTATAAAAGTTGGGGTCTTACAACCTCCCCTTCTTAAGAAATTTTTCCCTCGAAATTAGGGTACGTACCTGGTATATCGAAGAGGTAAGGATACCTTGACTTCATTTCAGATTCTAACTCCCAGGTCATTTCCTCAACATCGTGGTTTCTCCACAAAACTTTGACTTGAGGTATAACCTTGGAGCGTAAAATATGTTCCTTCTTATCCAAGATTTGAACAGGTACCTCTTCATACGTTAAGTCTTCCGCTATTTCGTCCGGTTCTAACTCAATAATGTGGTTCAGATCTTTCACATATTTACGTAACATGGATATGTAAAAAACGTTATGAACACGAGACATACTTGGCGGTAAGGCAAGTCTATAGGCTACAGTTCCTACTCAATCGAGGATTAAAAATGGGCCAATGAATCGAGGATTTAGCTTCCCTCTCTTTCCAAATCTCGTAACTCCTTTCCATGGAGTAACACCACATGATCTCCAATATCGAATTCTACGTCCTTTCGATGAAGATCAGCATAACTCTTTTATCGGTCTTGTGAGGTTTTTATACGTTGTCGGATCGTTTGAATCTTTTCCGTAGTCATATGTACCAACTCCGGTCCCAACAACGTTGCTTCACCCACCTCATCCCAGCATACTGGAGAATGACACTTTCTTCCATACAACACCTCAAATGGAGCCATGCCAATGCTTGCTTAATAACTGTTGTTGTAGAAAAACTCCACCAACGGTATGAACTTGTCCCAACTTCCCTTGAAGTCAAGGACATAGAGTCTTAATAAATCTTCCAGAGTTTGAATAGTCCTCTCTGATTGTCCGTCCGTCTGAGGATGATATGCCGAACTAAATCGTAAATCCGTGCCCATAGCTTTTTGCAAACTAACCCAAAATCATGAAGTGAATCTTGGGTCTCGATCAGAAACTATGGATACTGGCATACCATGCAGTCTTACAATCTCGTTTATGTACATAAGAGCAAGACGTTCAAGTGTATAAGTTTCTCGTATTGGTAAGAAGTGAGCAGACTTGGTCAATCTATCAACAATGACCCAAATTGCATCAATGCCTTGAGAAACCTTGGGAAGACCAGTAACGAAATCCATGGTAATGTGCTCCCACTTCCATTCTAGAATTTCAAGTGGTTGCAATGGACCTTTTGGTACTTGATGCTCCGCTTTGACTCGTTGACAAGTTAGACACCTTGAGATAAACAGCGCTATCTCTCTCTTCATATTTCTCCACCAAAATGTATGACAAAGATCACGATACATTTTGGTACTTCCAGGATGGATTGCAAATGGTGTGTTGTGTGCCTCCATCATGATTTTATACTTTAACTCAGGGTCGTTAGGAATACAAAGTCTGGAGTTGACTCGAAGTATTCCTTTATCATCGATTCTTGCTTCCGGCATAGCACCTTCTTGCACTTTCTTCCTCATACATATCAGCTCCAGGTCTGTAGTTTGAGCAGCTTTAACTTTATCAATTAAAGTCGGTTCTACTCGTATGTTCGCCATCATCACATGGGTCCTTGGAGTTTTTAACTCTATCTCCATCACAGTCGGTTCTACTCGTACCCACATATGATCTTCTACTCAATGCGTCAGCTACCACGTTCGCTTTTCCAAGATGGTATTGGATGGTATGATCATAATCTTTCAACAGTTCAATCCAACGTCGTTGTCGCATGTTGAGTTCCTTTTGAGTGAAGAAATATTTGAGGCTTTTATGATCCGTAAAGATCTCCACTTTCTCCCCATACAAGTAATGCCTCCAAATCTTTAGTGCGAAGACAACAACTGCCAATTCTAGATCATGAGTAGGATAATTCCTCTCATATTCTTTGAGTTGTCGTAAGGCATAGGCTATGACTTTCCCATGTTTCATGAGAACACATCCTAACCCTTTGCCCGAAGCATCACTGTAGATGACAAATCCCTCCGAACCAGATGATATTATCAGAACAGGTGCTAAAATGAGTCTCCTCTTGAGTTCTTGAAAACTCTTCTCACATTCCTCGCTCCAACCGAACTTTGTATCTTTTCGAGTCAGCTGAGTTAGTGGAGTAGAGATTCGAGAAAATTCTTCCACGAATCTCCGATAATAACCAGCTAAACCGAGAAAGCTACGTACTTCGGTCACTGATTTAGGTTGCTCCCAGCTTTGAATAACTTCATTCTTTGCTGGGTCAACAGATATTCCATGACTTGACACCACATGCCCAAGGAATGCTACTTCCTCAAGCCAGAACTCGCATTTCTTCAACTTGGCATAAAGCTTATATTCACGAAGCTTTTGGAGTATCAGCCTCAAGTGTTGCTCATGATCTTCATGGCTTTTGGAATAAATAAGGATGTCATCAATAAAGATGACCACAAAGTGATCCAAATATTCCTTGAATACTCGGTTCATCATGTCCATGAAGGCAGCAGGAGCATTAGTCAATCTAAAAGACATGACTAGGAATTCATAATGCCCGTACCGAGTTCTGAAATCCGTCTTTGGAATGTCATCGGTTCTAATCTTTAATTGGTGATATCCGGAACGAAGATCAATTTTTGAAATGAATTTGGCGCCTTGCAACTGGTCAAACAGGTCGTCAATATGTGGCAATGGGTACCTATTTTTGATGGTGACATGATTCAACTCTCGATAATCAATACAAAGTCGCATTCTCCCGTCTTTCTTTTTCACTTAATGTAATAGAGCACCCCAAGGAGAAGTACTAGGACGAATAAAGCCAATGTCTAACAATTCCTGCATTGGGTCTTTAACTCCTCAAGTTCAATAGAGTCATTCGATATGGGGCTTTGGAAATGGGTTTTGTACCGGGTTCAAGGTCGATACAAAATTAAATTTCACGCTCTGGGGGTAGACTAGGAAGTTCTTCAGGGAATACATTAGGAAATTCATTAACAATAGAAATATCATTCAAAACTGAAATATTTTTGTTTAGATCTGTGACATGAGCTAAGAAAGCTTGACATCCGTTTTTCAATAAACGAATAGCTTTATGGCTTGAGATGACAGTGATTGATTTTAATGGTTTGGTTACTTGAATTCGCATAATAGGTTGGTTAGGAATATGAAAGCTAACAACCCTACGAAAATAATCAATTTTTGCATGATGTGTAGTTAACCAATCAATCCCTAGAATTACATCAAATGCAAGTATTTTCAATGAAATAAGATTGACAGGTAATGTGCGAGTGCCGATTTGAACTAAACAAGACTTATAAACAGTGGATGTAATGAAGGTTTCTCCCAACGAAGTTTCAACAGACAAGTCAAAGTCTAATTTCTCCGGAGTCAAATTTAAACATTGAGCGCAATTAGGAGAAATAAAAGAATGGGTAGAACCGGTATCAAATAAGGTATAGACTTCGCTAGAGTTTATGATAAGCTTACCCGTAATGACCTCGTTCGGGTCCTTGCTTTTCGGGAGGTCACAACAAATGCTCTCCTTGCACCAACGGCTTTGACTTTTTCGGGACTACCTTTGGTGCCTCCATCCTAGCTGAACTAGTCTTCGGTGAATGACAAAATCGGGCCAGGTGACCTTCTCTTCCACAGTTGTAACATGCTTTGGATGGCATCGCACAGTTGGGACTGATGTGTCCCTCTCCTCCACACTTAAAGCATATGATAGGTAGTCGTTCTCCTTCCTTAACGACAATTTGATCTTCGACGTCTTTCCATCATTGTTGAATCTCCTCTTCTTGAAATGTCCATTCTTACTGTTTTGGCCCTGATTACCACTGAAGTGGTTACCATTTCTGGCATGTTGATTCCTTCCACGCTTGTTGTCACCGCTTCGATGATTGTTCTCATTGGTATTATCATTTTGTCGGTTGCTATCTTTTGGTTGAGATGACTCATTATCACGCTCCAATAATCGAGCCCTATTAACAACATCGAATACAAACACGCTTTATGAGAGATAAGATATCGACGTATCTCGTGTTTCAAACCTCTTAAAAACATTCGCGTCATTCTCTCCTCATTATCAACCAAATGGGATGCAAACCGGACAACTCGGCAAACTTGGCCCGTCTTCGCGATACGGCCATGTTGTTTTGTTCCAAATTTTGATGAACTCTACCTCTTTCATGTGATTTAATACTTTCGAGAAAGTACTTGTCGTTGAATAGTTCCTGGAACTTTTCCCAAGACATCTTCAGTGCGGCAGGTTGAGTACGTTTTACAGATTCCCACCAGTAATCGGCCTCTGTACACAATATGAAGGTGGAAAAAGGAACCTTTTGTTCCTCGGAGCATCCTAATACATCAAATATCTTGTTGATCTGCTTAATCCACGTCTCCGCCTTAAGTGGTTTTAGCTCTCCAAAAAACTCCGGTGGTTCCAGTTCCTTAAACTGCTTGGCGGTGACCGTCCGAGAGTTACCAGTATTTTCACCTGCATTTTGGACAGGAGCCGCTCTTTCCTGATGTTGTATGAATTGCCTAAAGCCTCTGAACATTCCACCGTTCATCATTTGGTCAGTGTTGTTGTTTGCCTGAGGATTGTCGCCTTCCTGATGCACATTATCCTGACTATTAATCTGTGGAGACTCAACGGTCTCATGTGCTCCATTGATGTTCTCAACATTCTCGGATGCCATTTTCAAATACTGCCACAAAAGAAGAGTTAAATAACATATCACATATAATCCCTATACTCTGACCAACCAATTAAATACCAAATAAACTTAGGTAGGTCATACTAGTGAAAGAATTCCCCGTCTCTCCCCTCCTAGTTCTTATCTCACATCTTAGCCAGGGATTATATCCCTAAGCTCTGATACCAACTGTGACGCCCCCAAAATAGGTATACATCACCCATCTTGAGTCGCCAAATACATGGTACATAAATCAAATACAACATAATTATAAAACTGTCGTCTAAAATACGATAAAACATCAACTGAGAGTTTAAACAAGAATATTGCCTTCTAGACAATATCCACTCTCAATGGAGTCCTCATAGACAGTATACAAACTCAAATTCAGTCCTCATTACATTTATTATCACACTATTTAATGTAATAGTGAGGACTACTAGCTAATACTATCATCCAGGACCATCACTCCGCCTCGACTCGACTCGTCCCACGCTCTCATTTCTCAAGAGAACAGTGAAAGAAAGGGTGAGCTCAACTAGCCCAGTAAGAAATATTATGACTAAGATAATGCAGAATAAATTATCATTAGTCTCCAACAATGTTAAACTGATAAAATACAATAGACATCAAGTTTAGCTGCAGTGGAACAAGCAATCCATTAAAAGAGTCAAGTAGAGAATAAAATCTACTATCTTTTATGATTTAAAAGGTTTTTCATCACTTTTATCGCTGAGACTCAGCTTAATAAATAATCCACATCATCGAATCACCCCTGCACTACGGCCAAGGATATTTTTTAGTATCACGACCATAAATTATCCATGCACTACGGGCCAAGGACATTCGTGTATTCATCAATGGTCATGATCATGCCAACAATTGTCCATCAATGCACTACGGGCCAATGAGGACTTTTACCACATCATTTGTAATATTACGGTCATGATTATACCAAATAATCCTCGGTCATAATCATACCAAGTCCATCTATGCACTACAAAGCCATAGATGACTTTCAACATAATATAAACATGAGGATGATGACAATGATATAAGAATTCAATAAAACAAGTTCACAAATTAATTTGTCCAGAACCAATAACGCCCAAATTGTCAACATGATATCGCTTTGTAGAGTAAAATTCAAGAATGTTTGTAAGAATATTTCCATGAAAAGATCTTTGGATGAAGCGCAAATATCAAGGATTTTCCACTAATTTCATGGAGTATAGAATCAAAACTTTAACTAAGCGAGTATATTAAAGAATGGAATAACAAAAGAAATCACCATGCATGCGGTATTGATAGGCAAAGTTATTCCAACAGAATAATAAAATGTCGGAATCAAAGTCGGTGAAATTTGCAATCGGCATGCGGGATGTTCCAAATGTAATAATAAAGAATGGAATAACAACAGAAATCACCATGTATGCGGTATCAGATAGGCAGATTATTCCAATGAATAATAAATAACGGAATCAGTGCTCACGTGAAATGTATGCATGTGATATTCCAATGTAATAATAAAGACAGAACTGTGTCCTGCGTATATATATATATATATTATATCCACCACTTGATTTTTTATCCCCCATAACCAACATCAATCCCCCACCCTCCCAAAATCACTTTCACTACACTCTTACACATCATTATCACACTATCACTTTTCCACCATTTTCCACTCACACACACATCACACACCTATCACTTTCACATATCATTTTCTCCCACCATATACTCAATACATACATATACTTCCATACGTATACTCTTTCTCCCTCCATTTCCAAAATCATTTTTCCAACACAAATGGGCCCCACTTTTATTATAAAAATTTTCTACCGATTATTTTGGAAAATGGTTAAATGGGGGTCCATAAAATAAGCAAAATTTCATAAAAACCACCTTAATAATTTTAACAACATTTATCACCTTTATTATAATTCACAATATTAATCGACCAGGTCGTTCTCAGGAAAGAGGGGCTTTCCAATAATGATTTCTCCCTATTGGTAGCAATTGATTAGATTATCTAACCTCTCCTTAATGTAACTTCTAGACATCGTTAATATTGCAAATAATAATATTAATAACTTTGTCATCTCAATTATTGATTTAATAATACATAAAATATCAACAATAATTGAATCAAATAACGTGAGATACTATGCAACAATTACTATAGCAATAATTGAACAAAACCGAATGACTTCTCACGTAAGCATCAATAATCAATCTGGTGTGCTACTATGCAACCCACGCCAGACATCGTAATTTTCCATCGGGTGTTTCAACAGTTAATGGTAAAACTTCCGCTGTTATTTTCATAAAAATATTTTTGTCGTTTTCTCAATCTGACAATAATTCCGTTGTGGGGTCCACCAATGATTGTGCCGTCGTACGAATATTCCCTGCTAAAATGAATATTCCCCGAACAATCGAATATAATATAACAACTTGCATACTTTGCAGAATTTATAAATACTACCCACAACTATAACATTATCAATTTATTCCATAATATTCGAAAATGATAATTATAGAAAATTTATCTTTATTTATAAAAGTTGGGGTCTTACAGCCCTAGCATTAAACAATAGGCAACAAGGAACGTTACCAAGCAACACCGAAAGAAATCCAAAGGGAACTCACGAGCAGTGTAATGCTATTATGCTTAGAAGCAATAAGGAGTTGGTTACTAACTGGGATAAGAAAGATAGTACAGGAGATGAATGTGAGGATGAAGGGAAGGAATTAAAGAAGAAATGTACAGAAAAAGTGGTGCAAAAAGCAAAGGAAGAGAAACAACTTAAAGCTACACCACCTGCACCCTTTCCTTCAAGGTTAGAAAATAACAAGTTAAAGAACCAGTTTTCGAGGTTTATGGATATATTCAAACAGTTACACATTAATATTCCATTTGCCGAAGCACTTGAGCAGATGTCGCGTTAAATTAAATTCATGAAGGACATACTTTCGAAAAAATGTAAGCTCCAGGATTATGAAACAGTTGCGTTAATCGAGGAATGCAATGCAATACTACAGAGAAAGCTCCCACCTAAATTGAAAGATCCAGGAAGTTTTACAATTCCTTGTGCAATTGGCAATCAAGATGTGGGAAGAGCTCTATGCGATTTAGGAGCGAGTATAAATCTTATGCCACTGTCCATTTACCGAAAGCTGGGATTAAAGGAAGCAAAACCAACCAATATTAGTCTATAACTCGCCGATAGATCAATAACATACCCTTTAGGAATAGTCAAAGACGTATTGGTCAAAGTTGATTCACTAATCTTCCCAGCCGATTTTGTGGTACTAGATTTTGAAGAAGATAAGAACCTCCCTATCATCTTGGGATGACCATTCTGGCATCGGACGAACAACACGATTGGCGTGCCCTAACGGAGAACTGATTATGAAAGTGTTTGATCAGGTAGTAACGGTAAACGTGTTCAAGGAAATCCCAATCCCAACTGACAAGGAAGAGTGTGAGTTGCTCGAGGAATCTACATGTGTCAAGTTCAGGGATTGCAGAGAGAATAGTGGTCTCAAGGCGTTAGTTGAGGATAGAAAGTCAAATTTATTATCCAACATGCAAGTGAACGGGTATGCAATACAACAATGTTGGTGTTGCGCAATAAATAATCATCATGTCGCAGTTCACCCAACTGATCCGGGATGAAACAGGAAGTAGTCAGTCTTAACAACTTAAAATCAAGTGATAATTGGGAGGCAACCCAATCTTTAGTTTATTTATCGTATTTTTCATTTATATTTGTTAAAATATAGTTTTTATTAAATTACTAGGTAGTAGAATACAATAAGAGTCTCGATAATCTCTCCATAATACATTATGTTATCAATAACTCACTAATTCTCATGTTTTATATCGTGAAAGATGGACAAAGGATCATTAAGTGAGTTACAATGAAGCAAAGTGAGAAAATAGGAGAGCTTGACAGTAACCATACATGCATGCACGGATGGGCCCTCAGATTACAACCTTCTGGCCCCGTAGAAGTGGGTATCCCAGATTTTTTGTGACAGAAAACATGTCCGTCGGGGCGGGCCTCAAAAGCACTACAACCCCCGCCGGGGCGGGGGTCCCCAAAGTTAGATAGCAATAGCCATGGCCGCCAAGGCGGGCTTTTCAAGCTTAGCACCCCCCGCCGGGGTGGGAGTCCGGGATTTCAACTGAATTTTTCTGCAGTTACATATGCTAGACTCCACAACTCCCATAACTTCCCCTTCAATTAAGAATCCTCATAACCATCACCCACCACCCATTACACCCACGATTTCCAATGCTCCACTACCTCTTCAATTCACCAATAAACATCATCACACCACCTCTATATATTACCACATCTCATCCCATATTCCACACAACACTCTACAATTACACTCATCAAATTTCGAATTAGGGAAAGCATATAGGTTAGTTGTGAGCATTTGAGAGGCAAGCATACCACTATTTACAAGTTACTCAAATTCATTCACCATATTTGAGGGCCAAATTGAGAAGTGTGGGGGTTAAGCATTTGTGCACACCAAGTGTTTGTCAGTGTGTATTAACCATGTTTGGAGGGGAAAAGTAGTGTGAGTCAAGCAATAGAAAGAGACCATGGCTTCACATTCAAATCGAAACACCAAAGGGGAGAGAGTTCAAGGCCATCTCAACCAACCCGAACCTTCGATCGCCGAATTTGAGTGAGTCTTGCATGCGTAATCGATATGATTACATGCTCACCAAAGCCCTTACACCGGAGTGGGGGTTGGCACCAGATCCTAACGATTGGGAGATGATGCCTTAAATTTATCAAAAGGGATGAACGAAATTCACAGAAGAGCCAAAACCCACTGTGGTCAACATTGTCAAGGAATTCTATGCAAACGCTGAGGACAAAGAACCATTCCACACGTTTGTGCGAGGTCAGTTGGTTCCGTTCAGTGCCGATGCAATCAACACCTACTATCAACTACGAGTACCTCGCCACTGCCATTATGCTCACCTACAAAATTCTGATCTGGAATATGATGCAATAATCACGGAGATGACAAAGCCGGGAACATCTTGGATGAAAGGTCAAAAGGGAGGCACGGTGTTCCATAGCAAGGACCTTAGCCGGTATGGAAAAATATGGAACGCATTCTTATGAGCTAAATTTCTTCCGTCCCAACACACCTCGGACGTCACCAAAGAGAAGGCGTTGCTGTTGTACGCAATTGTGCAAGATTTTATTATCGACGTCGGGGCCATTATCTGTTTCTCCATCCACCGATGTTTACGTGGAAATTTTTTGGGCAGCTTGCCACACCCATCACTAATATATGGGTTGTGTCGCAATGCAGGGGTGAGATGGTCCGACGACGAGCCCACATTAAATGCCATTTCGCGTTGCTTGATTCTAGAATGATAATACCAGATTCTTCAGGCGGGAGGCGAGTCACATCCGCGGGGTCTGGGCTTTATTTTTCCGTCGACTTTAGAAGATGAAGTTGATGCTACAGAGGCATCGGAGGATGATGATGAAGCTATGGGAGATCAAGGGGCCGAGTAAGTAATGCAGACCGAGGCCATATCCAATCCTCAGTTCCTTGATTTCCAAAATCAAATGAATGCGCACAACAAAGCAGCACGTCGGGAAATACGGCGATTGACACTGAGGCAAGATCTCATGTTTGATGCTATGAACGTATCTTTTGCCTCACTCAACACAACTCTTCAAAGCTTCAACCTGGCGGCCTAATTTTCATACCAGCAGCCCAGGCCAATGCCGAGATTTCCACCAAGTGATTCAGACGAAGAAGAACAACAACCACCTCCTCAGACTTAAGCGATAGCAGGGAAGTCCTCATGTACTTAGTTTTGATTAATCATTCAATGAGGACATTTTATTACTTAAGTTTGGGGGATTTACATACATGTTTGCATGCATATGTAGTAGTACTTATAGGTTTGCATTTTCTCATTTTAATTTCAGTAGTGCATATTAATTTCGGTATTGCATGATAGCTTAGGTGCATACATAGTAGTTTAGGTTATTGTTGTCATTGCATAGTAATTAGTTTTGTAAATAGTGCATTTTGTTATCTATATAGTGTGCATTTTGTTATCTAAAAAAAATAAAAATAAATAAATAAATTTAGTTACTGAAATATTGTGTTTGCATAAGTCCAGCAATATTGTAGTTCATATTATTTGTGGGCCAATGATGAGATTGATAATAAGTTAACCAATACAACATTGAGTACTAGAACTTTGATGCAATTTCTGTTATGAGTCAAATCTTGAGCTCGTTTGAAACTGGTATAGAAAAGGTTAGCACGATTAATAACATCTTTGTTAACTGGTCAGTTCAAATTGATACATAAATAGTCTCTAAAGGATAATGCTAGAGTAAATGAGAGAATGACAAGGATAGACAGTAAAGGCAAAAATTAAGCAAGAACCTAAGTTTGGGGGATGATATGTGGGGTATATAAGCTTTATCTAAAAAAAAAGAAAAAGAAAGAGTATATATATCGTGACTAGTCATGTGTCGGGGCCTTTGTTACTTGAGCAAGTACGCCCGAGGGGATTGTCTTTACACCTAGCGCCGTAAGGTCTTTTATGGTCTGGGAGTCGTTGGTTGAAAGCTCGCTAAGGGGTAGCACTATCAGCCTAATGGGATGAGACATTGCACGGTCATGTATGTATATATCTATAAAAAAAATGAATAAAACGGGAAAAGAGCAAAAAGCCCCCGTAAGAAGAGAAAAAAAAAAGAAAAAAATATATATATGAATAAAGTATAAGTACCATGTATGAACCCCTGAGATTGGTAATTGTTTTAGTTTTAGTTGGAGCTGTCAATTTTTGAAATTTTTAAGTTTGCATTGTATGATTCCTTCTAAGAAAATTTGTTATGTATTGAATTTGAATCTGTAGCAGTTATCATGGATGTTGATCACACACACACTTTACCAGTGATGATGGCTTGAGATTTGAGGATTAAGGTGGAATTGTAGATTGGTTATGGTGACTGATATTGTATAGTTGCTTATTTTCGCTGAGGCCGTTTAGATAATCTTGATTCTGCGATATTGATGGATTCGAAAGCATATAAATTAGATTAGATTCATTTCATTGCAGTGCATAGCATGTAGTGGTTTTGTGCTCGAGGACTAGCACAGTTTAAGTTTGGGGGATTTTGATAAGTGGATTTTATATATGCGAATCAGTGTTCATTTCATTCTTATTTGTTGCTAATTTCTTGTGTTCATGTTCGTTTTTACTTGTTTTATGTTATTTCATGTGTAGGATGGTTGTTGTGGCGTTTAACGTATATTTGGAGTTATTTGGTATGATATGGAGTCATTTGGTGTAAGTTTGGAAGAAATCATGAAGTGCAGGAAATCAGTTAGCAGAATAGAAGCCCGTCGGGACGGGCTTATTTTACTCATGAATCCCCGATGGGGCGGGGGGTCTTCATACACTTTTGACAGAAAGGATGCCCGTCGGGGCGGGCTTATATAAGGCATGCACCCTCGCCGGGGCGGGGGGTCTCGGTTGGAGAAGACTCCTATTTCTTGCTGAACTTTGATGGGAGTTGGTTTCTATCATTTGAATAGCTTATGGACTCTATTTAGCAGAGAATTCGACAGGGACTTTGGTGTTGGATGTCTATTACTCAGAAAACAACGAATTCAACAACACACAAGACACATTACGAAGATTAATCTGAATTTTTCTCAGCAAGCAGTAGAGGAGTATTTTGTGGAGATTTTTAAGACGATTGCAATTTTAGGCTATGTGAAGGGTGTTTTTCAATATTCTTCATCTTAGGCTATTATTTGTAATTGAAAGAATGTTTTCTATGATTTATTCAGTGTTTATTTCGTTTATGATGAACTAATTCACTTTTTAGGCTTATGATGGATCTTTGAGTGAATCGATGATTTTGTAAACTTTGATTTCCAGTTCAATAATATATTTCTAGTTTATCTATATTGATTTAAGCGTGAATTTATGAATTGCCTAATCAATAATTCTATGTGGATTTGTATGGAATCGAGAGAGGATATTCAAATCTAGACCTAGTTAATATAGCATGTGTTCATGAATTTTGTGAATAGCAGAATCTTGATGAATGTTAAGGTAGAGATATGCTTGACATCGCATGTAATCGGATAGAGAACTTAATCTTAAACCTTCTTTAATTGTAATTCACATGGAGATATAGTGAGTTAGTTGATTAAGGTGTTTAACTTGTTTCTATCTTAATTTTGGATTTAAGTTAATACGGTATTAGTGCATCGAGAGGTGGTTAATACTATGTTCGTGTTCTTGATTAATAAACTGGAATAGTGATTTGAATTGGAATAAAGGTGTTCAAATCAGAGTGAAGCTTAAAGTGAAATCATAAGTCTAATTCTCCATTAATTGTTTGAAATTCCAGATTTTGATATTTGTGATTGTTTTGTGGTAGTTCAATTATTCTTTAATTTAAAATCTTTAAATATAATCATTGAGTTGAATAGTTTAATAAAATTAGGATTGGTTGAAAATTGGTAATTGTAAGTTAAGATTATTGCTAGTCGATCTCTGTGGGAATGATACTCTACTCATTACTTTATTACTTGTTGACCACGTATACTTGCGTGTATTGCGTATATAGATTTTACCCAATAGTAGTGTACAAATCTTTCCAAAATAATGAGTTGGTGAACTAATATATTGACCATGTGCTTTAAAACATCAGATATCTCAGTCAATTTTGTGCCAACTTGCTAGGTTAGATACAATGTATCAATTATATATAGATTAAAGAGAGAGAAAATGCTTACTTTACTTCTCATTTGCTCCAAGTCCCTTCTCTCTGTTCAATTTCAGGACTTAGAGTGAGAGGGAGTGACAAACTAAGCCAAGATCATATATTAGCAAGCCAAGATCATGAATCAAAAGTCAGAAATCAAATATCAAAGCTAGAAGGTATAAAGCCCTAAGATTTCTAGATCTTCAAGATTGTAGTTAATGTTGTTGTTTATTGGTTAGATATGTGTTAGATGGTGTCACATAGTGATCTAGGTTGTTGGATCATGAATCCATATCATGTACATGAACGAAATTGGGTTTTTAGAAACTGACTATGAACCCTAAAATATGGTATGACAGCCATATGTCAGGGCTCATAAATCCTTGTGTGTTATTGATTTATGGTGTTTAAGTTATAGATCTGTAGTATGCCATGTGGTCTATGATCTAGAACTGAAAAACAGGGTCAGATCATGTATAGATTTCAAGTTATAAGTGGTCAAAGTCAGTTGACTGACCATGACCAAACTGTTTCTGGAAAACCCAGAAATCCAGTTTTGGTCTGACAGTCGTTTTGCAGGGCCTTGATCTTGCTTATGTTTATTTTTTTGACCATGTTGTTGTATTAAGGTTGTTGTTTGACATGTAAGCTACATGATCATGCCTTTAGAATATCCAAATCTTGTATAAAATCAAAGTTGTGAGTGGTCAAACCTAGGTTGATCATCAGCCTTGTGAATTTCTGGAAAACCCAGAATTCGTTCAAGAACAGCTTCTGACAAGCTTTTGGCCGACCTAGATCTTACTGTGGTGATGTTGTTAGGTAGATCTAATGTTGTATTGTTGTTCCTTGACATCAATACTACAAGTTGGAACCATGAAATCACACAAAGAAAGCCTGGACATCAAGGATTTAAAGGCTCAAAGTAGGTACCTAAGACTGTTCTTCATTTCTGGAAAACCCAAAAATTGAAGAACAGTGTCTGACAATGATTTTGAGGGTTTATATCTCTCAGTTGTAATGTTGGATGGCCATGGAATTTGTTTAGGGTTGTAGTACTACATCAGTACTACAACATTAACACAATTTGAAACCCAGAAACATTAAATCAAAGATCTGGAGAAGGTCAAACATGGTACCCTGCACACTGCTATGAATGTTCTGGGTTTGATGAAGAACACCTATAGCGACAGTTCTGTCGCTATAGGCACCCTTTAGTGACACTTTATTTCCAAAATTATTATTTTTATTAAATAAATAGACAAAAATAGTTTTAAATTGTAAGACCCCGACTTTTTATTAATAAAATGAAATTTCCTCTATTTATTATTTTGAAATAGTAAGGGTTGATTTGATTAATGTGGATAGTTATGGGTAAAATACGCAAGTATTTAAAAATAAGCAAATGGTTATAAAATATTCCTTATTGTCGGGGAATATTCGTTTGGTCGTGGAATATTAAATCGCTTCGGGGAATATTAAATGATTTACTGATGTAGCCATGTGTGGGCCCCATGTGAAAGCGATTGGAGGAAGAAAATGACAAAAATAAGTTATTTAAAAATAACTCTGGCGTAGTTGTTACCGTTTATAATCGTTGGAATACCCTTGGTTAAAAACAATTAATACACGTTGTTGCACACAAGAAGACACCAGTATTGCACCAATTATTGATTCTTACGTAAGAAGGCACTACTCAATAATGGTTACGATAATATCTGCTCGTATTTTATTTTATTGATTCAATAATTTGTTGCGTTGATATTTTATATTGTTGTTGTTTCAATAATTGTCATTACACAAAGTATTTTTCATTATCGAAGAAATAATTCATATTATCTCGAATAATATTATTAGATAACATTATTGGCAATGTCTAGAAAGTTCATCTAAGGAAAGGTTTGGTCACCTAATTGCACGCCAGTAAGGAGAAATTCTTATTGGAAAGCCCCTCTTTCCTAGAACCGCGTCGGTTGTCAATATTGTGATTTCGTAATATTATTTGTGAATAATTAATTATTGATTCATATGATGAGGAAAATATTGATTTTATATGGATATAGATGGAGAAAATTTTAATATGACAATTGTTGAAAATTAAAATTTTATCTTTTTTCGATAAAATAATTCATTTAAATATATTATTATATTTTTAATAATATAATAATGGTGATATTTTTACAATAAATGTGTGATATACGAGTATACGAGGAGAAAGAGTATTTTTGTTTCAATAAATGTTTAAAACATGTTAAACATGTCTGTGGACCCATTTATTGACTGAAATTTGATTATAGCCTGAAAAATTACCCGTTTATGGATTTCGGTCATTTTCTGTTGGGAATTTGGAAAAACTTTCTTCTGCAAAGTTGTAGAGAATTGAATTTCCTATAAAAAATCGCGAGATTCGAATTTTCTGACAAAAGGGATATTTATTGTGAATTATTGAAGTTCAAGCTACTTAAATAATTAATTTTTGGAAGTTTAAAATATTTAAATAATGAAATACGTTTTTTTTGTTTGTGGGCGCTTACCTAGCATGTGATGTAAATGCTGAATTCAAAATCTAGAAAGTGTACGTAAAGAATTTGTTATATATATTATTATTAAATTAAATTTTCTGCTTTGGTGTTCTAAGCATTTTCCTATAAATAGGTGCTTAGGTTAGAATTGAAAATTACACCGTAAATCAAGTTTTCTCTCTATATTATCGAGCGTATTCTTGTGAGTATTTTGAGTATACTTTGAGTATTGCTATACGATTGCAAGTTCAAGTCATAGCCTATATCCGGTGTTTCAGCTAGAAGTACAAATCTTTCGAGGTAAGGGATATTATTTTTTTTTCGTAATGATATTATTTCTTCAATATCATTATGTTGAAATATTGATCTGAAGTTTTTTATCAAATTTAGAACTTTTGGTGTCGGAGTTACTATTCACATATACGGCACTATTCACGTATACGACACTATTCACGAATACGGCACTATTCATCGAAAAATGAAAATTTTTCTTTTCGTCCAAAATATCTATTCTGGATACTAGTTTTGATTGTATCCATGTTTTGATCATTCTTGAATTTTACACCACTATGATGATTTTTGAAGTATTTTTGGACATGGATAAAATAAAATACGAATCCTTAATCCTTAATCCTTGTCATTTTGTTTCACTGGATTCGTTTCTTTAAAAATATTTTTCATCATCCTCAGTCTTAAATGATGATGTTAATGAATATCTTTGGCCTGTAGTGCAAAGATGAATGATGCAAAGATGAATGATTTCTGATGAATATCTTTGGCCCGTAGTGCAAAGATGAACAGGTGTTTAGATGAACATGACCAACTGATGAATATCCTTGGCCTGTAGTGCAAGGATGAATATATGATTCAAGAGGTGCATTGATTGATGTTACAGGGATAAAAATACTGTGATGGACTGTTAAATTCATAGACATTAGTAGATTTCATCCTCTACGTAACTCTTCTATGAATTAATATTTTCACTGCTAATATTGATTTAAAACTTGTTGTCTATTGTATTCTATTAGATTTTTTTTTTCTGTTGAAGACTAACGATAATTTGTTGTATATTATCTTAGTCATAATTTTCTTTTTCTTGAGCTAGTTGAGCTCACCCTTTTCTTTTTGTTCCATTTTTCTTCTCGTAGGAGGCGAGTAGAATATAGCGAGAACAATTGGGGTATGGAATGAAGGTTCTAGGAGAGTTGTTTAGTAGTCCTCACCATTTTTGTAAAATAATGTATCAATAATTATGGTGAGGATTTATTTGTATGTGGATATTGTCTAGATGGCAATATCTGTATTTAAACTCACAGTTTATGTGTTGTAATAATAAAGTTGTAGTTAATTCTGTACCATGTATTTGACAACTCAGAATGGGTGATGTATACCTATTTTGGGGGCGTCACATAAATTATTAAAAATTCAAAATAAATTCCTAAAAATTATTTTAAAGCCTAAAAATGGGTTTTTAATAAATTTGAGTATATTTCATAAATATTTAATATTTTTGGAATATTAATGGTAATTAATTTATTTAATTATAATATTAAATAAATTATTTAAAAATGATTTTAATACTTAAAAATTATTTAAAAATATATTATGGTATAAAAAAATATTTTAAGTTATTTTTAATGACTTTTAATGTTATGTGATGAATTTCAAAGTAATAATTTATTATTAATGGTAATTAATTTATTTAATAAATGTACTAAATAAATTATGGGAAAATAGAATTAATGATTTAAGTGTTATAAAAAATATTTTAAGTTATAAAATATTAATTTTGATATTTTGTCATGAAAATATTGATATTTCAATATGAAGAGAAATTATCGGATAATGGATTTAATCGCTTAAAAATCATATAAATATGATTTTAAGGTATTAAAATATACTTTGAGATATTATAATATTATGTTGATTATTTCATTAATATTTGATATTAAATAAATATTAATGATAATAGAATATGGTGGTATTTAAATCATATAAATATGATATTAATGATTGAAAAATCATGATAAATGGTAATAATTATCTGAAAATTATTACGAGCTTATTTTGACTGTTAATAAATTATTTAAGATGATTGTGTTACGTTTAGACCGAGTTTTAGTAATATTAGGCTCGTTAATTATCCGACTAGGCCGTCAAGATGTCAGAATTGTGCCGGATTAAACTCAGACTGCAATAGTCTGACTTGATACTATGTCTTATATGTTGTATAGATTGATAGGGTTATGTGGTTATTCTATGAATATATATAATAGTCTTATATATTATTCTAACTTGGAAATCGATATTATTAATATTAGGCCTTCAGACAAAGCTAAATAGGTTGCGTAACGATAATCAACGGATCAGATAAGTTTTCTTGAACTATTCTTTTAACTTGTGGTTAATCATTGTTGATTACCATGTCTATGAATTATTGAATCGTACTCTGTGCATATTGCATGTGTTCATCAGGTATGAAAGGCTGATCACTTTCATTACCCTTCGGTACAGATATAATTGATATGTTCATGTTCTATGTTTCGTTCATCTATGAAAATTTATCCATGCTAGTTCACAATTATATTGTTGAATGTTAGCCAATTATTATTCAAAATCTTTCCATCATGATATATCCTTAATTTATTGAACTTAAACTTACTGGGAAAATTTGTTGGTCACCCTTGCTATATCATGATAAACATTGCAGATTAGGCGAATACGTCGGGTATAAGGAAAGTCAAAGACAAGTTCAACTTGGGATTATATATGCAGCTAAATTGTAACAATAATGTATGATAATAACATTGTATGTTTGATAGGATATTGATTCAGGTATTATGTGAAGGTTCTCGACCTTGGGGTTAATGTGAAAAGTTTAATGTATAAATAATTTATGTTTATATCTTCTACAATAGTTGTAGAAATAGTATACCAGATCCTTGGTGATTAGGACCGGGATTTGGGGATGCTACAGTGATCGTGGAGCTCTGTTCCTGTGACAAGATTAAACTCTCATTTTGGTACCCATACTTGCATGGGTCCTACATTGTTAGTACCCTTGGGAACCAGTGATGCCCCCAAATCCGGGTATCTTCCAACCCGACAGATGGTGTTACACGGTACTACCATTCACACATACATTCAATTGAAAAGTCTCAATAGAACGAATATGTCTTCTATATATTCAAAATAATATTAACATTCCCCCAAGTTCTTTATAACTAGTACATTTGTTCTTGTCATAATATCAAATATATTACAATCATTCACCCTATACTATTACATAAGTATTCTAAGGGGTCATCTTCGCCTTGCCCTTATCCTTGTCGGAGCCTTCGGTCCGTTCGATCTTAGCTGCGTTCATATGGTTCAAGCAAGAGTGAGCATGACTAGCTCAGCAAGTACAACGATTTTAATAAACAACATGCTTGAAACATACGAATCATATATCTTTAATAACTGAACAATAGTTACGAAGTACTATAGATAATTCAAAATAGCACTTCTTTTCATTCAAAACGTTTTACAACAATAATATTGAGTAAAACATCAATTCCGGTCCAAAATCTTGAGCATTTCATACTTTATTTGAAAAAGAAATTCTGGCACAAAGTTCGTAAGACCGACATTTCTTACGAGCACGTCTAGGTGATCAGCCTATAGTACTCTATGTTGATTAACACTACATTCATTAAACGTATATACGTTTAAGTTGTGGCAACGTCACGTGCCTGTCGTTTACCGATAAAACATTTTTAGCATACTCAGTCTTCGTTTGAAAACCACACCAATATAACTTGGTAAACATTGACCATGCTTTGATAGAAACATAATATAAGTCTGGCCGAAAGAGTTGGCTTTGACTTCATCATACAATACTTCATGTGTAAGAATACATGAATTACAAAGCTTGTCCAGATTAAACTGAAACAAGGGTTAGAATACTTGCCTTTAGCGTCTGCTACAGTTATTACACGTTCTCGTTTAAGTCTTTAAGTTTTTACAGTATATGATAACATCACAAAACACATTAGGTCACGAATGAACATGCATGGTTCTTAATGAATCTTACCCTTCTTCTCAATCTAATTACGACTTAGATTTGTTATTATTGGTTCTAACTTTTCATTACGTCGTTCATACATTCACTTATAATTGACTTATTTAACTTTAATTGACCATACTTAAGGTTTAAACATGTCTTTCAATGTCATAAATAAGCTTCATTTTATTTGTGAAACAATTACCATTCATGTTATATTCACAAACATTCTTCATTGTCTAAACCCCTATATCGGTGTCATGCGCCAACTTTACTACTCTTCATGCGCCATGGCTGCCGACTCGTCGAAGAGAGGGTTTTCCCTGCTTCGACGTCAGGGCGCTTAACTTCAAAGATAATGGCCCGTCTTTGCGATGCCAAACTTCAGTAACTCACAGCCATATTGAAGTTACGACGTGACTCTTTTTTACCTCGATTGGCGCCATAAAAGTGCGAAGATTTCAAAGACCTGTAAAATTTTAACAGCAAACTTTTTATGTGAGATTCCCGGGCTCATAACTTCTTCGTTATAAGTCCGAATTGGCTCGTTCAAGAGCCTACAGTTCACAAATTACATACTCTACGTGATCATGCAAGAAATTTATCTATTTGACTTCGATTACTCAAAATCCACCTATTGGTTCTTTTTTAACGAAAACAATAAACGTTCGTGAACGTTCAACGCTCGTTTCTTCGTTCGTGAAAGTTCAACGCTCGTTTCTTCGTTCTTAGCATACATGCTTATTAGACTATACTCTTATCACCCTACAATGATAGAGATGGAAGATATAAGATCATAAGATCATTTACCTTTGATAACTAGCTTTCTCCTCCTTGGAAATCTAACAATGGAAGTTTTGACTTATATGTGTTTATTCTCTCTAACACTTAAGTTGAATTATGTTGGATGAACGTTAATAATCCAACAAATGAAATTTGAGCTTGCTATATATAGACTTCTCTAAGTTAGGGCACTTTGGTCAATAGCACATCTCACCTCCTTAGTAACCTCCTTACTATTCAATACTTAGCAATTAAGTTAACTTGCTAACCACAACTTTTACTTGGTCATTACACTTGTTTCTTGGCCACCACAACAATTATCTAATGCTTGGGCACCAAGACCACCCATGGGTTGCCCCATGGATCAAGCTTACCCATTGGATCATTACCTTGGGCTTACTTTAATGTCAAAGCTTATTCTTGTGGGCTTCGATTTAGTTTGTTTAACTTAAGCTTTGGGCTTCATATTAACCAAAACTTGGGCTAATCCTTACCATAACTTGGGTTTGTATTAATATACTTGGACTTACACATCCAATTCTCATTGGACTTATACATCCTACATAATCCACACATTCATTCACAATTGGCTTAAAGCCTTAATATATATTATATACGTATAATTCTTGTATTCTAGTTCGTATACTAATTCACAATATACGATATCTCTTCCTTCATACATATTCGTATAATACTCCGTATTCAATACCTCATACAATACTTACGTATCATACGATCAATACATTTTCTTCTTAACATTTAATATTCCTAACGTTCTCTAATTAAGTCCGCATGCGAAATATTGCATTTTCCATACTTAGATTATTATTACATAATCCATCTCACCTTGATATTATAACTTTACGTATTTCTCGAAAGTTCAAAAATAATTCCCGAGCAGAAATCGATGAATACTATTTTTTGGAAAATTTCTCAGAAAATTTTTATTTTCGTCTTGAAAATTCAAACACTTTAATTCCTTCACGTAGTTAAAATACTATGACTTTTTGACGTTTCTAGGTTATAGAATGACATTCATCTTACAAAACAAATAATATTATTTTATTCATTATAAAAGTATTTACAAAAGGTTCGATTTTTTGGGGTGTTACACTCTCTCCCCCTTATAAGGATTCTGTCCCCAGAATCTCTCTATATATAAAAAAAATTACACAAACAAGTGAGGGTAATTCTTTTTCATCTTCTCTTCTAGTTCCCACGTTGCTTCTTCAATATTGTGGTTCTTCCATAACACCTTCACGGAAGGTATGACTTTGTTCCGCAGAACTTGCTCTTTTCTATCGATAATTTGAATCAGCATCTCTTCATATGTTAAGTCCTTCTCGATATGAATAGGCTCACATTCTATCACATGTTTATAATCCGGCTTATAAGGATGTAACACGAATACGTGAAACACATTGTATATTCGTTCTAAGTCTGGAGGTAATGTTATCATGTAAGCTACCTCACCTACCCGTTTTAACACTTCAAAAGGTCCTATAAACCATGGATTTAACTTTCCCTTCTTTCCAAAGTGTATCTTTCCTTTCCAGGGAGATACCTTTAGAAATACATATGAGCCTACTTCAAACTCTCTATTTTCTCAATGCGAATCTGTAAATTTCTTTTGTCTATCTTGAGCTGCTACTAAATGCATTTGTATCAACTTCACTATATCCGCTATTTGCTGCACCAATTCTGGCCCTAGCATTCGACGTTCTCCCACTTCATCCCAATATAATGTGTAAGGAATAAGCATGTGAATGATATTCCTATTTACATATGATTTGATTACGATATATATAAATGAATATGCAAGTATGCTTGCATTAAGAAAAGCTATAAAGTCCTCTGATAGAGTATAGAAATATATGTACAAGGACTTAGAATGAATTGATCAAATGTGTTAGGTTGATCCTACATAAGCAGAACAGTTTTGTAAAGTCCTTAAAAAGAAATGATGTATAAGGACTATGAACATAGAAAAATCAAACATGTTAGGTTGATCTTATAATGTAATAGATAGGCTTGTCTGATTATCGAGCACTGCACCAGAAATTGTAGTCTGCCAGGAGAGTCAAGGATAACTCGAGAGCTATCAAGGCAGAATCACAGTCTGCAAGATAGTAGATCTCGGAGTTCATAGACTTCCAGGAGAGACAAGAAAGGATCATAGTGTGTCGAGTAAAGCTTCCTCGGAGCCGTAGACTGCTGAGGAGGTCATGTTCAGAATAGTAGAGACAGTCTGCCTACGAGCCGACCGAGCATCTGCCAAAGTCAAGTCAAGAATCGTAGACTACACTCTGAGTCGTAAAGTCTACTAACGGCCAAGTCAAGGATCGTAGACTACACTCAGAATCGTAGAGTCTACTGATCGTATTAATGGCAGAAATCGTAGTCGAGAAAGATCAGATGAAGACAACAAGCACAACGATAAAAATCGTAGTGTCAAGATATAATCTCGGAGTCGTAGTGTCTGCATAACCGAAGCTAAATCATAGAGTGCAGAACTAAGACCTCAACAAATGTGCTCACAAAGCCAAAGAAGAATCGTAGAGAGCAAACACGATTCTCAACAATTGAGCACTCCTGAATATCCAAAGGAATGAAGCCTCTGGTTGGTACTGTAAGGATACATCTCACCTAAAGGAAGCCAGAGAGCACTCAACGAATGGCATGCAAGCTATTAGAAGATCTAAGCATCAACTTAATCAGCATCCAAATTGAGTTGTGAAGCCATTCATGATAAAGTCTTCCACAAGATGATCATAAGAAGACTTCAGTAGCTGACTAAGGAAAATCAGCTTGTGCAGTAGCTGTCAAGTAGAAAAGATGACAATGATCTTGGAAGTAACCAGGATCGTAGTGTTTGCCAAACTAACACTACAAAAAAATGGGGCTTCAGCAACAACCAATTTTCGTTGCTAAAGGTGCCAAATTTTGTTGCAAAAGGGTTTTGGAAACAACTTTAATGTCGTTGCGTCTTTCATTGCGCAATGAGCGTTGCTAATTGTTCCGCAATGAATAATTTTTTTTTGCCAAAAGTAATATATTTTGCAATGAAATTTGGCTTTCGTACAGAGACATCGATCCTTTAGCAACAAAATGTATTGTTACAGAATAATTAAAATTTTGTTGCTAAAAACCCCATTTCGCTGCAAA
Organism: Panax ginseng; assembly: GCA_020205605.1. Classification (NCBI taxonomy): domain Eukaryota; kingdom Viridiplantae; phylum Streptophyta; class Magnoliopsida; order Apiales; family Araliaceae; genus Panax; species Panax ginseng. Next base: position 52,827,432 of record CM035133.1, read on the forward strand.
AGCCTCGCTAATTGGCAACTAAATGAAACTTTTTTTTGTAACGACCATGCATTTTCGTTGTAATCGACACCATTTTGCAACGATATTTTTTGTTGCAAATAAATTATGAAAATTGTTGCCTAAGCTTACTTTCGTTATGAATGTAAACTTTTTAGCAACGATTTTCGTTCTTGATTATATTATTTGGCAACGACATTATCTTTGAATCAAGAATTAAATATTTGTTGCATGTTATTTTTCAATAGCAACGAAAGTCATCGATTAGCAACGACATTATATGTTGCCATTTCTTTATATGTGCAATGAAAGTTGATATGATTTGCAACGATAAAAAATGTTGCCTTTTATATTAGTATTAGCAACAATATCCTCTCCGTTGTTATTAGGTTAATTTTTCGTTGCCAAATATGCCATTAGCAACGAAAATTTGTTGCTAAATATATAAAAATTTGTTGCTATATTAAAACTTGTTCAATGCTTTGGTAACGAATTGTATTGTTGCCAAATCAAAATTTGATATTCTTTTTGTGTACCTGACTGGCTCAATGTCCCCATAACAAATAATGGCAAAAATACAAAAAATTAAAATATTATTAACTTAATAAAATCATCCACTACATAATCATTCATTATCTTTACAATTAACCATCTAAAGCTACCACAGGTTCTTCAATCAAAGTATATACTCTACATATATAGAGAGTACAATTCATAATTTTCGTCCCTTGTCTTCCGTAAATGTAGCACAAAAATTTGATACCCAGTATTGTAAGGCAGGTCGTAGAAGTAGTCTTCCTGCACATATTTAAAAATAATAGCAAGTCAGAAAAATGAAGCAAATAAGTCACCAGAGGCACTTAATGCCAAAATCAATACACAAAGACAATAGAGTTGCTACGTGGTACTAATATTATTAAACCAACAGACTATCCACAATATTTATTAAATGGTTGAGCATATAGAAAGATTCCAGAGTCCTTCAACTGACTAAATAAAATGCCTTAAACAAGATAGCATGAAGTACATACTAGTTTGACAAACATACACAAGATGGTACCATGTGCAATGTGCATGTATATGATTACAACAACTATGACAAAGATACACATGCTCTATGTGTCCAACTTTGAAGTAATTGTTATGTGAAAAAAACTAAATCTTCTATTACACTTGGCACACAGTTCTGTATGCTATTTACATGGTCCTTGATTTTTATTTTGACAAACTCAAAATCACTAAATTTGGACAAACAACATGCAATTTTCAACCCATACAACAAGAATATTGCTAAACTCAGAGAGCATTGCTGGTCATATATAATTGTCTTGTCGGAAAAGTGTTGCATGTTCATTATATAAACATCTCTACAACTGCAAACCTAAGAATATATAAGGATTATGTCGACTGCCTCAAAATCAAAAGCCGCTTGCAGTGATCGAATTCGGAAACTGAATCTAATTCCAACTGGTTAGCATTGTTGTGCCCAGCTAACCATAATAATACCAATATATTTGAACACATTAAGAGGTTCATCTAGCTGATGGTCAATATTTGTTGGCAGAGGCTAAAGTTTCACCTAATTACCACTCTCCCCTTATGTCAAACCAATCAGTTGAACATCCCAATTTGATACATCGACCATAAAAAGAAGCTAAATTTATGTCCGCAGAATCTTAACATAATAAACAAATAAATGATGAATTATTTTAATCAAGCATGGGCGCTTGTTGTTTCCTCAATGTCTTTTGTATACATTTGTACCCCATTTTTGGTCGACTTTTATTAATTACTACAGTAAAATAAATGCAAACAAAATCTAGTAGACCACAAAAGGCATGAATTCTCTTTGAGTAAAATAATTCAACTATAAGTGGAGAGAGTGCAAGTCACAAAAGGAAAATCCATATGAAATACTTGATTCAATCATGCACACCGCAAGAACTCGCTCAACAGAGAGTGACTATTGAAAAGCAAATTATATGCATACTTGAAAAGCAGATACTATGTCAATTACATGACCTTGAAAATGACCAGCCGCATGTAAGACGCCATCAAAAACTATTATCAACATCAACTTCAAGAGATAGAATTAGCTAAAGGCAAAATAAATAGTGTGCATGTGTTATAGCATCTACCTCTATCAAATTAATTTTATATAATAAAATGACCCTTACCAATTTTGCCAATATACAACGAAAAAATGACCAACCACTGAATTTATAATGCTTATGCATGTGTTCAATAGTTTTAATGATGCTCCTATCTAGTTTACTAGACTTTCCTTTGTTGTCAACTCTGAAACCAGACTCCAAAAGTATATATCTTAAAGTTGCTCTTAATCTAAATAACAAAACTAAAATTTCAATCCGCAGCATTACATCCAACACAAGTGTGATTTAATAAAACTAACTCTTGATAAAAAACATTAGCACTAAAAGCTATTGCCATGTATCAGATCTCACATATTCATATTAATGCTGGTTTGCACTATTAAGACGTGGTAGACTGCATCTTACTATATTCATATTGATACTGCCTTCTACTTATGCTTCTTTCCGCTTCAGATTTCACAAATGATCAAATCAGTCTGAATATAATGCTTCTCAACATCCTCGCTTGTGCATCACTATTTGCTCAGAGATTTCCTAAATCCACAATAGTTTTCTCTCGATCCACCCATCTTTTTTCAAGCACCATTATCGCTGATCTTTATGATTCTTAGATTTTACATCATGGAGTGTCTTGAAACAATCTTAGACATCGAACTCCCCCCGCAAACACATTTGGAAATTGTAAACTTGCAAAGATCTAAAGCAAGCATGTCAAAATACAATACTCGTAATGATAATTCTAATTAACCTTGTCATGGGGCTTGTTTTTCCAAGAAGTACATAAAAAGTTATCAAAAATTTTTATTGCAAGTTGACATATAGTAACTTGGAGTGTACATTAATACAAATATATGAGTAATTAATTAATGTGTATGCACGGAGTAAAAATCTATCACATATTCAACTTCAATAACTTTTTAAAATAAAGATCCAACTGGATAACAGACCAACTGACTAGAGGTTGCTCTACTCCAGTTCGATAACTTTGGACACAAAAATATTATACTATAGAAATACATTAGATAAATAAACTTATTTTCAACAGTCAAGCATATAGAGTTGGAGAAATTATGCTCAACAGTAGAAACAACTCTGGTAATTTTCAAATCAAGTGTCATAAATCATAATAACCAATACCACATCTAAAGGCAACTGCATAATTCAGAAAACTGCCAACTTACACACTACAGTTATCATTAATAAACTACTGAATAGCCCCGCCTGCCGTCCGAGATAGGGAAACCTTAGAGACCTTACCATACTGACCCAAAAATTCCTTGTGTTGCAAGAGCTATAGAAGACCATAAGATTTTGCTCAAGAGAGGAAGTAAAGAAAATCAAGATCTATCAATGAAAAACAAGAAGGCAAATCAAAAATAATAGAAGAGGTGCTAACATCTTCATCAGCAAGACTAAGAGGCAGTCCAATAACATATGCCATTTTCCGCTGAATCACTCTGACATTGAAAAGGTCCTTTTTCCCTTTATTTGTTTTTGGCTTTGCCTTCGGTGGTTTATTTTTCTCGATTTGCATTGTTGGCTGCATTTACTCTACTAAAAAAAGAAGTATTCACGGTAAACCTCTATTTAATTTTACTTATAATTACATTAAATGTATACCTCTAAAGCATTATGATCAAACAAATTGGTCAAAAGAGAATGCTAACCTTTCAAAATTTGCTTCTATCCCTATAATTTTATCCATGTCATAAGGTGCCCGGCACATGCGTGACATCGCCCCTCTGTCTCATTCTTCTCTCGCCATGTCCATTATTTGATTCCAACACCAAATACACACCTGAAGTAAAAATCAAAATAAAATTCAGATGAACAAGTAACTCGTAATAAAGAAAATTTTCATATTACAACATTGTGCAAACTCATAAACAACCACGTTATGCCATTAATGAATAGCTCATAGCCAAATGTGAGAAAACATGACAAACTATCATGCAAAAAAATTTCAAGATAGAAAGAGTCTATTTTAAAAATTAATGAGAAAACACAAAATCTACTAATCCAAAAGGCACAATTGTTGATTCGCTTACAGTGGAAAGCAACACTTGTCCACGCTGTTGATGGCATAAAAACCCCATCCGATGAAGCTTCTAGAAGCCGGGATCACGGTGGGATGAGGCGCGGTGGAGGAGAGAGAATACGGGATAAAGAAAGATAGAGAATTAGGGGACTTGCCATCAATCTTGAGTCGCCATGGTTTTTCTTTTTTCTTACTACCATGGCTTTTGAAATGAGTGGGAGAGTTAAAGGTGGACGCCGATGTGGGAAAGGAGGGAGATCTGAGTGGGAGAGCTAGGAGAGAAGATATTTTGGCCAAATATTAACCCATATATATATATATATATATATATTTAATTACTCATTATATATATATATATATATAATTAAATACTTATCTCTATGAAATATTTCAAATTGTAGTTAGAGTGGGAAGATTTTTGGGATAATATTTTATTTTTGGTGTTTAATTTTTTATTGCTAGTATTTTATTCACCTTTGTATTGAATTTTACTTTTTTTTATGAGATAATTGATTAATTCTCTTTGTGATATAGTTTAATTTATGAGATCTTAATTTCTATATTCTATACATTCTTTTTTGGTTGAATAACTTGTGTTAATTGTTAATAGATTTTTTCATATTTCAGTGTGGGATAATCATAGCAGTTGAAAATTTTTGTTATGTTTTTTATACAGTTTGACTTCATTAAAAATAATTAATTAATACCCTTTTTACAATATACCCAAGAATCCCATCGGAGGATATACATATTTACACTTATAAAGTCATCATTTATCAAGCATTCATATATAAAATGAGAAAAATAGGGACCAATAAAAACAAATCAAAAATCAAAAATAAATATGTCAAAACGACGCAGTTTTGAAAGACTGCGCACAAATAGAATATACACAGCTATATATATATGGGCCCCCATTCTTGGCAATCGGTTGTCACGGGTACTATTTTAACAACCATAATCTATACCGTTGATCGCAACATTGGATGGCACGGATTGAAAAATATATTTCCCCTACTGCTATAGGCTGTAGCGACATCAAAAATTACTCATTTGCCCCTCATTTGCTCATGTGCTACATTGTCTATTGCTATAAGTTATGGCGGTAGTTTAATACTATTATTTTTAGTATTATTATTAGTATTGTTATTATTACTTACATACTACAGAGTAAGAAAAAAAATATTATTTCATACAAATACTGAGCAAAAATAATATCTATGCTCAAAGCTTCCTTAAACTCTAAAGAAATACGCTCAATATTATAGAAGAAGAATTCTCTAATTCTGGTGTGATTTTCATTTCTAACTAAGCATCCTATTTATAGGAGAATGGAAGGATACTATTTGAATTTCTCACTGACGACATAAAGATTTAGAAATCACGGACATAGAATTTGTTCTACCAAATTGATTTAAATTATTTTTGATTTTACTGTGCAGTCACTATGCAAACACTATGCACAATAAAATATAATATATTCTATTTTTCATAAAAAACAAAACTTATTATAATATTATATATATATATATATAATACATTACTTGCCTCCCCGGGCAACTCCCCCCCCCCCCATCCCAAATTTCAGATCATATATATATATATACCGAATAACTTTTTATCGATTATTTTGAAAACTGGGTAAATAGAGGTTCATATAATAAGCAAAATTTGCACAAATACTTCATAAAAATCCCCTCAATATTTTAACAATATTTATTCATCATTATTATAATTCACAATATTTAACAATCAGATCGTTCCCAGGAAAGAGTGGGCTTTCCAATAAGGATTTCTCCCTATTGACGCGCAATTAGGTGACCAAACCTCTCCTCGACAGAACTTTCTAGACATCGTTAATATTGCAAATAATAATATGAATAACTGTATCATCTCAATTATTGATTTAATAATATATAAAATATCAAAAATAATTGAATCAAATAACGTGAGATGCTATGCAGCAATTACTGTAGTAATAATTGAACAAAACTGAGTGACTTCTCACGTAAGAATTTATAATCAATATCGTGTGCTACTATGCAACCACGTGTATTACTGTACTTTTAACATCGGGTATTTCAACAGTTAACGGTAAACTTTTAGCCGTTATTTTTATAAAAACGAATATTCCCCGACCAATCGAATATTTTATAACAACTTGCATACTTTGCCAAATCCACACTATAATATTAAAAATATATTTGAGAAAAATTAATCTTTTTATTCATAAAAGTTCTGGGTCTTATATATATATATATATATATATATATATATATATATATATATATATATATATATATACACACACACACACACTTTTTGGACATTGTATTAGGAATTGTAATAATAATAATAATTATAATAATTATTATTGTAATAATAATAATAATTAATTTTAAATAATTAAAATAATAATAATTAAAAATTTCAAATAATAATAATAATAATTATTATTGTAATAATACAATGACCAAAAAGGGGATAATACACTGTATTATTACAATAATAATAATAATAATAATAATTTTTCAATGTTATAGAATTCCTTGGTTTCTAGGCTTCAATTTTCCGATGTTAAGTTATGTTTGAGTTGCAATTTATTTGGAATTTTAATTGTGTTTAACTTAACAGGTTTATCCAAACGTATGTTATTATCTTAATTTAAGGCTACATTTTAATAGTCATTGCAAAAAGTTGTATAAAATATGCAACGAAAATAAAAATTGTTGCAAATGAATGTGGTCCATATTAGGAAACAAAATATAGCAACAAAAAAACTTTCGTTGCCCACAATGAGGAGAAACCAAGTGGTTAGAAATTTTGCAACGAATTTCTAACGAATTTTATTTCTAAATTTTGCAAATACTTATGAATTTCGTTGCAAAAAGTGAAAGGCTGACACATTCTGCAACGAAGGACAAGTTTTGTTGCTAAACATACACTTTTATTATTGTTATACTGTTATTGTTATTATTATTATTAGTACTATTATTATTATGACTGTTATTATTATTATTATTATTATTATTATTGCTATTATTATTAGTAGTAATACTATTATTATTATTATTATCTTAATTTAAGGGAACATTTTAATAGTCGTTGCAAAAAGTTGTATAAAATATGCAACAAAAATAAAAATTGTTGCAAATGAATGTGGTCCATATTAGGCAACAAAATATAGCAACAAAAAAACTTTCGTTGCCCACAATGAGGAGAAACCAAGTGGTTAGAAATTTTGCAACGAATTTCTAACGAATTTTATTTCCAAATTTTAAAACCACTTATGAATTTCGTTGCAAAAAGTAAAAGGCTGACACATTCTGCAACGAAGGACAAGTTTTGTTGCTAAACATACACTTTTAACAACGACTTTATAAGTAGTTGCCTGAAAAATCGTTGCTAAAGCCCCATTTTTAGCAACAAAAAAACTTTCATTGCCTACGATGACGAGAAAGCAAGAGGCCGAAAATTTTGCAATGAATTTCTAACGAAATTTTTCCCGCCAATGAATTAGCAACAAAATTTTGCAATGACTTATGAATTTCGTTGCAAAAAGTGAAAGGCTGACCCAATCTGCAACGAAGGACAAATTTCGTTGCTAAACATATACTTTTAGCAACGACTTATAAAGTCATTTCCCGAAAAATCGTTGCCCAAAAAATTGTTGCTAAAGGCCCATTTTTTTGTAGTGGAAGAAGGGACTAATGGAGTATATACAAAGATACTGGTCTGCCTCTGAAGAACAAGGATAAATTGATTAAGCATTGGGTCAGTCCATTAATGATAAGTGAATGGGAGATCACAAGGAGAAAACGAGCTGGACACGCCACAAATCTGAAGTGTCTTGTTATTCAGAAGGGGCCAGAACAAGGAGTCAAGCCATCAGTATCTGAGAACAGTTGAGGAAAACAGAAGTGTTGAAGCACTGCACGAAAGAAGAAAGAGTTGTTTTTCACTAGAGATCAAGTGAACGCTCTTCAAGATCGTAGTGTTGACTCTACATGTCAATAAGCATCAGTCAATAAGACACTACGATCAGGTCTGAGAAGAAGTGCATCAAAATCGTTGAGTTTGAATAACTGAGGATTGAAGCATTGGCAACGATTCAATCTGAAGGTTGACATTCAGACAAAAGCTTATTGAGAGCATCGATGCAAGGACAACCTCTGATCAAGAAATCAGAAGGGAGAAATAAAGTCGACGACCTGCCCGAGACATCAAAGTAACATATATCCGACGGGTAGGTGAAATAGTAGAGGCTGCGGTCGAAAGTCGAAAAAGATGTCATGTCACATCTGCAGTCTGCACCAAATAACTCGAGATCTGCGAAGAAATTTGAATAGCTTTCAACGGCCACTTTCCAACAGGAAGATTGGGAAGCAGTATAAATAAACAGAGCTTCAAAGATCAAGAGGTGCTGATAATTGTTATGTTTCAAAAATCGTTGAGTTGGTGAATACTATTGTTGACTCTACGAGTTCCACCAAAGATCAACAGAACAAGTCTCAGTGACAGTGAGAATACCAAGGTGGAAGTGAAGCAGCTTTGAAGAAGAACTTAACCAGATCAAAGCTTCACTCAACGAAGATGAGAATGCCACTAATGATGGCAGCCAAGCTAAGAGCCGAGAAGGCCAAGAAGATAACATATCTGTGAAAGTGGTTGAGTACAAAGAAGATCAAGAGAGCCACTCTACGAATCACCATGAACCAAAAGCTAAATCGAACAAGTGCGTAATCATGTCTCGCAAAACATTCAAGAAGGGTTCAGGATTGCTAAGTGCGCATTTAAGTCTACCAAAAGCACGTAAACTTAGCCAATCCAGATGGTGATGGTGCACAGCTGATGCCAGACGAAGATGAGCAAAAAAGAATAAAGATCAGCTGCACCAAAGAGGATGTGGTCCAGACATAAAGCAAAAAGCAAAGAGGACCACACTAAGCTGCTAAGAACAAAGGATGTTCTGAGTTTAATGACATCTTAGCAGCTCTACACCACCAACAACAATAACTACAACAACAAGAAGCCACGACCTGAGGGGTCCTTGTCTGGAGGGACTAAATGAAGTTCTAAGCCTGCTGGGATTGAAGAGTTCCTAGGGAACTAGAGAAGTTCCAAGGCTGATGGCCTTAAAGAGTTCTTAGTAAACTAAAGTCCGAAACTGCTTTGGCCTCAAGGAATCTTAGTGATTGAGTCTTTGTAATGATTTAACGAGATTTTTGTAAATTAATTTTAATATTTATTGAATTAAATAAATATTTTTCGATGATTTAATTATTGGATTAAATAATTATTTGATGCAATTGTGGTAGATTAATTTAATTATGTGTTACATTTATTAAATTAATGTAGAGAATAATTATTATTCAAATATGTAATTATGTGAGCTTATCGAATTAAATGAAATATTTAATTAAGCATGATGTTATTTAATTAATTTAATTATTAATTAGAGAGTTAATAATTTGACATTATTTATTAATGAGAGAATTAATAATGTGACTATGTGAAATTATGAGAAATTATTATATTTTATTTAAAATAAATTAAATAAGATATTGATTTATTTTATGAAGGAGTGTGACATTAATTAAACTATATGATAAAGTTTTATTATATTAAATGTTTTTTTTAAATCTATTTTGCTAGCCAAACAAGGCCCTATGGGGAGTTGGAACGATTACCTATTATTGGGTTAATGACCACTCAATCGCCGATTCTCTTATTATATCATACGCCTTCTTTTCTTTCTTCATTTTTCCTAAGTCTAGAAAAGTAGAAACAGAGAGAGTTTTAGAGAGAGATTGAGAAGTGTTGAGAAAGAATTTTGATTGAAGAAGAGTTGAGAAGAAATTATTCCCTACTAATCTATACTTATTCTCGTGGTAATCTCCTCTTCCCAAATTCTAAATTTCACGTCATTAGTTTTTATAAAAATGGCTTTCATACATTTTATAAAATCTCTGTAATTGAGAAAGGGTTTGATTATGAGTTTATATATGGGTTAAGATGTATCAAATCGTATTTGATTATATATATTATGTGAATTATCATGTCATTAGTTTCATAGTACTATGAATTGCTATTTTAAAAATTTACAGAGTATGGGTTTTGGCCTTATGGCCTTATACGTGATATTTTATGTATTGATCGTATGTTATCCCTAAATTTTACTCTCGTATATTATTATGCATGTTGATACGAAGAGACCAAAGTTTAAATAAACGAATTCGGTGTTATAACGAATCCGTAGTGACAATTTTCATGTTTTATTTTCAAAACCTTCAAGAACATCAAGAACAATGAAAGTAAATGTGTTGATTTTGCAAATTATGTGTTGTAACTTGTTAAAAATCATGCTAGATGGGTTAAGTAATGATTATATATGTATTACAATGATTGGGTAAGTCTAAATTCATGTAAAAATAACTAATTGGAAGTTATGGCCATATTCATGTATAATTTTACGTGTGATTGATTTTTGACCTAATTTGGCCTTCATTATGTTCATTTAACCGCAGTAACCGCAGAAAATGAGCTCTGGTAACCCTGGCTCCCCAACGCATGCTACTAAACTAAATTACTCTACTTGCCATGTCAAAAAAAATAAATAAATAAATAAATTAAATTAAATAAAAAAATAAAAAATAAATATTTGATGAAAATTATTATTAAAATATTTATAAAATAAATTAAATATTTTAATTGAGATATTTATGGAATAAAATAAATATTCAATGAAAATTATTATTAAATATTTTAATTAAGATATTTATGGAATAAAATAAATATTCGATAAAAATTATTATTAAAATATTTATAAAATAAATTAAATATTTTAATTGAGATATTATGGAATAAAATAAATATTCGATGAAAATTATTATTAAAATATTTATAAAATAAATTAAATATTTTAATTGAGATATTTATGGAATAAAATAAATATTCGATGAAAATTATTATTAAAATATTTATAAAATAAAGTAAATATTTTAATTGAGATATTTATGGAATAAAATAAATATTCGATGGAAATTATTATGAAATAATTTATTCGAGTGTAATAATAGTAAGAGAATGAAAATATTCTAATTTAATTAAGTAATTAAATTAGAAGGGCAATGATTTGTTAAATAAAGTGGAGTTTATATTAAATAATTAAGTAAAAATGTAACTAATGAATGTCGTGAATACATATGGTATGTGTGTAGGATTTGTGGTGAACGGAAGTAGTAATCGTTTAGCATACGCACGATGCAAGTTTCCTAACCTTACTTGTCATTATTGTTCAAGTTATTAGTTACCTCGAGTAAATTATCATTACTATTATTCAAGTTCAATTGTTATATTAAAGATTTATTATCTTTTCAAGCATGATTCAGTTATACAATAATTGTTCTATTGTATACTTCTTGAGATTATTATTCAACTTGAATATCATTATTGTTGAACCTTATTAGACTAGTGAACTTTATTGATTCAACTAGTCCTTAGTTGATGAATGTTCTAAATTTCAGAACCCTTATTGAATTATCCAAACCAAACTTCCTTTGGTGCGGACTCGAATGTCAAACTGAGATGAACAACCCTGTAAAGGAATTTACTTATGCGTTAGCATTAAGATATTGTGCTCAGTATGGTACTAAGGGTTGATCCCCCTAAGTACGAGAAGAAAGGTCCATAGTCTTATGACTGTTAAAGGTTTCAAGTATAATCCTTGTTAACCTAGGACATAGTTCAAGGTCTTATGACCCTCGTAATTCTTTTGATTCTGTTATTCATTCTTGATTCAAAAGTTGAGCTTTTATTCGAGGATGTTTTTGATTCACTCGCATGTTATTATATCTTTGTTATTTCATTGTTAAACTTGTGGGCAATAGTGCTCACTCTTGCTTTATAATAACATTGCGCTTAAGAACGAAAAACCCATTTAACCTTCCACTAGTAAAGGCAAGGGCAAAGTTAGCAAGTGTTGAAGACTTGTTATTTTATTTGATGATGTACTTATGTTAGACTTGAGTTAATGATGTTATTTAAGACTTATTGTTTATATTTCCGCACAAGATGTTTAAGGTTAGTTCAACTTGGGATTATGTTTATGATTAGGATGTTGTAACCCTATAAGGGAAGATTTTTATTTCTATCTATTGCATGGTTTGCATTTATTATGGGTAGATAGATAGATGATATTTCAGATAGAATGAACACCAAATCCCGTGGAATCAAGTACCCGGATTTGGGGTGTGTCAAGTTGGTATCAAAGTATGAGGTTATGAACCTTAGGTGGGGAACAACCTTAGGTAGTAGCCTTATAGAAAGAAGATAGTGATGGAAAACTCTTATCGAGTTATAAGAAATGAATTTATGTAATTCATTGAAGATAATAAAAGACCTTATGTGTTTATGTGTTAAAGTATGCGTTAGATGATACGACTTAGTAACTAAAACTTAAAATTTTGTTGTCAGGATATCGAATGTTGGAGAAGCTAGTCAAGCTGGGGAGGAAGAACCCCGTGTACCTATACCGAAGAGGAGGAGGAGCCCCGAGACATTCATGTCGTTAGGGAGCAGCTGGTACAGAGGGAGTCATCTCCATTGATCACCGTTGTTGGTCAGGAGCATGAGCCCGAGACTGATCCTGAGGAGGAATTTGTTGAGGAAGAGGAAGAGGAAGAAGAAGAGTTACCACAGTACACCATTGATGCGGAGATGTATGACACGTTATACGGCATCGTAACGTGGAGTTACGAGACGAGGTCCGTGGATTTGATCGAAGCGAAGCGGTTATTCAAAGATATTACTCTGGGGGAGAAGGAGAGGAGATTTTGACTCTTCACTCTCGACCGCAAATATGGAATGGGATTTGGTCCATGAGAAGGACAAACCGAAGATAAGACCGAGGAGATAAAAAAAGTCAAGAAGGAACTAAAGGAAACCTCCAAAGAATGAACATATAGTAGAAGAGGATGGGTAAGAGAATCGCGTCGAAATGATCGTGCGTAAGATGATAGTCGTGCAAAGAAGGCAAAGCTTGAAGAGACATATTCTACACTTAATCATGCAATGGATGAGGCCCAAGATCGAGTTTTGAGGTACCCTATTCGATTCAAGGACTTCCATCGATATCTTTGGATCGCAGGACGATGTCTCGATTATCATAGATGAGAGCGTGGCAAGGCTATTCAAAGACCTCGATGCATACAATGATAGAATTTGTTTAATTATGTGAAAGACTTAATTAGTTTTTATATGTAAATTCTGACGTGTTTATGAACGAAAGAATATTTGAATGTTTTAAATCATGTGGATTCTTTATTCCAGGATAGTTGATGTAAATAGCAGTTATGATATCATTTAATGTTAAAACTTTGATTTGAATGCAAATATATCAAGTTGTTTGAGATGATGTGTTAAGTGATATGTTAAATTGTTGAGTAATGCCTTAACTATTTAGAGAAATAAATAAAGTTCTAATAAAGCGTTTATTTAACAGAAAAATGCCGCCAAGGAGAAGACAACAACGTCAACTGGCTCAGGAAGAGTCAACCAATAATAACAATTATGCCAACGCTAATCCCGTGTAGCAGTTGGTGAACTTACTGACTGGAGCCATGAATAACCAACCTCAAGCTCCACCAAACACGACGTTTAAGGACTTCAAGGCGGTGGGACCGCCAGAGTTCAAAGGTTCCATGAATCCAATCGAGGCTCAAACGTGGATTATGGAAATGGAGAAGGTTTTCGACGTTGCTAGGGGTAGAGAAGACCGTAAGACCTCTTTTTGCAACGCTTATGTCAAGTCCGAGGCTAGGGGCTTTGGTGGCAAGCAAACAAAGTGCGAGGAGGTGAAGGTATAATTACGTGGGAGAGATTTAAAGAGATGTTTTTCGAAATGTATTTCCCAACTAGTTCACAGAACCAGATTGAGGTTCAATTTCTAGAGTTGAAGCAGGGAAATATGAGCGTGCCTGACTATGCGGCTAAATTCAACGAATTGGCAAGGTTTGCCGCGTATCAAGTTCACACGGATGAGAGGAAGGCGAGACGGTTTGAGCAAGGACTAAAGCCTTGGGTGTATAGTAAGGTATTAATGTTTCAAATTTAAACACGTTTGTTGAGTATCGAAAAGGCCATCCTCGCTGAAGGAGGAAGCGATGCGGTGACCAAGTACAATCAAGATCAAAAGAAGAAGAAGAGTGAAGGTGAAGGAAATAACAAGGTCATTGGAAGTGGCACAGGAGGTGGAAATTTCAATCAGAAGAAAAGGTGGAACAATGTACTCATCATCGGGGAATCAGCAAGGTAGTCGGGAAGAAAAGAATTGAAGCATGCCCGACTTGCGGGAAAGCCCATCTGGGAGTTTGTATGAAAGGAAAAAGAGTGTGCTACAATTGTGGACAGGAAGGCCACATAGCACCAAACTGTCCAAACCCAAAGAAGGGTGCTTGTTTTACTTGTGGTTCAAGGACCATCGGCAAGAGATTGTCCCAAGAAGGGATCGGGAAGGTCGAGGGATCGAGAGGAAACCGGGAAATAATAAAGGAAATGCCTTAACCATCACGGACCAACCGCGACAAACCCAACCGACCGCCGGACTTTCAATACGACGATTTGCAGGATGCAATCCAGCCTCGTGATGTGGTGTCGTATCATTCGATCAATGAAATTAATGCTTATGTTTTATTTGATTCGGTGCTACTTGTTCCTTTATATCCAGAAGACTTTGCTAATAGTTTAGATTTGCGTATATGGATGAGTTGGAATATCCCATGAATATAAAAATTGCAAATAGAGAGATAATTCCTGTTAAGTACGTGTTTAAGAACTGTAGAGTGGATATTAAGGGTAATATCTTGAACGTAGATCTTATCCCTATTCGACTTGGGGAATTTGACGTTATTTTGGGAATGGATCGTTATTCAATTACGGGTCAGTAATTGATTGCCAAAAGAAGCGTATTAACCTTATGACTCCGTCAAAGGTTGTATTTTATGGTAGCAAGTTGCCTAGACAAGCGAGTTGTCTGACGATGATGCAGGCTAGGAAGTTATTGAGACAAGGCTATGTAGGATACTTAGCTTACATAGTCGATAGTCGAAAAGAGAATCCGAAGGTAGAAGAAATACCAATTGTGAGGGACTTCGTTGACGTATTTCCAGACGATTTACCAGGACTTCCACCAGATAGAGAGGTAGATTTCGTAATCGATTTGGCGCCCGGAACTGCTCCAATATCGAAGGCACCATACCGAATGGCACCAGTAGAAATGAAGGAATTAATGTTACAACTACAAGAATTGTTGGACAAGAAGTACATTCAACCGAAGCGTGATCGTGGGGGGAGCGCCGGTGTTGTTTGTGAAAAGAAGGATGGATCGACGACGACTCTGCATTGACTACAGAGAATGAATAAGGTCACGATTAAGAACAAATATCCATTACCGAGGATCGACGACCTGTTTAATCAATTGAAGGGAGTGAGATACTTTTCCAAGATAGACTTGAGAAGCGGTTATCATCAATTGAAGGTGAGGTAGGAGGATGTACCAAAGACCGCGCTCAAAACGCGCGATACCATCACTTCACGTAATTTTTAGTAATGTCGTTTGGTCTTACGAATGCTCCCGCAAAGATTTATGGGACTAATGAATGGTGTGTTCAAGCCGCTTTTTGGACAAGTTCGTAGTGGTATTTATAGATGACATTTTGGTCTATTCAAAAACCAAAGAAGAACACGAAGAGCATTTGAGATTAACGTTGGAAGTATTAAGAAGGAAAAGTCGTATGCAAAGTTTTTGAAATGCTAATTTTGGATTGAACGAGTGCAATTTCTTGGGTACGTGATCGATAAAAATGGAATTTCGGTAGATGCATCCAAAGTCGGCCGTGATTAATCGGGATCAACCGAGGACGCCGCTTAAGCGAATGTAAGTTTTCTTGGATTGGGCGAGGATATTATAGAAGGTTCATACAAGACTTTTCCAAGATCGCAACTCAGCTAACTAATTTAACTTAAAAGCTATGAAATTTGTTTGGACGGATAAGTGTGAGGAAAGTTTTCAAGAACCGAAGAAGAGATTGAGTACTGCCCCGTGTTATCTCTTAGGATGATACAGGAAATTTTGTTGTTTATAGTGATGCATCGCATAAAGGACTTGGCTGTGTGCTGATGCAAAACGGCAAAGTCATTGCGTATGCATCACGACAATTGAAGGATTACGAGAAGGGATATCCGATCCATGACTTGGAGTTAGCTGCAATTGTTTTTGCTTTGAAAATTTGGAGGCACTATCTCTACGGGGAGAAGTGTGAAATATATACGGACCATAAGAGTCTGAAATATATTTTCACGCAGAAGGACTTGAATATGCGTCAAAGAAGGTTGTTGGAGTTAATTAAGGACTACGACTGTGAGATTTTATACCATCCGGGTAAGGCGAATATGGTTGCCGACGCCTTAAGTAGAAAGGGTCGTGAGAAATTGATGATGTTAACTGCTCAGGAGGAGCTAATTACAGAAATGGAGAAACTGGAGTTGGAAGTGAAGTATCCTATGGAGATTGATGAGAAGCTATTTTAGATACAATCCGGTACAACTCTACTAGATAAAGTAAAGGAGGCTCGACCTGTGAGACGAAGAATGTAAAAAGGTGACAAAGAAGATATCTCAAGGGCAGAACCAAGATTTAAGATGGATAAGGAAGGAATACTGAGATTTGAAAATAGAATCTGGATTCCGCCAGTACAAGAAATTAAGGAAGAAATTATGAGTGAGGCTCATAGTTCGAGATATTCGATTCACCCAGGTAGTACAAAGATGTATCAAGATCTTCGACAACATTTCTGGTGGCCGAATTTGAAACGCGATGTTGCAGAATGTGTTGCCAAGTGTCTGACCTATCAGAAAGTAAAAGAACATCAGAGACCGAGTGGATTGCTACAACCGTTAGAAATCCCGGAATGGAAATGGGAACATATTATAATGGACTTCGTGGTTGGCCTTCCGACGACTCAAAAAGGCTACGACGCAGTATGGGTTATCGTTGACCGACTGACAAAATCCGCACACTTCCTTCCAATCAAAATCATATTCAACTTAGATCAGTTGGCAAGGTTATATGTGAAAGAGATTGTTTCGAGACACGGAGTGCCGGTGTCAATTGTTTGGAAAGAAAGGGAAATTGAGCCCAAGATTTATTGGACCCTTTGAAGTACTGAGAAGGATAGGGGAAGTTGCGTACGAGGTAGCCTTACCTCCATCACTCGAGAATGTCCACAACGTATTCCATGTTTCTGTATTACGACCATACAAAGTCGATTACAAGCATGTAATTGAATACGAACCCCTGCATTTTGAGAAAGACTGTCTTTACGTAAGAAATTCTGTCAAATTATCGTAAAGAAAAGAACAAGTTCTCAAAATAAAGTTATACCTTCGTTAAGGTAATTTGGAGGAACCACACCACCAAGAAGCTACGTGGGAACTCAAGAGAATATAATGAAGAATTACCTCATTTATTTACTTAAATTATATGTAAGCGATTCGGGGATGTAATCTTTGTAAGGAGGGGAGAATGTAACGGTCGAATTTATTGAAGTCGTGATTCTCGGGGATGTAATCTTTTAAGGGGGGAAAGATGTGATTTAACGAGAGATTTTTTAAATTAATTTTAATATTTATTGAATTAAATAAATATTTTTTGATGATTTAATTATTGGATTAAATAATTATTTGATGCAATTGTGGTAGATTAATTTAATTATGTGTTACATTTATTAAATTAATGTAGAGAATAATTATTATTCAAATATGTAATTATGTGAGCTTATCGAATTAAATGAAATATTTAATTAAGCATGATGTTATTTAATTAATTTAATTATTAATTAGAGAGTTAATAATTTGACATTATTTATTAATGAGAGAATTAATAATGTGACTATGTGAAATTATGAGAAATTATTATATTTTATTTAAAATAAATTAAATAAGATATTGATTTATTTTATGAAGGAGTGTGACATTAATTAAACTATATGATAAAATTTTATTATATTAAATGTTTTTTTTAAATCTATTTTGCTAGCCAAACAAGGCCCTATGGGGAGTTGGAACAGTTACCCATTATTGGGTTAACTGACCACTCAGTGCGTCAGTTCTCTTATTATATCATACGTCTTCTTTTCTTTCTTCATTTTTCCTAAGTCTAGAAAAGTAGAAACAAAGAGAGTTTCAGAGAGAGATTGAGAAGTGTTGAGAAAGAATTTTGATTGAAGAAGAGTTGAGAAGAAATTATTCCCTACTAATCTATACTTATTCTCAGGGTAATCTCCTCTTCCCAAATTCTAAATTTCACGTCATTAGTTTTTATAAAAATGGCTTTCATACATTTTGTAAAATCTCTGTAATTGAGAAAGGGTTTGATTATGAGTTTATATATGGGTTAAGATGTATCAAATCGTATTTGATTATATATATATTATGTGAATTATCATGTCATCACTTTCATAATACTATGAATTGTTATTTCAAAAATTTACAGAGTATGGGTTTTGGCCTTATGGCCTTATACGTGATATTTTATGTATTGATCGTATGTTATCCCTAAATTTTACACTCAGTATATTATTATGCATGTTGATATGAAGAGACCAAAGTTTAAATAAACGGATTGGTGTTTATAACTAATCAGTAGTGATAATTTTCATGTTTTATTTTCAAAACCTTCAAGAACATCAAGAACAGTGAAAGTAAATGTGTTGATTTTGCAAATTATGTGTTGTAACTTGTTAAAAATCATGCTAGATGGGTTAAGTAATGATTATATATGTATTACAATGATTGAGTAAGTCTAAATTCGTGTAAAAATAACTAATTGGAAGTTATGGCCATATTCATGTATAATTTTACGTGTGATTGATTTTTGGCCTAATTTGGCGTTGTTATGTTCAATGAATCGCAGAATCTAGAAATCGCAAAAAATGAGCTCAGGTAACTCAGCTTCTTACCAAGCAAGTTACTAAACTAAATAAACTAACTTAGCCCAAAAAAAAAAATTAAAAAATAAAAATAAATAAATAAATAAATTAAATTAAATTAAATTAAATAAAAAAAAAATAAAAAATAAATATTTGATGAAAATTATTATTAAAATATTTATAAAATAAATTAAATATTTTAATTGAGATATTATGGAATAAAATAAATATTCGATTAAAATTATTATTAAAATATTTATAAAATAAATTAAATATTTTAATTAAGATATTTATGGAATAAAATAAATATTCGATGAAAATTATTATTAAAATATTTATAAAATAAATTAAATATTTTAATTGAGATATTATGGAATAAAATAAATATTCGATGAAAATTATTATTAAAATATTTATAAAACAAATTAAATATTTTAATTGAGATATTATGGAATAAAATAAATATTCGATGAAAATTATTATTAAAATATTTATAAAATAAATTAAATATTTTAATTGAGATATTTATGGAATAAAATAAATATTCGATGAAAATTATTATTAAAATATTTATGAAATAAATTAAATATTTTAATTGAGATATTTATGGAATAAAATAAATATTCGATGAAAATTATTTACAAAGTATTATTTTATTCATTATAAAAGTATTTACAAAAGGTTCAATTTTTTGGGGTGTTACACTCTCTCCCCCTTATAAGGATTCTGTCCCCAGAATCTCTCCATATATAAAAAAATTACACAAACAAGTGAGGGTAATTCTTTTTCATCTTCTCTTCTAGTTCCCACGTTGCTTCTTCAATATTGTGGTTCTTCCATAACACTTTCACGGAAGGTATGACTTTGTTTCGCAGAACTTGCTCTTTTCTATCGATAATTTGAATCAGCATCTCTTCATATGTTAAGTCCTTCTCGATATGAATAGGCTCATATTCTATCACGTGTTTATAATCCGGCTTATAAGGATGTAACACGGATACGTGAAACACATTGTATATTCGTTCTAAGTCTGGAGGTAATGTTATCATGTAAGCTACCTCACCTACCCGTTTTAACACTTCAAAAGGTCCTATAAACCATGGATTTAACTTTCCCTTCTTTCCAAAGTGTATCTTTCCTTTCCAGGGAGATACCTTTAGAAATACATACGAGCCTACTTCAAACTCTCTATTTTCTCGATGCGAATCTGTAAATTTCTTTTGTCTATCTTGAGCTGCTACTAAATGCATTTGTATCAACTTCACTATATCCGCTATTTGCTGCACCAATTCTGGCCCTAGCATTCGACGTTCTCCCACTTCATCCCAATATAATGTGTAAGGAATAAGCATGTGAATGATATTCCTATTTACATATGATTTGATTATGATATATATGAATGAATATGCAAGTATGCTTGCATTAAGAAAAGCTATAAAGTCCTCTGATAGAGTATAGAAATATATGTACAAGGACTTAGAATGAATTGATCAAATGTGTTAGGTTGATCCTACATAAGCAAAACAACTTTGTAAAGTCCTTAAAAAGAAATGATGTATAAGGACTATAAACATAGAAAGATCAAACATGTTAGGTTGATCTTATGATGTAATAGATAGGCTTATCTGATTGTCAAGCACTGCACCAGAAATTGTAGTCTGCCAGGAGAGTCAAGGATAACTCGAGAGCTATCAAGGCAGAATCGCAGTCTGCAAGATAGTAGATCTCGGAGTTCATAGACTTCCAGGAGAGACAAGGAAGGATCATAGTGTGTCGAGTAAAGCTTCCTCGAGCCGTAGATCGCCGAGGAAGTCGTATTCGAGAATAGTAGAGAGCGACCGCCACTGGCCAGCCAAGCATCTGCCAAAGTCAAGTCAAGAATCGTAGACTACACTCGGAGTCGTAAAGTCTACTAACGGCCAAGTCAAGGATCGTAGACTACACTCAGAATCGTAGAGTCTACTGATCGTATCAAAGGCAGAAATCGTAGTCGAGAAAGATCAGATGAAGACAACAAGCACAACGACAAAAATCGTAGTGTCAAGATATAATCTCGGAGTCGTAGTGTCTGCATAACCGAAGCTGAATCGTAGAGTGCAGAACTAAGACCTCAACAAATGTGCTCACAAAGCCAAAGAAGAATCGTAGAGCAAACACGATTCTCAACAATTGAGCACTCCCAGAATATCCAAAGGAATGAAGCCTCTGGTTGGTACTGTAAGGATACATCTCACCTAAAGGAAGCCAGAGAGCACTCAACGAATGGCATGCAAGCTATTAGAAGATCTAAGCATCAACTTAATCAGCATCCAAATTGAGTTGTGAAGCCATTCATGATAAAGTCTTCCACAAGATGATCATAAGAAGACTTCAGTAGCTGACTAAGGAAAATCAGCTTGTGCAGTAGCTGTCAAGTAGAAAGATGACAATGATCTTGGAAGTAACCAGGATCGTAGTGTTTGCCAAACTAACACTACAAAAAAATGGGGCAGATTCAGCATAATGTCGTTGCCAAATAATATAATCAGCAACGAAAATCGTTGCTAAAAAGTTTACATTCCGCAACGAAAGTAAGCTTAGGCAACAATTTTCATAATTTACTGCAACAAAAAATATCGTTGCAAAATGGTGTCAATTACAACGAAAATGCATGGTCGTTACAAAAAAAAAAGAGTTCATTTCGTTGCCAATTAGCAGGCTTTTGCAACGAAATGGGGTTTTTAGCAACAAAATTTTAATTATTCTGTAACAATACATTTTGTTGCTAAAGGATCGATGTCTCTGTACGAAAGCCAAATTTCATTGCAAAATGTATTACTTTTGGCAAAAAAAAAATATTCATTGCGGAACAATTAGCAACGCTCATTGCGCAATGAAAGACGCAACGACATTAAAGTTGTTTCCAAAACCCTTTTGCAACAAAATTTGGCACCATTAGCAACGAAAATTGGTTGTTGCTGAAGCCCCATTTTTTTGTAGTGTTAGTTTGGCAAACACTACGATCCTGGTTACTTCCAAGATCATTGTCATCTTTTCTACTGACTGACTCTTGACAAGTGATTTTCCTTAGTCACCATCAAGTCTTCTTATGATCATCTTGTGGAAGACTTTATCATGAATGGCTTAGTTCTGCACTCAACGAAAATGTTTGTTGCATGTTATTTTTCAATAGCAACGAATTTCATCGATTAGCAACGACATTATATGTTGCCGTTTCTTTATATGTGAAATGAAAGTTGATATGATTTGCAACGATAAAAAATGTTGCCTTTTATATTAGTATTAGCAACAATATGCTCTCCGTTTTTATTAGGATAATTTTTCGTTGCCAAATATTATATTTTTAATGTCATTAGCAACGAAAATTTGTTGCTAAATATATAAAAATTTGTTGCTATATTAAAACTTGTTCAATGCTTTGGTAACGAATTGTATTGTTGCCAAATCAAAATTTGATATTCTTTTTGTGTACCTGACTGGCTCAATGTCCCCATAACAAATAATGGCAAAAATACAAAAAATTAAAATATTATTAACTTAATAAAATCATCCACTACATAATCATTCATTATCTTTACAATTAACCATCTAAAGCTACCATAGTTATTCAATCAAAGTATATATCTACATATATAGAGAGAGTACAATTCATAATTTCGTCCCTTGTCTTCCGTAAATGTAGCACGAAAATTTGATACCCAGTATTGTAAGGCAGGTCGTAGAAGTAGTCTTCCTGCACATATTTAAAAATAATAGCAAGTCAGAAAAATGAAGCAAATAAGTCACCAGAGTCACTTAATGCCAAAATCAATACACAAAGACAATAGAGTTGTTACGTGGTACTAATATTATTAAACCAATAGACTATCCACAATATTTATTAAATGGTTGAGCATATAGAAAGATTCCAGAGTCCTTCAACTGACTAAATAAAATGCCTTAAACAAGATAGCATGAAGTACATACTAGTTTGACAAAACATACACAAGATGGTACCATGTACAATGTGCATGTATATGATTACAACAACTATGACAAAGATACACATGCTCTATGTGTCCAACTTTGAAGTAATTGTTATGTGAAAAAAAACTAAATCTTCTATTACACTTGGCACACAGTTCTGTATGCTATTTACATGGTCCTTGATTTTTATTTTGACAAACTCAAAATCACTAAATTTGGACAAACAACATGCAATTTTCAACCCATACAACAAGAATATTGCTAAACTCAGAGAGCATTGCTGGTCATATATAATTGTCTTGTCGGACAAGTGCTGCATGTTCATTATATAAACATCTCTCCAATTGCAAACCTAAGAATATATAAGGATTATGTCGATCGCCTCAAAATCAAAAAGCCGCTTAAAGTGATCGAATTCGGAAGCGAATCTAATTCCAATCGAGTTAGCATTCTTTGTGCCAAATTAACCATAATAGTACCAATATATTTGAACACATTAAGAGGTTCATCTAGCTGATGGTCAATATTTGTTGGCAGAGGCTAAAGTTTCACCTAATTACCACTCTCCCCTTATGTCAAACCAATCAGTTGAACATCCCAATTTGATACACTGACCATAAAAAGAAGCTAAATTTATGCTGCAGAATCTTAACATAATAAACAGGAAATGATGAATTATTTTAATTGAAGCATGGGCGCTTGTTGTTTCCCAATGTCTTTTGTATACATTTTGTACCCCATTTTTGGCTGACTTTATTAATTACTACGGTAAAATAAATGCAAACAAAATCTAGTAGACCACAAAAGGCATGAATTCTCTTTGAGTAAAATAATTCAACTATAAGTGGAGAGTGCAAGTCACAAAAGGAAAATCCATATGAAATACTTGATTCAATCATGCACACTGCAAGAACTCGTTCAGCAGAGTGACTATTGAAAAGCAGATTATATGCATACTTGAAAAGCAGATACTATGTCGACCACATGACCTTGAAAATGACCAGGCTGCACAGAAGACGATCAAAAAACTATTATCAACGTCAACTTCGAAGAGATAGAATTAGGTAAAGGCAAAATAAATAGTGTGCAGGTGTTATAGCATCTACCTCTATCAAATTGATTTTATATAATAAAATGATCCTTACCAATTTTTCCAATATACAACGAAAAAATGACCAACCACTGAATTTATAATGCTTATGCATGTGTTCAACAGTTTTAATGATGCTCCTATCTAGTTTACTAGACTTTCCTTTGTTGTCAACTCTGAAACCAGACTCCAAAAGTATATATCTTAAAGTTGCTCTTAATCTAAATAACAAAACTAAAATTTTAATCCGCAGCATTACATCCAACACAAGTGTGATTTAATAAAACTAACTCGGATAAAAACATTAGCACTAAAAGCTATTGCCATGTACTGTATCTCACATATTCATATTAATGCTGGTTTGCACTATTAAGACGTGGTAGACTGCATCTTACTATATTCATATTGATACTGCCTTCTACTTATGCTTCTTTCCGCTTCAGATTTCACAAATGATCAAATCAGTCTGAATATAATGCTTCTCAACATCCTGCTTGTGCATCACTATTTGCTCAGGAGATTTCCTAAATCCACAATAGTTTTTCTCTGATCCACCCATCTTTTCTTGCGCAGCCATTATCGTTTGATCTTTATGATTCTTAGATTTTACATCATGGAGTGTCTTGGAAACAATCTTAGACACTGCAACTCCCCCTGCAAACACATTTGGAAATTGTAAACTTGCAAAGACTGCTAAAGCAAGCATGTCAAAATACAATACTCAGAATGATAATTCTAATTGACCTTGTCATGGGGCTTGTTTTTCCAAGAAGTACATAAAAAGTTATCAAAAATTTTTATTGCAAGTTGACATATAGTAACTTGGAGTGTACATTAATACAAATATATGAGTAATTAATTAATGTGTATGCACGCAGTAAAAATCTATCACATATTCAACTTCAATAACTTTTTAAAATAAAGATCCAACTGGATAACAGACCAACTGACTAGAGGTTGCTCTACTCCAGTTCGATAACTTTGGACACAAAAATATTATAATATAGAAATACATTAGATAAATAAACTTATTTTCAACAGTCAAGCATATAGAGTTGGAGAAATTATGCTCAACAAAGAGAAACAACTCTGGTAATTTTCAAATCAAGTGTCATAAATCATAATAACCAATACCACATCTAAAGGCAATCGCATAATTGTAAAATCGCCAACTTACACACTACAACTATCATTAATAAACTCATGAATAGCCCCCTACCGTCCGTCGAGATAGGAAACCTTAGAGACCTTACCATACCGGCCCAAAAATTCCTTGTGTTGCAAGAGCTATAGAAGACCATAAGATTTTGCTCAGTAGAGGAAGTAAAGAAAATCAGTATCTATCAATGAAAAACAAGAAGGCAAATCAAAAAATAATAGAAGAGGTGCTAACATCTTCATCAGCAAGACTAAGAGGCAGTCCAATAACATATGCCATTTTCCGATGAATCACTCTGACATTGAAAAGGTCCTTTTTCCCTTTATTTGTTTTTGGCTTTGCCTTCGGTGGTTTATTTTTCTGATTTGCATTGTTGGCGACGACTCTACTCAAAAGAAGTATTCACGGTAAACCTCTATTTAATTTTACTTATAATTACATTAAATGTATACCTCTAAAGCATTATGATCAAACAAATTGGTCAAAAGAGAATGCTAACCTTTCAAAATTTGCTTCTATCCCTATAATTTTATCCATGTCATAAGGTGCCCGACATGCAGGACATCGCCCCTCTGTCTCATTCTTCTCTGCCATGTCCATTATTTGATTCCAACACCAAATACACACCGGAAGTAAAAATCAAAATAAAATTCAGATGAACAAGTAACTTTAGAATAAAGAAAATTTTCATATTACAACATTGTGCAAACTCATAAACAACCACGTTATGCCATTAATGAATAGCTCATAGCCAAATGTGAGAAAACATGACAAACTATCATGCAAACAGCTCAAGATAGAAAGAGTCTATTTTAAAAATTAATGAGAAAACACAAAATCTACTAATCCAAAAGGCACAATTGTTGATTCGTTTACAGTGGCAAGCAACACTTGTCCACGCCTGTTGATGGCATAAAACCCCATCTGATGAAGCTTCTAGAAGCCGGGATCGGCGGTGGGATGAGGCGTGCGGTGGAGGAGAGAGAATACGGGGATAAAGAAAGATAGAGAATTAGGGGACTTGCCATCAATCTTGAGCCGCCATGGTTTTTCTTTTTTCTTACTATGCGGCTGCTGAAATGAGTGGGAGAGTTAGGGCAGGGACGCGATGTGGGAAAGGAGGGAGATCTGAGTGGGAGAGCTAGGAGAGAAGATATTTTGGCCAAATATTAACCCATATATATATATATATATATATATTTAATTACTCATTTATATATATATATATATAATTAAATACTTATCTCTATGAAATATTTCAAATTGTAGTTAGAGTGGGAAGATTTTTGGGATAATATTTTATTTTTGGTGTTTAATTTTTTATTGCTAGTATTTTATTCACCTTTGTATTGAATTTTACTTTTTTTTTTATGAGATAATTGATTAATTCTCTTTGTGATATAGTTTAATTTATGAGATCTTAATTTCTATATTCTATACATTCTTTTTTGGTTGGAATAACTTGTGTTAATTGTTAATAGATTTTTTCATATTTCAGTGTGGGATAATCATAGCAGTTGAAAATTTTTGTTATGTTTTTTATACAGTTTGACTTCATTAAAAATAATTAATTAATACCCTTTTTACAATATACCCAAGAATCCCATCGGAGGATATACATATTTACACTTATAAAGTCATCATTTGTCAAGCGCATTCATATATAAAATGAGCAAAATAGGGACCAATAAAAACAAATCAAAAATCAAAAATAAATATGTCAAAACGACGCAGTTTTGAAAGACTGCGCACAAATAGAATATACACAGCTATATATATATGGGCCCCCATTCCTGGCAATCGGTTGTCACGGGTACTATTTTAACAACCATAATCTATAAATTGATCGCAACATTGGATGGCACGGATTGAAAATATATTTCCCCCATCGCTTATATAGTCAGAAGCGACATCAAAATTACTCATTTGCCCCTCATTTGCTCATGTGCTACATTGTCTACTGCTATAAGTTATGGCGGTAGTTTAATACTATTATTTTTAGTATTATTATTAGTATTGTTATTATTACTTACATACTACAGAGTAAGAAAAAAAATATTATTTCATACGAATACTGAACAAAAATAATATCTACGCTCAAAGCTTCCTTAAACTCTAAAGAAATACGCTCAATATTATAGAAGAAGAATTCTCTAATTCTGGTGTGATTTTCATTTTTAACTAAGCATCCTATTTATAGGAGAATGGAAGGGATACTATTTGAATTTCTCACGGACGCACAATATTTAGAAATCACGGACACCGAATTTGTTCGGCCAAATTCGACGAAATTATTTTTGATTTTACTATGCAAATAGTATGCAGTCACTATGCAAATACTATGCACAATAAAATATAATATATTCTATTTTTCATAAAAAACAAAACTTATTATAATATATATATATATATATAATACATTACTTGCCTCCCCGACTCCCCCCCCTCCCAAATTTAGGATCATATATATATATATATATATATATATATATATATATATATATATATATATATATATATATATATATATATCGAATAACTTTTATCGATTATTTTGAAAAGCTGGGTAAATAGAGGTTCATATAATAAGCAAAATTTACACAAATACTTCATAAAAATCCCCTCAATATTTTAACAATATTTATTCATCATTATTATAATTCGCAATATTTAACAATCAGATCGTTCCCAGGAAAGAGTGGGCTTTTCAATAAGAATTTCTCCCTATTGACGCGCAATTAGGTGACCAAACCTCTCCTCGACAAAATTTTATAGACATCGTTAATATTGCAAATAATAATATGAATAACTGTATCATCTCAATTATTGATTTAATAATATATAAAGTATCAAAAATAATTGAATCAAATAACGTGAGATGCTATGCAGCAATTACTGTAGCAATAATTGAACAAAACTGAGTGACTTCTCACGTAAGAATTTATAATCAATATCGTGTGCTACTATGCAACCACGTGTATTACTGTACTTTTAACATCGGGTATTTCAACAGTTAACGGTAAACTTTTAGCCGTTATTTTTATAAAAATGAATATTCCCCGACCAATCGAATATTTTATAACAACTTGCATACTTTGCCAAATCCACACCATAATATTAAAAAATATATTTCGAGAAAAATTAATCTTTATTCATAAAAGTTGGGGTCTTACATATATATATATATATATATATATATATATATATATATATATATACACACACACACACACACACACTTTTTGGACTTTGTACTAGGAATTGTAATAATAATAATAATTATAATAATTATTATTGTAATAATAATAATTAATTTTAAATAATTAAATAATAATAATTAAAAATTTAAATAATAATAATTATTATTATTATTATCCGATGTTAAGTTATGTTTGAGTTGCAATTTATTTGGAATTTTAATTGTGTTTAACTTAACAGGTTTATCCAAACGTATGTTATTATCTTAATTTAAGGCTACATTTTAATAGTCATTGCAAAAAGTTGTATAAAATATGCAACGAAAATAAAAATTGTTGCAAATGAATGTGGTCCATATTAGGAAACAAAATATAGCAACAAAAAAACTTTCGTTGCCCACAATGAGGAGAAACCAAGTGGTTAGAAATTTTGCAACGAATTTCTAACGAATTTTATTTCCAAATTTTGCAAATACTTATGAATTTCGTTGCAAAAAGTGAAAGGTTGACACATTTTGCAACCAAAGACAAGTTTTGTTACTAAACATACACTTTTATTATTGTTATACTGTTATTGCTATTATTATTATTAGTACTATTATTATTATGACTGTTATTATTATTATTATTATTATTGCTATTATTATTAGTAGTAGTAGTACTATTATTATTATTATTATTATCTTAATTTAAGGCAACATTTTAATAGTCGTTGCAAAAAGTTGTATAAAATATGCAACAAAAATAAAAATTGTTGCAAATGAATGTGGTCCATATTAGGCAACAAAATATAGCAACAAAAAAACTTTCGTTGCCCACAATGAGGAGAAACCAAGTGGTTAGAAATTTTGCAACGAATTTCTAACGAATTTTATTTCCAAATTTTGCAATTACTTATGAATTTCGTTGCAAAAAGTGAAAGGCTGACACATTCTGCAACAAAGGACAAGTTTTGTTGCTAAACATACACTTTTAGCAACGACTTTATAAGTAGTTGCCTGAAAAATCGTTGCTAAAGCCCCATTTTTAGCAACAAAAAAACTTTCATTGCCCACGATGACGAGAAAGCAAGAGGCCGAAAATTTTGCAACGAATTTTCATTGCTAAACATATACTTTTAGCAACGACTTATAAAGTCATTTCTCGAAAAATCGT
The DNA here is from genome assembly GCA_020205605.1 of Panax ginseng. Taxonomy (NCBI): domain Eukaryota; kingdom Viridiplantae; phylum Streptophyta; class Magnoliopsida; order Apiales; family Araliaceae; genus Panax; species Panax ginseng. Next base: position 52,857,135 of record CM035133.1, read on the forward strand.
TGCCCAAAAAATTGTTGCTAAAGGCCCATTTTTTTGTAGTGGAAGAAGGGAAGAAGGGACTAATGGAGTATATACAAAGATACTGGTCTGCCTCTGAAGAACAAGGCTAAAGTGATTAAGCATTGGGTCAGTCCATTGATGATAAGTGAATGGGAGATCACAAGGAGAAAACGAGCTGGACACGCCACAAATCTGAGTGTCTTGTTATTCAGAAGGGGCCAGAACAAGGAGTCAAGCCATCAGTATCTGAGAACAGTTGAGGCAAACAGAAGTGTTGAAGCACTGCATGAAAGAAGAAAGAGTTGTTTTTCACTAGAGATCAAGTGAACGCTCTTCAAGATCGTAGTGTTGACTCTACATGTCAATAAGCATCAGTCAATAAGACACTACGATCAGGTCTGAGAAGAAGTGCATCAAAATTGTTGAGTTTGAATAACTGAGGATTGAAGCATTGGCAACGATTCAATCTGAAGGTTGACATTCAGACAAAAGCTTATTGAGAGCATCGATGCAAGGACAACCTCTGATCAAGAAATCAGAAGGGAGAAATAAAGTCGATGACCTGCCCGAGACATCAAAGTAACATATCTGACGGGGTAGGTGAAATAGTAGACTGGAGTGTCAGAAAGTCAGAAAAAGATGTCATGTCACATCTGCAGTCTGCACCAAATAACTCGAGATCTGCGAAGAAATTTGAATAGCTTTCAACGGCCACTTTCCAACGGGAAGATTAGGAAGCAGTATAAATAAACAGATCTTCAAAGATCAAGAGGTGCTGATAATTGTTATGTTTCAAAAATCGTTGAGTTGGTGAATACTATTGTTGACTCTACGAGTTCCACCAAAGATCAACAGAACAAGTCTCAGTGACAGTGAGAATACCAAGGTGGAAGTGAAGCAGCTTTGAAGAAGAACTTAACCAGATCAAAGCTTCACTCAACAAAGATGAGAATGCCACTAAAGATGGCAGCCAAGCTAAGAGCCGAGAAGGCCAAGAAGATAACATTCAGGAAAGTGGCTGAGTACAAAGAAGATCAAGAGAGCCACTCTACGAATCACCATGAACCAAAAGCTAAAACTGAACAAGTGCAGAATCATGTTTGCAAAACATTCAAGAAGGGTTCAAGGATTGCTAAGTGCCAGACGAAGTCTACCAAAAGCACAGAAACTTAGCCAATCCAAATGGTGATGGTGCACAGCTGATGCCAGACGAAGATGAGCAAAAAAGAATAAAGATCAGCTGCACCAAAGAAGATGTGGTCCAGACATAAAGCAAAAAGCAAAGAGGACCACACCAAGCTGCTAAGAACAAAGGATGTTCTGAGCTTAATGACATCTTAGCAGCTCTACACCACCAACAACAATAACTACAACAACAAGAAGCCACGACCTGAGGGGTCCTTGTCCGGAGGGACTAAATGAAGTTCTAAGCCTGCTGGGCTTGAAGAGTTCCTAGGGAACTAGAGAAGTTCCAAGGCTGATGGCCTTGAAGAGTTCTTAGTAAACTAAAGTCCCAGGGCTGCTGGCCTTGAAGGAATCTTAGTGATTGAGGTCTTTGATTTAACGAGATTTTTGTAAATTAATTTTAATATTTATTGAATTAAATAAATATTTTTCGATGATTTAATTATTGGATTAAATAATTATTTGATGCAATTGTGGTAGATTAATTTAATTATGTGTTACATTTATTAAATTAATGTAGAGAATAATTATTATTCAAATATGTAATTATGTGAGCTTATCGAATTAAATGAAATATTTAATTAAGCATGATGTTATTTAATTAATTTAATTATTAATTAGAGAGTTAATAATTTGACATTATTTATTAATGAGAGAATTAATAATGTGACTATATGAAATTATGAGAAATTATTATATTTTATTTAAAATAAATTAAATAAGATATTGATTTATTTTATGAAGGAGTGTGACATTAATTAAACTATATGATAAAGTTTTATTATATTAAATGTTTTTTTTAAATCTATTTTGCTAGCCAAACAAGGCCCTATGGGGAGTTGGAACAGTTACCCATTATTGGGTTAATCGACCACTCGATCTTGTCGATTCTCTTATTATATCATACGTCTTCTTTTCTTTCTTCATTTTTCCTAAGTCTAGAAAAGTAGAAACAAAGAGAGTTTTAGAGAGAGATTGAGAAGTGTTGAGAAAGAATTTTGATTGAAGAAGAGTTGAGAAGAAATTATTCCCTACTAATCTATACTTATTCTCAGGGTAATCTCCTCTTCCCAAATTCTAAATTTCACGTCATTAGTTTTTATAAAAATGGCTTTCATACATTTTATAAAATCTCTGTAATTGAGAAAGGGTTTGATTATGAGTTTATATATGGGTTAAGATGTATCAAATCGTATTTGATTATATATATATTATGTGAATTATCATGTCATTAGTTTCATAGTACTATGAATTGCTATTTTAAAAATTTACAGAGTATGGGTTTTGGCCTTATGGCCTTATACGTGATATTTTATGTATTGATCGTATGTTATCCCTAAATTTTACACTCGTATATTATTATGCATGTTGATACTGAAGAGACCAAAGTTTAAATAAGCGGATTCGATTGTTATATAACGAATCCAGTAGTGACAATTTTCATGTTTTATTTTCAAAACCTCAAGAACATCAAGAACAACGGTGAAAGTAAATGTGTTGATTTTGCAAATTATGTGTTGTAACTTGTTAAAATCATGCTAGATGGGTTAAGTAATGATTATATATGTATTAAAATGATTGGGTAAGTCTAAATTTGTGTAAAAATAACTAATTGGAAGTTATGGCCATATTCATGTATAATTTTACGTGTGATTGATTTTTGGCCTAATTTGGCCTCATTATGTTCGCGAACTATGTAAACTATGAGAAAATGAGTTCAGGTAACCCGCCCCGTGTGAGCGTTACTAAACTAAATTACCACTTACGTGATCAAAAAAAAAATTAAAAAATAAAAATAAATAAATAAATTAAATTATATTAAAAAAAATAAAAAATAAATATTTGATGAAAATTATTATTAAAATATTTATAAAATAAATTAAATATTTTAATTGAGATATTTATGGAATAAAATAAATATTCGATGAAAATTATTATTAAAATATTTATAAAATAAATTAAATATTTAAATTAAGATATTTATGGAATAAAATAAATATTCGATGAAAATTATTATTAAAATATTTATAAAATAAATTAAATATTTTAATTGAGATATTATGGAATAAAATAAATATTCGATGAAAATTATTATTAAAATATTTATAAAATAAAGTAAATATTTTAATTGAGATATTTATGGAATAAAATAAATATTCGATGAAAATTATTATTAAAATATTTATAAAATAAAGTAAATATTTTAATTGAGATATTTATGGAATAAAATAAATATTCGATGGAAATTATTATGAAATAATTTATTCGAGTGTAATAATAGTAAGAGAATGAAAATATTCTAATTTAATTAAGTAATTAAATTAGAAGGGTAATGATTTGTTAAATAAAGTGGAGTTTATATTAAATAATTAAGTGAAAATGTAACTAATGAATGTCGTGAATACATATGGTATGTGTGTAGGATTTGTGGTGAACGGAAGTAGTAATCGTTTAGCATACGCACGAGGCAAGTTTCCTAACCCTACTTGTCATTATTGTTCAAGTTATTAGTTACCTCGAGTAAATTATCATTACTATTATTCAAGTTCAATTGTTATATTAAAGATTTATTATCTTTTCAAGCATGATTCAGTTATACAATAATTGTTCTATTGTATACTTCTTGAGATTATTATTCAAATTGAATATCATTATTGTTGAACCTTATTAGACTAGTGAACTTTATTGATTCAACTAGTCCTTAGTTGATGAACGTTCTAAATTTCAGAACCCTTATTGAATTATCCAAACCAAACTTCCTTTGGTGCGGACTCGAATGTCAAACTGAGATGAACAACCCTGTAAAGGAATTTACTTATGCGTTAGCATTAAGATATTGTGCACAGTATAGTACTAAGGGATGATCCCCCTAAGTACGAGAAGAAAGGTCCATAGTCTTATGACTGTTAAAGGTTTCAAGTATAATCCTTGTTAACCTAGGACATAGTTCAAGGTCTTATGACCCTCAGAATTCTTTTGATTCTTGTTATTCATTCTTGATTCAAAAGTTGAGCTTTTATTTAGATGTCTTTGATTCACTCGCATGTTATTATACTGTTATTTCATTGTTATACTTGTGGGCAATAGTGCTCACTCTTGCTTTATAATAACATTGCAGTTAAGAACGAAAGAACTGACGAACCTTCCACTAGTAAAGGCAAGGGCAAAGTTAGCAAGTGTTGAAGACTTGTTATTTTATTTGATGATGTACTTATGTTAGACTTGAGTTAATGATGTTGTTTAAGACTTATTGTTTATATTTCCATACAGATGTTTAAGGTTAGTTCAACCTGGGATTATGTTTATGATTCAGATGTTGTAACCCTATAAGGGGAAGATTTTTATTTCTATCTATTGCATGGTTTGCATTTATTATGGGTAGATAGATAGATTATATTTGTCTGATGAACACCAAATCCCGTGGAATCAAGTACCCAATTTGGGGGTGTCACAAGTTGGTATCAAAGTCATGAGGTTATGAACCTTAGGTGGGGAACAACCTTAGGTAGTAGCCTTATAGAAAGAAGATAGTGATGGAAAACTCTTATCGAGTTATAAGAAATGAATTTATGTAATTCATTGAAGATAATAAAAGACCTTATGTGTTTATGTGTTAAAGTATGCGTTAGATGATACGACTTAGTAACTAAAACTTAAAATTTTGTTGTCAGGATATCGAATGTTGTAGAAGCTAGTCAAGCTGGGGAGGAAGAACCCTGTGTACCTATAGTACCGACAGAGGAGGAGCCCCGAGACATTCATGTCGTTAGGGAGCAGCTGGTACAGAGGGAGTCATCTCCATTGATCACCGTTGTTGGTCAGGAGCATGAGCCCGAGACTGATCCTGAGGAAGATCCTGAGGAGGAATTTGTTGAGGAAGAGGAAGAGGAAGAAGAAGAGTTACCACAGTACACCGTTGATGCGGAGATGTATGACACGTTATACGACCGTAACGTGGAGTTACGAGACGAGGTCAAGGATTTGACTGAGCGAGCGTTTATTCAGCATATTACTCTAGGGGAGAAGGAGAGGGAGATTTCGACTCTTCACTCTCGACTGGCAAATGTGGAATGGGATTTGGTCCATGAGAATGGGATTTCTATCTATTGCATGGTTTGCATTTATTATGGGTAGATAGATAGATGATATTTGTACAGTGAACACCAAATCCTGTGGAATCGAAGTACCCGGATTTGGGGGTGTCACAGGTGCTGCCCTTCCTTATTGGAAATCCTGCTAGTTGAAAGCAGAAGAGTGGATTAGGAACTTGAGTCTATGAACCACTTAAAAACCTCCTGTGTCTTTTACTTTATGTCATTTATCTTATGTACATTAACTGCTATAACTGTTATGTATGTGTTAACTGCTTACTACTAAATTAACTCTACGAACAATGTATGATTGATTATGAATATATCAATGAAGGGGATCTTTTACTTACTCCGTTGTGTTTGAAAAGATTCTTATATTTGTCATATGCTACTTAATGAGCAATACAAAATAAACGAGAAAAAGTATTAGAAATTTAAAAGATCTATTCAACCCCCCCCCCCCCCTTCTAGATCTATATTGTGCCTACTGGGAACTAACACAATGGTGTTCTGCACTTCCTCCCATACAAAGCTTCGTAAGGCGGCATACCTATGCTTGCATGATAACTATTATTATACGCAAACTCCACTAATGGTAGATGATCATCCCAACTACCCTTGAATTCCATGACGCAAGATCTCAATATATCTTCTAACGTCTGAATTGTTCTCTCACTCTGTCCATCAGTTTGTGGATGATACGCAGTACTCAGCTTCAATTGCATTCCCAACTGCTCTTGTATGCTCCTCCAAAAGTTTGATGTGAATCGTGGATCATGATCTGACATAATCGATACTGGTACTCCATGTCTGGAAATTATTTCATTAATATAAAGTCTAGCTAACTGGTCTGTGTTATACTTGACCCTAATTGGCAAAAAGTGAGCCAACTTTGTTAACCGGTCCACTATCACCCAAATCGCATCATACCCTTTTGTTTTAGTTGGAAGTCCTACCACAAAATCCATCGTGATATTCTCCCACTTCCACTCCAAAATTTCTAATGACTGTAACAAGCCACTTGGTCATTGATGTTCGGCCTTAACTTTCTAGCAAGTCAAGCACCTACTCACATACTCTGCTATTTCTCTCTTCATGTTTGGCCACCAAAAACTCTATCGAAGGTTTGATACATCTTAGTACTACCAGGATGAATCGAAAACCTCGAACTATGAGCCTCTTATAATACTTGCTCCTTTAATTCTGTCTCATTCAGAACCCAAATCCTTCCTTCAAATCTTAATAATCCCTCCTTATCAAGATTGTACTTAATGTCTTTTTCATTGGTTAGCCTCTCCTTTAGCCTGTCACACTCATCAGTTTTGAGATGCACATCCTTGACTCTTTCTACAACGGTATATTGAATCTTTGTCGCAAACAATATCTATTCCGATTCTTTTGGCAACTTCACTTCTATTTTCATCTTAGCCATCTCTGTTATTAACTCAGTTTGAGCCGTTAACATAGACAACTTATCCCGACCCTTCCTACTTAAGGCGTCGATAACTACATTGGCCTTTCCAAGGTGATACATGATTTCACAGTCGTAATCCTTTATCAACTCTAGCCATCTCCTTTGTCTCATATTCAACTCTTTCTGTGTGAAGATATATTTTAGACACTTGTGGTCCGTGTATATCTCACAATTTTCTCCATAAAGATAATGTCTCCATATCTTTAAAGCAAAAACTCTCTGCGCCGGTTCGGATCATGAGTAGGGTAAACTGTCTCATAATCCTTCAACTGCCTTGATGCATACGCAATGACCTTGCCATGCTGCATGAGCACGCAACCAAGTCCTCTCTGCGAAGCATCACTATAAACTACGAAATTTCCTGTGTCATAGGGTAATGACAAAACAGGCGCTTCATTCAACCTCTTCTTCAGTTCTTGAAAACTGTCCTCGCATTTATCAATCCACGTATATTTCACCGTCTTCCTTGTCAAGTTAGTCAACGAAGTAGCTATCTTCAAAAAATCCTGGATGAATCTCCGATAGTAACCCGCTAACCCTAATAAACTCCGCACCTCAGTCGGCATTTTTGGTTGTTCCCAATTCATCACGGCCTCCACCTTCACTGAATCTACTGAAATCTCCTCATGATCAATGACATGACCTAAAAACTGTACCTTTTCCAACCAAAATTCACACTTAGTGAACTTCGCATACAACTACTCTTTCCTTAGTGTCTCCAACACTAATCTTAGGTGTTCAACATGATCTTCCGGCGTCTTAGAATACACTAGAATATCATCGATAAACACCACGACGAACTTGTCAAAATATTGTTTGAACACTCTGTTCATCATACCCATAAATGCAGCTGGTGCATTAGTCAACCCAAATGACATCACTAGAAACTCATAATGACCATAACGAGTCTTGAATTCTATCTTTGGTACATCCTCCTTTCTAACCTTCAACTGGTGATACCCCGTTCTTAAATCTATTTTAGAAAAATATTTAGCCCCTTTCAACTGATCGAAAAGATCATCAATCCTGGGCAATGGATATTTATTCTTTATCGTTAACTTGTTCAACTCTCTATAGTCGATACAAAGTCTTAATGATCTGTCCTTCTTCTTGACAAACAGTACCGGTACTCCCCACGGTGAAACACTCTGTTGTATGAACTTCCTGTCCAACAGTTCTTGTAACTGCACCATCAACTCCTTCATTTCCACTGGCGCCATATGATACGGTGCCCTGGAAACTGGTGCCGCTCCTGGTACAATGTCTATTACAAATTTGGTTTCCCTATTCGGTGGAAGACCCGGTAATTCACTCGGAAATACATCTGCAAATTCTCTAACTATAGGTATTTGTTCCATAGTTGCTACCACTCTCTAGGTATCAACAACATGACAGAGGTAACTTATACATCCCTTCCTCAATAATTTCCTAGTTTGTGTCATGGTTAAACAACACGAATGTCCCGACGATCTATTCACGTAAAATACTACCTGAGGTTGTCTCAACGTTCTAAGGTTCACACATTTGTTCTGACAATTTATAATTGCCCCATGGTTTACCAACCAATCCATTCCGAGAATTACATCGAATTCTCCTAACTTTATCGGTTTCAAATCTACCGATAATTTATAACCCCGTCTGTCTACACAACAATTCCTATGAACATCTTCAACAGGAATTATTTCTTGTTTGCTACCTTAATATTTAAAGGTATAGGAAACTTTTCAGGAAGTAATCCTAATCATCTAGCAAAATCACATGCTATAAACGAACAAGTAGCACCCGAGTTAAACAGCACGTAAGCATTTATGTCATTGATCGAAATAATACCTGCGACGACGTCCCCCGATGCAACTGCATCTTGGAAAGTCATGTTAAAGGTACGTCCCATCGGCCTACCCGGCTGTGCTGGACCACGAATAGCTAACTTACCGCTATTAGTGCCCCGATTCCCGTCCGTCCCCTTCTTTGGGCAGTTCTTTGCTATGTGGTCAGTTGACCCACACACAAAGCATCCATGATTCTTCTTTAGACTTGGACAGTTAGGCAAAATATGTCCCTCCTGTCCTTTGTTGTAGCATACGGCCTTCCCTTTGAGACAGACTCCTAAGTGAGTCTTCCCATAGGTCTTCCAGGCCTCCATCCTCCTTTTCGGGTCTCCTTGCTTCACTCCAGTATTCTCAGAGCTAACCATCTTCCGTTTATACCCTTTGCCACTCCCGCTGGCTCCCTCGACCTTCACTCCCCCATCCACTTTCCCCTTGTTCTTCTTATCTTTGTGGTACTGGCTCAACGCCTCGCTACCACCCTCGGCGATTATCGCCTTCTCTAAAATAGTCCCAAATGAAGTACTTCGGAACACAGAAATACGGTTATAGAGCCTGGGTCTTAAGCCCTACTCGAACCGTCACGCCTTTCTAACCTCGGTGTCCACTTGGTGTGGAGTAAACCTCGCCAGTTCATTAAACTTGGCGGCGTATTGGGGAACCGTCATGTCCCTTTATTTCAATTCGAGAAACCGCATCTCCATCCTTCCTTACATGCTCGTGGGAAAGTAGTTCTCGAAGAATATCTCCTTGAACCTCACCCATGTCAAATTCTCAATCCCGGCCCTAGCCTGATTGGCCTCCCACCAAAAGCTGGCCTCTTCCTTCATCATGTAGGTTGCAAAGGCAACCTTCTGGGCCTCGTCAACATTTGCTATCACAAATTCCTTCTCGATTTATTTTACCCATGTTTGGGCTTCGATAAGGTTCATAGTTCCTTTGAACTCCGGCGGACCAACACTCTTAAAATCCTTAAAGGTAGTAGTTCGCGCTACTCCCGGATTTACGGGGATATTAGCCCCATTTCTATTAAATGCGGCTGTTAAAAGATTTACAAACTCCTGTATGGGGTTAACTGGACCTCCCTCCTGTTGATTTACATTAGCTCCTTGATTACGTTGTACTCTTCTTGGCGGCATTTTGCTATTACAATAAACAACACATCTCGTTATTATTCCTTCCTTATTAGTTAGTTATTATTAGATATTAGACAATAACTTCAACATCCATTTCTCATTATGTTCCATAAAAAGGCTTATATTGATTCATTCATTGTAGTATAATACTACATCAGTTACATTACACAATCGAAGCTGATTACATTACTTTCCTGCAATTACTTTCCAAAAATTGGGATTTACAAAAGACTACCCTTTGTTATACAAAAGAGGGTTTTACGTCACTATTAGATACAAAATATTTACATATCTAAACTACTCTAACTACTACTAGATCACATCTGCATTAAGGCATTATCAAAAGCTGCCTTGGCAAAACCGGCAATAATATCACAGCTGATAGTATGTCGCGTCTGCCCTGCCTCTATGGGATAACCAGCTACCTACTGCTGGAAGTCTGCATGAGAACTCCTATGAATATAGGACATTCTCCATATCTTCTGCTTTTTGGTCTTTAGCTCCTCCTTGAGCTCAAAAACCTCATGTTTCAGCTCATGGACCTTGTCCTTGGCCAAAATCCTCTCATCGTGCTCATGTTCCCACATGGACTCCACGTCCGTTTTATCTTCTATGACAGCCTGGAGCTCTGCCTTTAGCTCCTTAACCTTCTGACAGTAATGAATGTTTCTATCCAACACTGACATAAAGAGTGACATCATTGACTCCCAGGAGCCATCTCTGATGTTATTGCTACCGGATTGAAGGACACTACCTCCACCTCCTCTTCTATCATGTCATCAAACACGGACATGAGATCGAGATCCTCTAAGTCTCCAGACTCAATGGTTAACCGATTCTTCACTAATAGCCTATCCATCTAAATGCATTCCATTTAAACCTGACATCTACACAAAACAATTAAGTTTATTAGTACACGTCAATAGAATAATAAAAACACATAACATATTCATAATGTATTTTTATAAGGTTATTTTCTTCTTTTACTTCTCTTAAGGTTATGACTTAAGGTTTTATTTTCCCCCCTTAAGTTTTATAACCTAATGCTCTGATACCAACTTGTGACGCCCCCAAATCTGGGTATCTTTCAACCCGACAGATGGTGTTACACGGTACTACTATTCACACATACATTCAATTGAAAAGTCTCAATAGAACGAATATGTCTTCTATATATTCAAAATAATATTAACATTCCCCCAGGTTCTTGTCATAATATCAAATATATTACAATCATTCACCCTATACTATTACATAAGTATTCTACGAGTTCGTCTTCGCCTTTCCCTTATCCTTGTCGAAGCCTTTGGTCCGTTCGATCTTAGCTGAGCTCATATGGTTCAAGCAAGAGTGAGCATGACTAGCTCAGCAAGTACAATAATTCTAATAAACAACATACTTGAAACATAGGAATCATATATCTTCAATAACTGAACAATAGTTACGAAGTACTATCGATAATTTAAAATAGCACTTTTTTTCATTCAAAACATTTTACAACAACAATATTCAGTAAAACATCAATTCTGGTCCAAGATCTTGAGCATTTCATACTTTATTTGAAAAGGACATTCCGGCACAAAGTCCGTAACTCTGACATTTCTTACGAGTACGTCTAGGTGATAAACTTATAGTACTTTATGTTGATCAACACTACATTCATTAAACGTATGTACGTTTAAGTTGTGGCAACCTCACGTGCCTGTCGTTTATCGACAAAACATTTTTAGCATACTCAGTCTTCGTTTGAAAACCACACCAATATTTGGTAAACATTGACCATGCTTTGATAGAAACATAATATAAGTCTAGCCGAAAGAGTTGGCTTTTACTTCATCATACAATACTTCATGTTTAAGAATACATGAATTACAAAGCTTGTCCAGATTGAACTGAAACAAGGGTTAGAATACTTGTCTTTAGCGTCTGCTACAGTTATTACACGTTCTCGTTTAAGTCTTTAAGTCTCTACAGTAAATGATAACATCACATAACACATTAGGTCACGAATGAACATACATGGTTCCTAATGAATCTTACCCTTCTTCTCAATCTAATTACGACTTAGATTTGTTATTATTGGTTCCGACTTTTCATTACATCGTTCTTACATTCACATACAATTGAGTTACTTTAACTTTAATTGATCATACTTAAGGTTTAAACATGTCTTTCAATGTCATAAATAAGCTTCATTTTATTTGTGAAACAATTACCATTCATGTTATATTCACAAACATTCTTCATTGTCTAAACCCTAAGGTGGCATCTTGGCGCCTAACTTTACTACTCGCACACGCTGCATTGCGGTAGGACTCGTCGAGAGGTTTTCCCCATTTTCAACACTGCGGCGTTAACTTGAAGACAATGGCCCGCGTTACGGTGCCAAACTTTAGTAGCTCACAGCCATATTGACACTGCGGCGTGACTCACTTTGCCTTGACTGGCGCCAAGACGCTAGTACTCAGTACCAAAAAAATTTTAACAGCAAACTTTTTATGTGAGATTCCCAGGCTCATAACTTCTTCGTTATAAGTTTGAATTGGCTCGTTCAAGAGCCTACGGTTCACAAATTACATACTCTACGTGATCATGCAAAAATTTTATCTATTTGACTTCGTTTACTCAAAATCCACCTATTTGTTCATTTTTAACGAAAACGATAAACGTTTGTGAACGTTCAATGCTCGTTTCTTTGTTCTAAGTCAGAATCCGGTCACTTTTGAGTCCGCAACTCTATAATGCCAAATATGACTTGTCTCCATCGAAAACCAACGTTTTTGAGTTCAAACACAAAATCCGACTTCCATTCCGAGAATTTTACGAATTCGACGATTATCGTCCAATCGTGTGAATTTCGGCAACACTTCATTACTTAGGTTTTGATCATCGTTCTAAATGGATTCTAACCATCATATAAACATCTCAAACTACATATTACAACAACTTATTTATAAGTTAGGTTATGGCTTATTCTCCATAAGTTCATGACTTAACAAATTATAACTTATTAGATTTCATTCCTTTTTGACTTATTATTGATTTAGGTCCTTTAATCAACATTCTCACATCTTATCAAACATACTAACTTCATACGGAAAATATATGAAAAGTTCATCATAAGTTCATAACTTATATAGGGTTATCTTACTTATTCATGACATATACGGCTTAAGTCCATTGATTATTCAATTCTTATATATTCTTAGCATACATATGACGCCCCCAAAAGAGGTATACATCACCCATTTTGAGTCGTCAATAACATGGTACAGAAACAACTACAACTTTATTAATATAACATATAAACTGTGAGTTTAAATACAAATATTACCATCTAGACAATATTCACACCCAAATAAGTCCTCAATACAATTATTGATACATTATTTTACAAAAATGGTGAGGACTACTAAAACAACTCTCTAGAACCATCATTCCATACCCCGACTAGAACTCGCTATATTCTCGCCTCCTGAGAAGAAAAATGGAACAAAAAGAAAAAGGGTGAGCTCAACTAGCCCAGTAAAGAATATTATGACTAAGATAATATAGAACAAATTATCGTTATTCTTCAACAAGGAAAAAATCTGATAAAATACAATAGACAACAAGTTTCAGATCAATATTCGTAGCGGAAATAATAATTTCATAGATGAGATACGTAGAGAATGAAATCTACTATAATCTATGAATTTAAAAGTCCATCATCAATATTTTATCCCTGTAACATCAATCAATATTCGTCTTGAATCAAATATTCATCTTTGTACTACAGGCCAAAGATATTCATCAGTTGGTCATGTTCATCTCAATACCTGTACATCTTTGCACTACGAGCCAAAGATATTCATAAGAAAATCAACCATCTTTACACTACAGGCCAAAGATATTCAGTAATATCATCTTTTAGGACTGAGGATGATGAAAAATATTTTAAAGAAAACGAATCCAGTGAAACGAAAGAACAAATATTAAGGACTCGTACTTTAAACAATCCGAGTTCAAAAATACTTCATAAATAATCATACTGAAGTAAAATTCAAGAATGATCAAAACATGGATACAATCAAAGCTAGTATCCATAATAGATATCTTGGACAAAGACGAAAATTTAATTTTTTTGTGAATAGTGACGTATTCGTGAATAGTGTCTGTATACGTGAATAGTGTCGTATACGTGAATAGTAACCCCGACACTGAAAGACAAGAATTTCACAGAAAAAATCTTTCCAATATTCCATCATAATGATATTGAAGGAAATAATATCATTTATAAAAAAATAATATCCCTTACCTCGAAAAGAATAGTACTTCTGGTTGGAATATCAGATATAACGCTGAAGGAACTTGCACCGTATAGCAACACTCAAAGTATCAAAATACTCGCAAGAATACGCTCGATAATATAGAGAGAGAAAACTTCAATTTCTGGTGTAATTTTCAATTCTAACCTAAGCACCCTATTTATAGGAAAATGCTTAGAACACCAAAGAAGAAAATTTAATAAAATATTAATATATATATATATATATATATATACAAATTTCTTACGCCCACTTTTACCAAATGAATTCAGCATTCAACACATTTATATCACATGTGGGACACTCACCAAAAATGTTTTTCTTAAAAAAAATAATTAAACTTTAAAAAATCAATTATTCTGGAACATCGGAACTTCAATAATTCATAATAAATAGCCCTTTTTTTAGAAAAATTTGGACCTTATGTCTTTTCCATAGGAAATTCCATTCTCTACAACTTTGTAAGATTAAGTTTTTCCAAATTCCTAACAGAAATTGACCGAAATCCACATACGGATGATTTTACAGGCTATAATCAAATTTCAGTCAAGAAATGGGGTCCACAAACATGAAAAACATGCTTTAAATATTTTTAGTAACAAAAATACTCTTCCTCCTCATATACTCATATATCCCACATTCATTGTAAAAATATTACCATTATTATATTATTAAAATATAATGATATATATATATATATAAATGAATTATTTATCAGAAAAGATAAAATATCAATTTTTCAACAATTGTTACTTTAAAATTTTCTCCATCTATATCCACATAAAATGAATATTTTCCTTATCATATAAATCAATAATTAATTATTCACAAATAATATTATAGAATTACAATACTGGCAACCAGGCCATTCCCAAAAAAGAGGGGGCTTTCCAATAAGGATTTCTCTTTACTGGCGCGTAATTAGGTGACCAAACCTCTCCTTAAACAGAACTTTCTAGACATTACCAATAATGCTATCCGATAATATTACTCAAATAATATGAATTATTGATCTGATAACGAAAAATATTGTGTAGTGATAATTATTGAAACAACAATAATATAAAATATCAATGCAACAATTATTGAATCAATAAAATAAAATTTTGAACAGTAATTACTGTAACAATTATTGAGTAGTGCCTTCTTATGTAAGAATCAATAATTGGTGCAATATGATTGTACTCACGTGTTTTTAACCACCGGGTATTCCAACAATGATTAATCTGTAATAACTACTATTTATTATTTATAAACAACTTATACTTGTCATTTTCTTCATCCAATCGCTTTTCGTTATGGGGCCCACACAAAGCTTCGCCGTCGTACGAATATTCCCTGACAGTAAGAATATTCCACGACCAAACTAATATTCCCCGATAACAATGAATATTTTATAACCACTTGCTTATTTGAAATATTTGCGCATTTTACCCATAACTAACCACATTAATCAAATCAACCCTTAGTATTTCAAAATAATAAGTAGAGGAAATTCAATTTCATTAATAATAAGTTGGGGTCTTACAACCTCACCTCCTTATGAAATTTCATCCTCAAAATTGACGTACGTACCTGGTGTTTCGAAAAGGTGAGGATACCTCGCTTTCATTTCTATTTCCAACTCCCAGGTCATTTCCTCTATAGCATGGTTCCTCCACAAAACTTTGACTTGTGGTATGACCTTTGTACGTAAGACATGCTCCTTCCTATCCAAGATCTTAACAGGTACCTCCTCGTACGTTAAGTCTTTGGTTATCTCGTCTAGTTCTAACTCAATAACGTGGTTCGGGTCTTTCACATATTTACGTAGCACAGATATATATGAAAAACATTATAAACACGAAACATACTTGGAGGTAATGCGAGTCTATAGGCCACATTTCCTACTCGTTCAAGAATCTGAAATGGACCAATATATCATGGATTGAGCTTTTCTCTCTTCCCAAATCTTGTAACTCCCTTCCATGGAGTCACACGCAATAATATATGATCCCCAATACTAAATTTCACGTCCTTTCAATGAAGATCCACATAACTCTTTTGTCGATCCTGTGCCATTTGTATACGTTGTCGAATTATTTGGATCTTTTCTGTAGTCATACGTACCAACTCTGGTCCAAACAATGTTGCTTCACCCACCTCATCCCAACATACTGGAGAGCAACACTTTCATCCATATAATGCTTCGAATGGAGCCACACCTATACTTGTCTGATAACTGTTGTTGTAGGAGAATTTCACCAATGGAAAATACTTATCCCAACTCCCTTTGAAGTCTAGGACACAGAGTCTTAATAGATCTTCAAGAGTTTGAATAGTCCTCTTTGATTGTCCGTCCGTTTGAGGATGGTATGCCAAACTGAATCGTAAATTCGTGCCCATAGCTTTTTGCAAGCTAACCCAAAATCGTGAAGTGAATCTTGGGTCACGATCCGAAACTATGGATACTGACATGCCATGCAATCTCGTAATCTCATTTACATACATATGAGCAAGACGTTCAAGGGAATAAGTCTCCCGTATTGGTAAAAAATGAGCAGACTTGGTTAATCTATAAACAATAACCCAAATAGCATTGATGCCTTGAGAAACCGTAGGAAGACCCGTAACAAAATCCATGGTAATGTGTTCCCACTTCCATTTCAGAATCTCAAGTGGTTTCAATGGACCCTTAGGTACTTGATGCTCTGCCTTTACACGTTGACAAGTTAAACACCTCAAGATAAACTTTGCAATCTCTCTCTTCATATTGTTCCACCAAAATGTATGTCAAAGATCACGATACATTTTGGTACTTCCAGGATGGATTGCAAACGTTGTATTGTGTGCTTCCATCATGATCTTGTACTTCAAATCAGAGCGTTAGGAACACAAAGTCTGGAGTGTACTCGAAGTATTCCTTCTTCATCAATTCTTGCTTCTGGAATAGCACCTTCTTATACTTTCTTCTTTATACACATTAGCTTCGGGTCTGTGGCTTGAGTAACTTTAACTTTATCGATTAAAGTTGGTTCTATGTGTATACTTGTCATCATCGCACTCATTCCTGCATATGATCTTCTGCTCAACGCGTCAGCTACCACATTTGCTTTTCCAGGATGGTATTGAATGGTGTGGTCATAATCTTTTAACAACTCGAGCCAACGTCGTTGCCGCATATTGAGTTCCTTTTGGGTGATGAAATATTTGAGGCTTTTATGGTCTGAATATATCTCCACTTTCTCCCCATATAGATAGTACCTCTAGATCTTTAGCGCGAAAACGACCGCTGCCAACTCTAGATCATGAGTAGGATAATTCCTCTCATACTCTTTAAGTTGTCGCGAGGCATAGGCTATGACTTTCCCACGTTGCATGAGAACACATCCTAACCCTTTGCTCAAGCATCATCAGAGATAACAAATCCATCCGAACGGATGGTATTGTCGTAACAGTGCGAAATGAGTCTCCTCTTAAGCTCTTTGAAACTATTTTCGCATTCCTCACTCCTCCATGAATTTTGTATCTTTTCGAGTCAATTTGAGTTAATCTGAGTAGCAATTAGAGAAAATCCTTCCACAAATCTTCGATAATAACCAGCTAAACCCAGAAAGCTACATACTTCGGTCACTGACTTCGGTTGCTCCCAACTTTGTATTGCTTCAATCTTCTCCAGGTCAACAGATACTCCATGTTTTGACACCACGTGCCCAAGGAATGCTACTTCCTCAAGCCAGAACTCGTATTTCTTCAACTTGGCATATATCTTGTTTTCACGAAGCCTTTGGATTACCAGCTTCAAATGGTGCTCATGATCTTCACGGGTTTTGGAATATATGAGGATGTCATCAATAAAGACAACAACCAACTGATCCAAATATTCCTTGAATATCCGGTTCATCATATCCATGAAAGCCGCAGGAGCATTAGTCAATCCAAAAGACATGACTAAGAATTCATAATGCCCGTACCGAGTTCTGAAGGCAGTCTTTGGAATATCCTCAGTTCAAATCTTCAGCTGATGATATCCAGAATGAAGATCGATCTTTGAAAAGAATTGTGCTCCTTACAACTGGTCAAACAGGTCATCAATACGAGGTAGCGGATACCTATTCTTGATAGTGACATGGTTTAATTCTTGATAGTCAATACAAAGTCGCATACTTCCGTCTTTTTTCTTTACAAATAAAACAGGAGCACCCCAAGGAGATGTACTAGGACGAATGAAACCGATGTCCAACAACTCTCGTAGTTGGACCTTTAACTCTCGAAGTTCAATAGAGCCATTCGATATGGGGTTTTAGAAATGGGCTTTGTACCAGGTTCAAGATCAATAAAGAATTCAACTTCACGTTCTGGGGGTAGACCAGGATTCTTTAGGAAATACGTCAGGAAATTTACTAACAACAGGAATATTATTCAAATCCGACGTGTCTTTATTCAAATCCATAACATGGGCTAAGAAAGCTTGACATCCGTTTTTCAATAAATGAATAGCTTTATGACTTGATATGAGTGATTGATTTTAATGGTTTAGTTGCTTGAATTCGTACAACAGGTTGGTTAGGAATATGAAAACTAACAACTTTACAAAAACAATTAATTTTGGCATGATGAGTAGTTAACCAATCAATCCCTAAAATCACATCAAAAGCAAGTATCTTTAAAGAGATAAGGTCAATAGGTAATGTGATGGTGCCAACTTGGATCAAACAAAATTTATAAACAGTGGATGTGATAAAAGTTTCTCCTAACAGAGTCTCACAGATAAATCAAAGTCTAATTTCTTCGAAGTTAAGTTTAAACGTTGACCACAAGCAGGAGAGATAAATGAATGGGTAGCACCGGTATCTAGTAAGGTATAAACTTCGCAAGAATTTATGATTAACTTACCCGTGATCACCTCGTTTGGGTTCCTCGCATTTTGACCAGTCACGACAAACGCTCTTTCAGGAACTGTTGACTTTGAATTTTCTGGGACAGCCTTTTGAGTCACCATCCCCGTTGGACTTGGTTTCAATACTATACAATCTCGAGCGATATGTCCTTCCTTTCCACAATTATAACATACCTTGGAATTGTAGGCGGTTGACCGATATGTCCTCTTTCCAGATTTATAAGATACGATCGGTGGTCGTTCTCCTCCCTTAGAACCAGTTGTTGTTGGTGCTGACGTCTTCGCATTGTCATTGTTGAATCTCCTCTTTTTAAAATCCCCCCCCTGACTCGCTTCTTCTATTTTCATGGCCATGATTACCAGCAGAGTGGTTATCGCTTTTGTTCGTATTTTTCTTTCTCCGCTGGTTATCGTTGTTCTAATGACTGCTGTCACCGGTATGATCCTGGTTGTGGTCCCTCGGTTGAACGTACTCATTATCTCACTCTAATAATTGAGCCCTGTTAACAACATCTGAATAGAGAGAAAATTTATGAGAAATGAGATATTGACGTATCGGGTTTTAAACCTCTCGAAACATCCGTCATCACGTTCCTCATTCTCCACCAAATGAGGTGCAAACACGGATAACTCGCAAACTTTGCCTCGCGTTTAGGACACGTCATGTTGTTTTGTTCCAATCTAATAAACTCCACTTCCTTCATATAGCGAATACTTTCGTGAAAGTACTTGTCATTGAACAGATTCTGAAATGTCTCCCAAGACATCTTTGAGTGAAATTTGGATGGGTACGCTTCACAGATTTCCACCAATAATCTGCCTCATTATGGAATATAAAGGTGGCGAATGGAACCTTCTGTTCCTCAGTGCATCCCAAGACATCGAATATCTTGGTAATTTATTTGACCCACGTTTCTGCCTTAATCAGATTTGGCTTTCCCCAAAATTCTGGTGGTCCCAACTCTTTGAACTGTTTGGCTGTGAAAAACCGTGCGTTGTTATCATTTCCACCTGTATTTTATGCACGAGTCTCCCTCATCTGATTTTGCATGAACTGTAAAAAATTTCTAAACATTCTGTCATTCATCGTCTGATCAGTAGTGTTGTTTACAGGAGGAACATTGTCGGCATGTTGTACGTTCTCCTAATTGGTGAGTAAAGGTGTCTCCACGGTCTCATTTACTCCACTGTTAACATTCTCAGTCGACATTCTCAAATACTGCCATAAAACAAGGGTTAATTAAAGAAATCAGCATATCACATAATATCCCTATATACTAACCAACCAACAAATAAGCTTAGGTAAGACACACTAGCGAAGGTTTTACTCGTCTCTCCCCTCCTAGTTCTATTCCCCGATCTCCTCCAGAGATCATATCCCTAAGCTTTGATACCAACTGTGACGCCCTCAAAATAAGTATACATCACCCATTTTGAGTCGTCAATAACATGGTACAGAAACAACTATAACTTTATTAATACAACATATAAACTGTGAGTTTAAATACAAATATTGCCATCTAGACAATATTCACACCCAAATAAGTCCTCATTACAATTATTGATACATTATTTTACAAAAATGGTGAGGACTACTAAAACAACTCTCTAGAACCATCATTCCATACCCCGACTAGAACTCGCTACATTCTCGCCTCCTGAGAAGAAAAATGGAACATAAAGGAAAAGG
Organism: Panax ginseng; assembly: GCA_020205605.1. Lineage (NCBI taxonomy): Eukaryota > Viridiplantae > Streptophyta > Magnoliopsida > Apiales > Araliaceae > Panax > Panax ginseng. The sequence continues at coordinate 52,877,723 of CM035133.1, forward strand.
GTGAGCTCAACTAGCCCAGTAAAGAATATTATGACTAAGATAATATAGAACAAATTATCGTTAGTCTTCAACAGGGAAAAAATCTGATAAAATACAATAGATAACAAGTTTCAGATCAATATTCATAGCGGAAATAATAATTTCATAGATGAGATACGTAGAGAATGAAATCTACTATAATCTATGAATTTAAAAGTCCATCATCAATATTTTATCCCTGTAACATCAATCAATATTCGTCTTGAATCAAATATTCATCTTTGCACTATAGGCCAAAGATATTCATCAGTTGGTCATGTTCATCTCAACACCTGCACATCTTTGCACTACGGGCCAAAGATATTCATAAGAAAATCAACCATCTTTGCACTGCAGGCCAAAGATATTCAGTAATATCATCTTTTAGGACTGAGGATGATGAAAAATATTTTTAAAAAAACGAATCCAGTGAAACAAAAGAACAAATATTAAGGACTCGTACTTTAAACAATCCGAGTTCAAAAATACTTCATAAATAATCATAGTGAAGTAAAATTCAAGAATGATCAAAACATGGATACAATCAAAGCTAGTAACCATAATAGATATCTTGGACAAAAACAAAAATTTAATTTTTCACGTGAATAAGGTCGATTAAGTAAATAGTGTCGATATCGTGAATAGTGTCGATATCGTGAAAAGTAACCCAGAAATAATCGAAAGACAAGAATTTCACAGGAAAAATCTTTCGAATATTCCATCATAATGATATTGAAGGAAATAATATCATTTATAAAAAAATAATATCCCTTACCTCGAAAAGAGTAGTACTTCTGGTTGGAATATCGATATAATTTGAAGGAACTTGCAATCAGATATAAACACTCAAAGTATCAAAATACTCACAAGAATACGCTCGATAATATAGAGAGAGAAAACTTCAGTTTCTGGTGTAATTTTCAATTCTAACCTAAGCACCCTATTTATAGGAAAATGCTTAGAACACCAAAGCAGAAAATTTAATAAAATATTAATATATATATATATATATATATACAAATTTCTTACGCCCACTTTTACCAAATGAATTCAGCATTCAACACATTTATATCACATGTGGGACACTCACCAAAAATGTTTTTCTTAAAAAAAATAATTTAAACTTCAAAAAATCAATTATTCTGGAACTTCGGAACTTCAATAATTCATAATAAATAGCCCTTTTTCAGAAAAATTCGAACCTTATGTCTTGTCCATAGGAAATTTTATTCTCTACAACTTTTTAAGTTTAAGTTTTTCCAAATTTCAAACAGAAATTGACCGAAATCCACATACGGATGATTTTACAGGCTATAATCAAATTTCAGTCAAGAAATGGGGTCCACAAATATGAAAAACATGTTTTAAATATTTTTAGTAATAAAAATTCTCTTCCTCCTCATATACTCATATATCTCACATTCATTATAAAAATATCACCATTATTATATTATTAAAATATAATAATATATTTACATGAATTATTTATCGAAAATATAAAATATCAATTTTTCAACAATTGTTACTTTAAAATTTTCTCCATCTATATCCACATAAAATAAATATTTTCCTTATCATATAAATCAATATTTAATTATTCACAAATAATATTATGAGAATCACAATCATCGATAAACTGGTAGTTTTCGAGGAAGAGGGGGCTTTCAATAAGATTTTTCTCCTTACTGGCGCGCAATTAGGTGACCAAACCTCTCCTTAGACAGAACTTTCTAGACATTGCCAATAATGCTATCCGATAATATTACTCAAATAATATGAATTATTGATCTGATAATGAAAAATATTGTGTAGTGATAATTACTGAAACAACAATAATATAAAATATCAATGCAGCAATTATTGAATCAATAAAATAAAATATTGAACAGTAATTACTGTAACAATTATTGAGTAGTGCCTTCTTACGTAAGAATTAATAATTGGTGCAATACCGTGTGCTACTGTGTTTTAACCACCGGGTATTCCAACAGTATTAACGGTAACAACTACGTCGTTATTTATAAACAACTTATACTTGCCTTTTTTCTTCATCCAATCGCTTTCCGTTATGGGGCCCACACAAGGCTACGCCGTCATACGAATATTCCCCGACAGTAAGAATATTTCACGACCAAACTAATATTTCCCGACAACAATGAATATTTTATAACCACTTGCTTATTTGAAATATTTGGGCATTTTACCCATAACTAACCACATTAATCAAATCAACCCTTACTATTTCAAAATAATAAATAGAGGAAATTCAACTTCATTAATAATAAGTTGGGGTCTTACAATACATGCTTATTAGACTACACTTCTCTTATCACCCTACAATGATATAAATGGAAGATATAAGATCATAAGATCATTTACCTTTGATGACTAGTTTTCTCCTCCTTGGAAATCTAACATTGGAAGTTTTGACTTATATGTGCTTATTCTCTCTAACACTTAAGTTGTATTATGTTGGATGAAAGTTAACAATCCAACAAATGAAATTTGAGCTTGCTATTTATAGACTTCTCTAAGTTAGGGCACTTTGGTCAATAGCACATCCCACCTCCTTAGTAACCTCCTTACTATTCAATACTTAGCAATTAAGTTAACTTGCTAACCATAACTTTTACTTGGTCATTACACTTGTTTCTTGGCCACCACAATAATTATCTAATGCTTGGGCACCAATACCACCCATGGGTTGCCCCATGGATCAAGCTTACCCATTGGATAATTACCTTGGGCTTACTTTAATGTCAAAGCTTATTCTTGTGGGCTTAGATTTAGTTTGTTTAACTTAAGCTTTGGGCTTCATATTAACCAACACTTGGGCTAATCCTTACCATAACTTGGGTTTATATTAATATACTTTGACTTACACATCCAATTCTCATTGGACTTATACATCCTACATAATCCACACATTCATTCACAATTGGCTTAAAGCCTTAATATATATTATATATGTATAATTCTCGTATTCTAGTTCGTATACTAATTCATAATATACGATATCTCTTCCTTCATACATATTCGTATAATACTCCGTATTCAATACCTCGTACAATACTTACATATCATACGATCAATACACTTTCTTCTTAACATTTAATATTCCTAACGTTCTCTAATTAAGTCCGCATGCGAAATATTATATTTTCCGTACTTAGATTATTATTACATAATCCATCTCACCTTGATATTATAACGTTACGTATTTCTCAGAAGTTCAAAAATAATTCCCGAGCAGAAATTGATGAATAGTGTTTTTTAGAAAATTTCTCGAAAAACTTTTATTTTCATCTTGGAAATTCAAATACTTTAATTCCTTCACGTAGTTAAAATACTACGACTTTCTGATGTTTCTAGGTTATAGAATGACATTCATCTTACTAACACAAATAATATTATTTTATTCATTATAAAAGTATTTACAAAAGGTTCAACTTCGTTACCTCCACTATTTATAAATCTTGTTTGATTCAAATTGACACTTTCACGTTACTTGTCGATCTTATCTCTTTAAAGATACTTGCATTTGATGTGATTTTAGGGGCTGATTGGTTAACCACTCATTATGCTAAAATTGATTATTTTCGTAAGGTTGTTAGTTCTTATATTCCTAACCAACCTATTATGCAAATTCAAGCAACCAAACCACTAAAGTCAAACACTTTCATATTAAGCCATAAAGTCATTCGTTTATTGAAAAACAGATGTCAAGCTTTCTTAGCCCATGTCATGGACTTGAACAAAGATACGTCAGATTTGAATAATATTTCTGTTATTAGTGAATTTCCTGACGTATTTCCTGAATAAACTTCCTGGCCTACCCCCAGAGTGTGATATTGAATTTTGTATTAACCCTAGTACAAAACCCATTTCTAAAACCCTTAAATATATCTTCAACCAAGACGAACGTATAAGGCGCCAAAGACGTTGGCTCGAGCTGTTGAAGATTACGACCATACCATTCAATATCATCGTGGACGAGCGAACGTGGTAGCTGACAAGTTGAGTAGAAGATCGTATGCGGTTACGAGTGTGACGTTGTTAACACAAACACCCATTTCATACGACTTACAAAAGATGGAGATAGAGTTAAAGGCTCCAAGTACCTAAGTGAAGATAGTGAATATACGAGTAGAACTGACTTTAATCGATAAAATTAAAGCCGCTCAAGCTACAGACTCAGAGTCGATGAATGTGAAGAAGAAGGTTCAAGAGGGTGTTATTCTAGAAGCAAGAATCGACGAAGAGAGGAAATCTCAACCCTCGATTTTATTGGTCTATTTGAAATCCTCAATCAAGTAGGAATTGTGGCCTATAGACTCGTTTTACCGCCAAGTATGGCGCGTGTTTATAACGTTTTTTTTATATATCTATGTTACATAAATATGTGGAAGACCCGAACCACATTATTGAGTTACAAGCGAACGAAATAGCGTAAGATTTAACGTATGAAGAGGTTCCTGTTAAAATCTTGAATAAGAAGGAACATATTCTACGCTCCAAGGTTATACCTCAAGTCAAAGTTTTGTAGAGAAACCACGATGTTGAGGAAATGACGTGGGAGTTAGAATCTGAAATGAAATCAAGGAATCCTCACCTCTTCGACATACCAGGTACGTACCCTAATTTCGAGGATGAAATTTCATAAGGAGGGGAGATTGTAAGACCCCGAATTTTATGAAATAAAAGTATTCAATTTTCTTATAATTATTATTTCATTTAGTAAAGGGTTAATTTGCAAAGTAAAGAAAGTTATTATAAAATATTCGTTTGGTCGGGGAATATTCTTTTTGTCAGGGAATATTCGTACGATAAAACAATCATTGGTGGACCCCACAACAGAATTATTGTCGGAGTTAAAAAACGACAAAATTATCTTTTTATAAAATAACGGCGAAAGTTTTACCGTTAACTGTTAGAATACCCGATGGTTAAAATATAGTAATACGCGTTGTTACACAGTAGCACACGGTATTGCATAGTATTTTTGAATTATTGATTCTTACGTAAGAAGGCACTACTCAATAATTGTTACAGTAATTATTATTCAATATTTTATTTTATTGATTCAATAATTATTGGTTGATATTTTATATTATTGTTGTTTCAATAATTGTCACTACATAGTATTTCCCATTATCAAATCAATAATTCATATTATTTGAATAATATTATTAGATAGCATTATTGGCAATGTCTAGAAATTTTCTATCAAGGAGAGGTTTGGTCACCTAATTGCGCGCTAGTAAGGAGAAATCCTTATCGGAAAGCCCCCCCTTTCCTGCGAATGGCCTGATTGTCATTATTGTGATTCTGTAATATTATTTGTGCATAATTAATTATTGATTTATATGATAAGGAAATATTTATTTTATGTGGACATAAATGATGGATAGGAAAATATTTATTTTATGTGGTTATAAATGAAGGAATTAATGTTGAGGTGTTTTATCAGAATTTTGTCGGATTAGAGGTATTCAAAAATCAAATCGGTGTTCTTAAAGCTCTATTGTGTGAGTTATAATTTAAATCCGATCGTTACATCGTTGTGATTTTTGGATATGTTATACATATATAAGTTGAGTATATGTCCACAAATTTTGAACCGTTAAAAATTAACGTATGATTTGTTATGAATTTTATGAGGTAATGAAAATCGTTCGTTTGTGGATTTCGGATATTTTTTGTCTGGAATTTGGAAAAACTTAAAGCTACAAAGTTGTAGAGAATTCGATTTTGGGTGGAATGGACATAAAATTCGTATTTTTCTGATAAAAGGGCTAATTTATATGAATTACTGAAGTTTCAAAAAATAAAATAATTTTTATTAAAATTGGGTGGGACCCACTTTTGTTTTTAACATGTGGGCTGTCAAAAATTTTTAGAAATGGCTGCCCAACAATTCAACAAAGCATGCGTAGAAATTTTGTATAAATAATAATATTATTTTATTATTTTAATCTCATATGGCGTTCTAGCATTTTTCTATAAATAGGCGCTTAAGTTAAAATTGAAAATCATACTAGAATCAGAGAATTCTTCTTCTATAATATTGAGCATATTTCTTTAGAGTTTTTGAAAGCTTTGAGCATAGAAAACAGTGAAAGTTTTCTTCAAGAATATCCCCGCCATACCAGTTGGTATACTCTTCTTTTCAAGGTAATGGATGTTATTTTTGTTCAATATTCGCTTGAAATAATATTTTCTTCCATACTCTGTAGTATGTAAGTAATATTATTTCGTTTCAGATTTGGAATTCTATACTCGTTTTGTTAAAATTTTGGCTTCTATACTCCATGAAATTAGTAAAATATCCTTGATATTTGCGCTTCATCCAGTATCTTTTCATAAAAATATTATTATGAGCATTCTTGATAAGTTTTAACTTTTTTATGCAGGAGTACTATTCACTGGGTTACTATTCCCGAAGTACTATTCATGGGGTACTATTCACTTGAGTACTATTCACCCGGGGTACTATTCATGATAAAAATTGATTCATTTTTGGTCCAAATTATTTTTGGTACAATATTATTCTTGAATTTTACTCCACAAAGCATTATCATGTTGACAATTTGGATGTTATTAATTTCTGGATAAATTAAATTATAAATTTTTAAAAATTTATCCTTGAACTTGTTTTATTTAATTCTTATATCATTATCATCATCCTCATGTTTATATTATGTTGAAAGTCATCTGTGGTCTGTAGTGCATAGATGGACTTGGTATGATTATGACCAGGGATTATTCGGTATAATCATGATCGTAATGTTACAAATGATGTGGTAAAAGTCCCCATTGGCCTGTAGTGCATTGATGGACAGTTGTTGGCATGATCATGACCATTGATGAATACACGAATATCCTTGACCGTAGTGCATGGATAATTTGTGGTCGTGATACTAAAGAATATCCTTGGCCGTAGTGCAAGGGTGATTCGATGATGTGGATTATTTATTAAGCTGAGTCTCATCGATAAAAGTAATGAAAAAACTTTTAAATCATAGAAGATAGTAGATTTTATGCTCTACTTGACTCTTCTAATGGATTGCTTGTTCCGTTACAGTTAAACTTGATGTTTGTTATATTTTATCAATTTAACACTATTGAAGGCTAGCGATAAATTATTCTGCATTATCTTAGTCATAATATTTCTTACTGGGCTAGTTGAGCTCACCCTTTTGCTTTCATTGTCCTCTTCAGGAAATGAGAATGTAACCGAAACTAGTCGGGGAACGGAGTGACGGTCCAGATGATAGCATTAGTAGTTCTCACTATTCTATGAAATAGTATGATAATAAATGTATTGAGGACTCCATTTGAGTTGAATATTGTCTAGAAGACAATATTCGTTTTAAAACTCTCAGTTTATATTTTGTTGTATTTTACACTACAGTTGTATTATTAAGTTGTATTTGAATTTTTTACCATGTATTTGGCGACTCAGAATGGGTGAGGTATACCTATTTTGGGGGTGTCACAGTTGTATCAAAGCTTAGGGATATGATCCCTGGCGACAAGAACTAGGAGGGGAGAGACGGGGAATTCCTTCGCTAGTATGACCTACCTAAGTTTAATTGGTATTTAATTGGTCGGTCAGAGTATAGGGATAATATGTGGCATGTCAATTAACCCTTGTTTTGTGGCAGTTTTTGAAAATGACATCCGAGAATGTTGAGAATAGCAATGGAGCATAGGAGACCGTTGAGTCTCCATAGATCAATAATCAGTATAATGTGCATCAGGAAGGCGACAATCCTCATGCAAACAGCAACACTGACCAAATGATGAATGATAGAATGTTCAGAAGCTTTCTGCAATTCATGCAACATTAGGCAAGAGAGACTCCTGTCCGAAATACAGGTGGAAACACTGGCAACTCTCGGACGGTCATTGCTAAACAGTTCTAGGAGCTGGGACCAACAGGGTTTTTTGGAGAGCTAAAACCACTTAAGGTGGAGACGTGGATAAAGCAGATCAACAAGATATTTGATGTCTTGGGATGCTCCAAGGAGCAAAAGATTCCCTTTGCCACCTTCATGTTGCGGGCAGAAGCAGATTACTAGTGGGAATCTGTAAAGCGTACTCAACCTGCCGCACTGAAGATGTCTTGGGAGAAGTTCCAAGAACTGTTCAACGACAAGTACTTTCCCAAAAGTATTCGTCATATGAAAGAGGTAGCGTTCATTAAACTGGAGCAAAACAACATGATCGTGTCACAGTACGAAGCCAAGTTTACTGAGTTATCCCGGTTTGCGTCCCACTTAGTTGATAATGAGGAGAGAATGACGCGGATGTTTCTAAGAGGTTTAAAACCCGAGATACGTCAATACCTTATCTCTCACAAACTTTACTTGTATTCAGATGTTGTAAATAAGGCTCAGTTATTGGAGCGCGATAATGAGTCAACCCAACCAAGAGAGAGCAGCCGACAAGTCGATAATACCAGTGGTAGCAATCAGCAAAGCGGTGACAACAAACGTGAAGGGAATCAACATGCCAAAAATGGTAACCACTTTAGTGGTAATCATGGCCAAGACAATAAGAGTGGACATTTCAAGAAGAGGAGATTCAACAATGATGGAAAGACGTCAGCACCAGCACCCGTTGTTAAGGAAGGAGAACGATCACCTATCATATGCTTCAAATGCGGATAGGAGGGACACATCCATCCAAACTGTACGCAGCAGTCCAAAGCATGTTACAATTATGGAAGAGAAGGTCACCTAGCCTGATTTTGTCGTGCACCAAAATCAAGTCCTGCTGGGACGGTGGCACCAAAGGCGGATACGGACAAAACAAAGTCGGTGGTTTCAGGAAGAGCGTTTTTCGTGACTTCTCAAAAAGCGAGTAACCTGAACGAAGTTAACACGGGTTAGTTAATTATAAATTCTTGCAAAGTCTATACCTTATTAGATACCGATTCTACCCATTCTTTTATCTCTCTTGCATGCGCTCAACATTTGAACTTGACCCCTAAGAAATTAGACTTTGACTTATCTATTGAAACTCCATTATGAGAAACATTCATTACCTCCACTGTTTATAAATCTTGTTTGATTCAAATCGACACTTTCACGTTACCTGTCGATCTTATCTCTTTAAAGATACTTGCATTTGATGTGATTTTAGGGACTGATTGGTTAACCACTCATCATGCTAAAATTGATTATTTTCGTAAGGTTGTTAGTTCTTATATTTCTAACCAACCTATTATGCGAATTCAAGCAACCAAACCACTATAGTCAAACACTTTCATATTAAGCCATAAAGTCATTCGTTTATTGAAAAATGGATGTCAAGCTTTTTTAGCCCATGTCATGGACTTGAACAAAAATACGTCAGATTTGAATAATATTTCTGTTATTAGTGAATTTCCTGACGTATTTCCTGAATAAACTTCCTGGCCTACCCCCAGAGTGTGATATTGAATTTTGTATTGACCCCAGTACAAAACCCATTTCTAAAACCCTTAAATATTTCTTCAACCAAGATGAACGTATAATGCGCCAAAGACGTTGGCTCAAGTTGTTGAAGATTACGACCATACCATTCAATATCATCATGGAAGAGCGACTGTGATAGCTAAAAAGCTGAGTAGAAGATCGTATGCGGTTACGAGTGTGACGTTGTTAACGCAAACACCCATTTCGTACGACTTACAAAAGATGGAGATAGAGTTAAAGGCTCCAAGTACCTAAGTGAAGATAGTGAATATACAAGTAGAACCGACTTTAATCGATAAAATTAAAGCTGCTCAAGCTACAGACTCAGAGTCGATGAATGTGAAGAAGAAGGTTCAAGAGAGTGTTATTCTAGAAGCAAGAATCGACGAAGAGAGGAAATCTCAACCCTCGATTTTATTGGTCTATTTTAAATCCTCAATCAAGTAGGAACTGTGGCCTATAGACTCGCTTTACCGTCAAGTATGTCGCGTGTTCATAACATTTTTTTTATATATCTATGTAATGTAAATATGTGGAAGACCCGAACCACATTATTGAGTTAGAAGCAGACGAAATAGCGTAAGATTTAACGTATGAAGAGGTTCCTGTTAAAATCTTGAATAAGAATGAACATATTCTACGCTCCAAGGTTATACCTCAAGTCAAAGTTTTGTAGAGAAACCACGATTTTGAGGAAATGACTTGGGAGTTAGAATCTGAAATGAAATCAAGGTATCCTCACCTCTTTGTCATACCAGGTACGTACCCTAATTTCGAGGACGAAATTTCAAAAGGAGGGGAGATTGTAAGACCCCGAATTTTATGAAATAAAAGTATTCAATTTTCTTATAATTATTATTTCATTTAGTAAATGGTTAATTTGATAAAAGGATAAAAGTTAAGGGTGATATGTGAAAATTTTGCAAAGTAAAGCAAGTTATTATAAAATATTTGTTTGGTCGGGGAATATTCTTTTTGTCAGGGAATATTCGTACGATAAAACAATCATTGGTGGACCCCACAACAGAATTATTGTCGGAGTTAAAAAACGACAAAATTATCTTTTTATAAAATAACGGCGAAAGTTTTACCGTTAACTGTTAGAATACCCGATGGTTAAAATATAGTAATACTGGCGTTGTTACACAAGAAAGCATTACGGTATTGCATAGTATTTTTGAATTATTGATTCTTACGTAAGAAGGCACTACTCAATAATTATTACGATAATTATTATTCAATATTTTATTTTATTGATTCAATAATTGCTGGTTGATATTTTATATTATTGTTGTTTCAATAATTGTCACTACACAGTATTTCCCATTATCAAATCAATAATTCATATTATTTGAATAATATTATTAGATAGCATTATTGGCAATGTCTAGAAATTTTCTGTCAAGAAGAGGTTTGGTCACCTAATTGCGCGCTAGTAAGGAAAAATCCTTATCGAAAAGCCCCCTCTTTCCTGCGAACGGCCTGATTGTCATTATTGTGATTTTGTAATATTATTTATGAATAATTAATTATTGATTTATATGATAAGAAAATATTTATTTTATGTGGACATAAATGATGGATAGAAAAATATTTATTTTATGTGGTTATAAATGAAGGAATTAATGTTAAGGTATTTTATCAGTATTTTGTCGGATTGGAGGTATTCAAAAATCAAATCGGTGTTCTTAAAGCTCTATTGTGTAAGTTATAATTTTAATCCGACCGTTGCATCGTTGTGATTTTTGGATATGTTATACATATATAAGTTGAGTATATGTCCACAAATTTTGAACCGTTAAAAATTAACGTATGATTTGTTATGAATTTTATGAGGTAATGAAAATCGTTCGTTTGTGGATTTCGGATATTTTTTATCCGGAATTTGGAAAAACTTAAAGCTACAAAGTTGTAGAGAATTCGATTTTGGGTGGAATGGACATAAAATTCGTATTTTTTTACGATAAAAGGGCTAATTTATATGAATTATTGAAGTTTCAAAAAATAAAATATTTTTTATTAAAATCGGGTGGGACCCACTTTTTTTTTTTAACATGTAAATTTGCCAAAAATTTTTAGAAATGGGCTGCCCAACAATTCAACAAAGCATGCGTAGAAATTTTGTATAAATAATAATATTATTTTATTATTTTAGTCTCCTATGACATTCTAACATTTTTCTATAAATAGGCGCTTAAGTTAGAATTGAAAATCATACCAGAATCAGAGAATTCTTCTTCTATAATATTGAGCGTATTTCTTTAGAGTTTTCGAAAGCTTTTAGCGTAGAAAATAGTGAAAGTTTTCTTCAAGAATATCTCCGCCATACCAGTTGGAATACTCTTCTTTTCAAGGTAAGGGATGTTATTTTTGTCCAATATTTGCTTGAAATAATTTTTTCTTCCATACTCTGTAGTATGTAAGTAATATTATTTCATTTTAGATTTCGAATTCTATACTCGTTTTGTTAAAATTTTGGCTTCTATACTCCATGAAATTGGTAGAATATCCTTGATATTTGCGCTTCATCCAGTATCTTTTCATGAAAATATTATTCTGAGCATTCTTGATAAGTTTTAACTTTTTCATGCTGGAGTACTATTCATGGGGTTACTATTCCCGAAGTACTATTCACGGGGTACTCTTCACTCGAGTACTATTCACCCGGGGTACTATTCATGATAAAAATTGAATCGTTTACGGTCCAAATTATTTTTGGTACAATATTATTCTTGAATTTTACTCCACAAAGCAATATTACGTTGACAATTTAGACGTTATGGATTTCTGGTAAATTAAATTATAAATCTTTAAAAATTTATCCTTGAACTTGTTTTATTGAATTCTTATATCATTATCATCATACTCATGTTTATATTATGTTGAAAGTCATCTGTGGCCTGTAGTGCATAGATGGACTTGGTATGATTATGACCAGGGATTATTCGGTATAATCATGACCGTTATGTTACAAATGATGTGGTAAAAGTCCTCATTGGCCCGTAGTGCATTGATGGACAGTTGTTGGCATGATCATGACCATTGATGAATACACGAATATCCTTGGCCCGTAGTGAATGGATAATTTATGGTCGTGATACTAAAGAATATCCTTGGCCATAGTGCAGGGGTGATTCGATGATGTGGATTATTTATTAAGCTGAGTCTCAGAGATAAAAGTGATAAAAAAAACCTTTTAAATCATAGAAGATAGTAGATTTTATGCTCTTCTTGGCTCTTCTAATGGATTGTTTGTTCCGTTGCAGTTAAACTTGATGTTTATTATATTTTATCAGTTTAACACTGTTAAAGGCTAACGATAAATTATTCTACATTATCTTAGTCATAATATTTCTTACTGGGCTAGTTGAGCTCACTCTTTTGCTTTCATTGTCCTCTTTAGGAAATGAGAACCTAGCTGGGACTAGTCGGGGAACGGAGTGACGGTCCAGATGATAGCATTAGTAGTCCTCACTATTCTATGAAATAGTGTGATAATAAATGTATTGAGGACTCCATTTGAGTTGAATACTGTCTAGAAGACAATATTCATTTTAAAACTCTCAGTTTATGTTTTGTCGTATTTTACACGACAGTTGTATTATTAAGTTGTATTTGAATTTTGTACCATGTATTTGGCAACTCAGAATGGGTGATGTATACCTATTTTGGGGGCGTCACATATCATGCTCTACTTGACTCTTCTAATGGATTGCTTGTTCCGTTACAGTTAAACTTGATGTCTATTGTATTTTATCAGTTTAACACTGTTAAAGGCTAACGAAAATTTATTCTGCATTATCTTAGTCATAATATTTCTTACTGGGCTAGTTGAGCTCACCCTTTGCTTTCATTGTTCTCTTCAGAAAATGAGAATATAGATGGGACTAGTCGGAAAATGGAGTGACGGTCCAGATGTTTGCATTAGTAGTCCTCACTATTTTGTGAAATAGTGTGATAATAAATGTATTGAGGACTTATTTTGAGTTTGAATATTGTCTAGAAGATAATATTTGTATTAAAACTCACTGTTCATGCTGTATATTTAAGTATGTATTTGTTTTCTGTACCATGTATTTGGCGACTCAGAATGGGTGATGTATACCTATTTTGGGGGCGTCACATAAGTGTTGGGTTAGTGGGATTCTCGAGGATTTCAACGTTTATAATCCATTCCACATTTGTTGTATTTTATTCTTAAACAAATGATTCACTACGATCTTGATCGTAGTGTCTTGCCACATTGAAGCTTGATCTGGTACTGATAGAAAAGAACACTAAGATTTCTCTTAAGCACTAGCAGACTACGATCTTTGCTTGCTGGATTTGTCGACTCTACGCTTCCAAGAACACACTACGGTCTTTGAGTTGGCTCGACAAGTGTTTAGACCACTCTACGAATTAGAGTGAGGGCCTCCAAGGCAGACAAACTACGATTCTTGATACTCTACGATTTTGCCTTGACTTCTGCAATCTCTTGACTATCTCGAAGACTACGATTTCGTTGAAGCCTATTTATTACATCTCAAGGGATAGATCAACCTAACATCTTTGATCTTTTTTTCTATACATTCATTTACAGAATGATAAACATTAAAGCTCAGATCAACCTAACAAGTTTGATCTACCACTAAGTCCTTGTACATGTATTGCTTGAAGGACTTTACATATAGTCATGAATATTTACTTTCAACATCAAATTTAAATATGCAATTTTCCAACACAATATATACATATTCAATGTATGCTCAGTTACTCCAAAATTAAAAACTGCCCAATTCAATATATACATACTCAATGTATGCTCAGTTGCACAATTTTAGTACACAAATTAAAATGGACATCTAAAATCACTAAATATATTTATGCATTTCAGAAAATAAAAATTGCAACTAATTATACTTTTGAACCTGTAATGTAAAAAATTGACCGAATGGCCAAAACCACCCAGCCGCCGCCGTGAAGATCGAATACCATCGTTGTGTGGTCGTCATCGACCGAAGGTAGCAGTGGTGGTGGTGCTGCTGGAGAACGGAGGTCGGCAGGTGGGTCGGTGGGGAGGTGAGGAGATGGAGAACGGAGGTCGGGAGGTGGGGAGAGTGGCGAACGGAGGTCGGGAGATGGGGAGGAGCGAGCAACAGTGGTGGTGCTGGAGAGAAACGGGAGAGCGACAAAGAAGGAAAGAAAATAAGGGGAAATGAAATCTCAGTTGGGACTACTAAATGAAATTAGGTTTAGATTATTTTCGACTGAATTCTGTTGAGGTTAGGTTCATCGATTATAAGTTAAGTTCGATAGAATTTCGTCGACCATATATACATTCCGTCGAGTTTATCTTTGGCACAGGCGGGAAGCTTTTGCGCCATAAGGGGTATTTATTTTTGATTGAATTCCATCGTAGATAGAATAATATCGAGGGAATTAATGCCAACTGAAAGTTAAAATCGATTATCGATAAGGTTCAATTGATTTGATTAGTTGAGAATAACTTTGTTTTTCTTGGAGTGAGTCAAAATAAAACAATTATAAATACGAAATATAAGACCCCTTACTTTAGACTAATTAGCAAATCTGACCCTCCTACATGTCATGTTTTTGCTAAAGTGTTCCTTATATTTTTTATTTGACACAGTTGTTCCTCAAATATGCATTAGTTGTGCAAAAGTGTTCCTTCTCTATTTTGGGTCAATTTTCGTTAGTCAAATGTTTTCCCAAAATTTTATCATTTTCATTTATATATACAGAAAATATAAATATGTATATTATCATTTTCATTTAACTTGATATAATTAATTAAATTATGAACTTGTGCGATAAATGTTAAAAAATAAAAAATATTTATTAAAATATTAAAATTTAAAAGTAATCTACATTAAAACACAATTTTTTCTAATGTAAAAATAAAATTTTAATACCCATAAAAATGCAAATTAACACAAAAATTATTCTAAATATTAAAATTTACGTAAAACAAACTTATAAAAATTTATTACAAAATGAATCATATATATCATATAAAAAAATATTAAAATTATGTTAATTATCACATCTAGTATTTTAACTTTAGATATCACATCATGTCAACAATTAACCAATTTTCTAATTTGCTAACATTTGTTTTATTTGATAAAGAAAAAGAAAAAAATCTATTTAATTTTTGATTTTGTAATTATTATTTTTGCAAGTAAATTTTTTTTATAAGTAAATTATGATCTTGTTTTTAATTTTGTTTTCTTACTATTGATACTTTTTTTTATGTATTATACATTTTAAATGTATGCATAATTCAAAAAATTATTATAATTTAAAATAAAATATTAAAATACCAATTAATTAAGTAAATAGAGGAACATGTAGACCCAACCAGAGGAGAGAGAAAGATGAGAGAGGAGAGAGAAGGAGGAGAGGAATATGAGGGGAAAGAAAGAGAGGAGGGAGGAGAAAGATAGAGAGATTTTGTGTGTGAGATGAAATGTGAACCTTTAGATTAAGTTAGATTGAATCTGAGTCGTTATTGTGCTTTCTCAAATTATAAAATTCAAATTAGGTTATGTTTTATTATATAGATTCATCAGTTAATACGTTCATTTTTAATTTTTTTACATAAATATAATTGTACGAATTTAAAAAATATATTAATATATTTGAATATATTAATTTTCATATAATTTGGTAATATTTATTATTGATTTTATAGTAACAAAAGTTTAATTAATCTTAGTCGTAAAAATATATATTTATTTTATAATATTATAATACTAGTGCTACACAATTTTAAATTAAATAAAATTTATATTTATTTATATTTTTATATAATCTTTTTATTTATAAAATTAAATTTTATTAAAAAATTTGAGATCAACTTGTACTATAAACTAAGGTATATAACTTATACACATGATACCCCAAGCCCTTATAATTAATTTGTTTGCTTACCGTGTAGAAATACCCCAAAAAAAGCAAGACAAGGGCCCCACTTATCAATACAAAGAGCCAATTAAAAGTTTCAAAAATGTCTCATGGTTTTCTTTTTGGAACAATTACATTTTATAGTACTTTTTAAAACATAATTAAAACAAAAGTGCACTCATTAAATATTTACACAATTAATTTTTTTAAAATTTTATTTTCATTACTAGTGCATATTTATGCTTCCTTTAATTAAGGGATGTGTTTTAATTTCCTGATGACATGGCAATTCAGTTATTTATTTTTTTAAAAACTGATATCGCGTTTTTTTGGGGATTGTGTTCATTTTAAATTTTTTTTGTTTTGTATGTCGTCTATTTTCTTTTGGAAACCCTTATTTGGTGTTTTGTTCACTTTGTAAGCAAACCCTTATTCATCTTCTTCTCTGTGTTTCTGTCGATTTTTAGGATAGATTTTCCGTTGTCGGCATTTGATTTTTACTTCGTGTTTGTCCTATATTGTTTCAGATCGTGTTATTCTCAAGTTTTTTGGTTTGTTCCTAGTTATCGGTACTACATTTTCTGATTTTTTTATCTATTTTTTCGGTATGGTTTCTACGAGGAAGAGCATGGAGGGAATGGGGGATAAGAATCCTGATAGGAAGAGGAAAAGAGTTCCAGATGGTTTTAATATGGAGGATTCGAAGTTATCTTTAGTGGTGAAGGATAGTAGTTCAAAGTCTTCTAAACAGGGTAAGAGGTTGTTGTTGAAATCGAAGAAGAAGGCGAAATCTATGGTGAATATTGATTCAGATTTTGAAGGTTATGCCAAAAAAGTTGTCAAAGAAGATAAAGTTCAGGCTCATAGTCGAAAAATGGTTCCACGGCAGAAACATTTGAAGGTTTGTTAATTTTTTTTTTAAGAATTATATTTTTTTAGTTGTTTTTGATTTTTTGTGTTTTTATTTTATGCATGGTTGTGTTTTGGTTTGTATTTTTTTTTTGTTCAGTAGTATCATGGATGTTGAAGTTGTTGTTTGATAAAATCACTGTTTCCATTCTGAGTGTATTTTCTGAAACACATTTTATTATGTTTTAAGTTTTGTTCAATTTGTTGTTGTTAAAATATTGGTTTTCATTCATATTTTAGTATTCGATCTGAGTATATTTTTGGTTGGTCCCTAAATTTCTTTTCTATGATCATACAGGTTGTTATTTGTTGTAGTAACCTGCTAACTGTTATGTGGTTACCTTCTTTTATATGTTTGGAAACTGAGTGTTGTAATAGTTGTTAAAATGTATAATATTTCATTAGAGTTTGTGTTGTTTTAAGGATTGTTAAAATTGTGCTTGTTTAAATTTTTGGTTTCTACATTACATTATTGTTATTCTGTAGATTTATAATATGTTGGTAACTTTCTATTTTATTTTTTGTTATCAATATTGAAATGATTGGAAACTTATGCTGTTATTTTTTGTTGTAGTAACCTGCTAACTGTTATGTGGTTACCTTCTTTTATATGTGTTGGAAACTGAGTGTTGTAATAGTTGTTAAAATGTATAATATTTCATTCTAGTTTGTGTTGTTTTAAGGATTGTTAAAATTATGCTTGTTTAAATTTTTGGTTTCTACATTACATTATTGTTATTCTGTTGATTTATAATATGTGGGTAACTTGCTATTTTATTTTTTGTTACCAATATTGAAATGATTGGAAACTTATGCTGTTATTTTTTGTTGTAGTAACCTGCTAAATGTTATTTGGTTCCATTCATTCATATGTTTGGAAACTGATTTTTGTAGTAGTTGTTAAAATGTATAATATTTCATTAGAGTTTGTGTTGTTTTAAGGATTGTTAAAATTGTTATTGTTTAAATTTTTGGTTTCTACATTACATTATTATTATTCTATAGATTTATAATATCTTTGGTAACTTCTTTATTTTGTTTTTTGTTACCAATATTGAAATGATTGGAGACTTATCTTTGTTATAGTTGTTAACATGTATTTTTTTTCAATATAAGTAACCTGCTAATTTTTATTTGGTTACCTTCTTTTATATGTTTGGAAATTGATTTTTGTAATAGTTGTTAAAATGTGTAATATTTCATTAGAGTTTGTGTTGTTTTAAGCATTGTTGAAATTGTTCTTTTTGAAATCACTATTTTAATTATATTGAGTATTAGATACTTTTAGATTTAGTTTTGGTTAATACATTACATTATTGTTATTATTTAGATTTATATTATGCAGGTAACCTGTTAGATTAACATGTCTTTTACTCCAATAGTATTGGAGATTAATGATTGTTTTTACGATTTTTTATTTAAAATTATAATTATTTTTATTATGATCAATTCTTTGAAATTATTTTGTTTATCATTGATATTGCTCATTTAACAGTTTTTGATTTAAAGTTTTAATGTAGTTTTTTAATTTGGTTAATGTGTTTTTAATGTAAGTTTCTGCATTTTCAGATCTGGGATTTATTCTACGAGGAGCGTAATCGGAATTTTTCAGCAAAAATTATATATTGGTGTGATATGGATGTACCAAATATTATCAAGAAGAAATTGTCTGAGGTACAATTGACTAAGTTTAAGTTGACATGTTTTGGTAAATTTTTAGAGTTTGGACAACCACAAATGTTTTCCCAGATTATTCATCAGGCCTTGATTAGGGAAGTTTATCAAAGGGATGATGGGGAATTGTGGTTTTTGTTTGGTGAGAGATCAAAGGGATGATGGGGAATTGTGGTTTTTGTTTGGTGAGAGAAGGGTTAGGTTTGGATTGCCCGAATTTTGTTTGATTTCTGGTTTGAATTGGCAAGGTAATGAAAATATTGATAGTTTTAAGGGGATTGAGAGAATCATTGGTGGAGAAGTTTTTGGTGATGAGGTTGTCACTGTTCTAATATTGGCAAGATATATAGCAGCGCTGTTTTTGATGATGATGATGATGAAGCAGTTAGAATGTCTATTATTTTATTGGTTTTTAATTTCATTCTAGCTTCCATTTCTGACAATTATATTGATGAAACTTTGTTCAACTTTTTGTCTTATGGGGATATTGAAAGTTATCCATGGGGTAAATTTGCATTTCAATGCAGGACAAAGAATTCTTTATCTATTGCGCAAATAAGGGTCATGTAAGGAAGGATAAGCACGGTGGGGTGATTTACAATTTTTATAGGGATGGTCATTGTAAATCTTACAAACTTAATGGATTGCCTTATGTGTTTCAAGTTTTTTTGTTTGAAACAATACCAACTTTGAAAGTCAGAGGATTTTGTGTTGATGATCATGCTGCAGAGTTGAGATTATTTAGATGGAGGGAGTTAGGAAAGCCTCCTAAAATGAGAAATTGAATGATCTTGTTTTTGGATCAGTCGGTATGTTGGTTTCAGTTGCCTTATAATTGGTTTCCATTTATATTTTATATTGGTTTTGTTATTATATTTTTGTATTGTTTTGCTTATGTTTTATATTTAATCTTTTTGACATGGTATATTTGTTGTTATTATTATTTTTCAGTTGATCGTTCAGAATATTGTTCCTACGGTTGATGAAAAGGTTCGGTTGGGGTTGGGGGGTTTTCATTTTTTTAATGGAAATGATGTTGCAGGAGAAAATTCCGATGTTAAAGTTGACTCATCAAGGAAATTTAATGATATTGGTTTTTCTATTTCTGATTTGGAAGAAGTTATTGATAAACGGGTAAAACCTTTAGAAGGTAAGATGATGGAGATGAAAAAGATATTGAGAATTTGGGTGTTGAGTTAAAAGACCTCATCGCAAGTGTTTCAAATCTGATTTGAAGGGATGTAAAAATGATTAGAAAGTTTTGTATATGGTCAAGATGGTAATAGAAAACATAAAAATGTTTTTTTTGTTGATGATGATGATGATGATGATGATGATGATGATGATGATGATGATGATGATGATGATGATGATGATGATTTGATGTTGATGATGATGTTGGTGATGGTGATGGCAATGGTGGTGATGATGATGATGATGGTGTTCTTGATAATGATGATGTTGATGATCTTTGGTGGTTCTTCATCATGATGATGATAATGAGTTGGGTGAGAACGTTGATGTTGGTAATATTAAGGGAGTGTTGATCCTCTGTTGGTGGTGTTGTTGGAAATCGATCGAGGAAGAGGATGCATGTGTTTACATTTTTTAGTTTTTCATTTTATTTTCTATGCTTATTAAGTAAATGCTTACTTCTTTTTTTTTTTTATTATATGATTGATTAAAAATGTTGGTTTAAATTCTTCCGAGAAAGAGATAATTGTTTATACTCCTAGAGGGGTTAAAATTCATATTGAGGATGAAAAGGTTAGTCATTTTTTTAATTTTTTAATTTTTTTTTAATGTGTTATATTTATAAACAGTTTTTTTTTAACAGGCTGAGAAGATGGATGATGTTCCTAGCTTTGATATTTTAAGTCAATCTAGTGGAAAGGAAATTGTTATTTTTACACCTATTGAGGTTTGTTATTATTTTTATTAGCAATTTAATTATTTTGTTGTATTAGTTAGTTTGCTATAGTGTTTATGTTTGTATTGATCAATAGTTTTGTATTTTCAACTTGATATTAACCCTGTCTTTTTTGTCATGTATTGTAAAACATTACAGGGTAATAAATTCGAAGGATCAAACATTTCTATACTTGATGAGCTGGTGTTTACAACTCAGGATTTAATTCAATGTTTTGAAATTGAAAAATTTGCTACAAGACCAATTGGCAGGCCTGTTCGCACGGTTGCGAAGAGTGCTGTTTTGAAGAGTCCTTTTACTTCAAAGTTTGGTTCAGTTGGTTCAACCTCTTTAGATGTGGATGCTCGTCAATTACCCCCAGCTCTGTCAGCATTTCCAGATATCTGTATGTGTAGTCCTTCAAAAGATGAAGATGTTCTTTTTGATCAGTGGTTTAAGATTGGATTGAATAACCGGAAAAGGTATGTATATTGGAGTTTAATATATTTTCATTATATTTTTTAATAGGATATAAAATAATTTATTTGGTTGTTTTACTGTTTTTTGAAGGATTGAAAAGTTTCCGGGTAACAATGACAAAATTGAGCCTTCATTCAGATTTGGGTATGTGCCAATAGCTTCAAAAATGTGGTTTTACAAGCTCAAGACCCCAGGCCAGTGGCTTGATGATGATGTGAGTTTTTTATTATCTTTGAATACATGTTTGTTAGTTTAGGTAACCTTATTGAATTATATTGGTAACTATTTGAATATTTATTGGAAACTAGTATGTTACATTATTATTTTATTTTTCTTTGTTTAAATCGATTGTTATTTTGTTTTTAATTTTTGTTCAAAGACATCAACATATGCTTGTATTACATCGTAAAGTGGCTAAGCACTCGAACCAAATTCAAATAAGGGTTACAACAACTGATTGTTCGTTCCATATCAAGTTGACCAATTTATATGGAAAATATGGTAATAGAAATTGTGATAAGAATCTATTGTTGGACTCTGGTGATATATAGTGAGTACATTCATGGGTATCTTATGGAATTCAACACACCACAGGTTAACGTCGATTTTGTTATGTTCCCCATTCATATGTCGTCTTTGTTCATTGGTTTTTGCTTGTGTTTGGCGTGCATATGAGTATTAGTGGTTTATAACTCTCTTCAACAGGATAGGAATGTTATGCGCACAAATATTAGTGATGTGTGCGAGCCGTACATCTTTATTCTCCCCATAATTTTGTCTAATTGCGGGTTTTGGAAGAATAGAACAGATATTGATTTCAATAGTGTTCCATACCGCAACAAAGGTGAACATGATATCATTGATCTAGAATTTGCAGAGGCTATTCCGAAACAAATTGAAAGGTAAGTTTCCAATTACTTATAATTGTTCAGTTTTGTATATATAATGAAGTCTGTTTTGATTTGTGTTATATATTTATTGTTTTTTCAGCGATTGCGGAATGTTTACCATTTGTTTTGCGGCACATTTCATTCATCAGATGATATATGCAATGCCAAAACCATTTTCGATACTTCAATACCGTAGGAAGCTTTGTGTCAACTTGTTTAATCATGCAACGAAGAAACATTTAGTTGGATATGAATCGACCACGAAATATCTGGGAAGATTAGCTCATGAAGACTAGTATGATTATGAATCTTGATATGGTTATTGGTTGTGGAAATTCGTTGTAATTATTCTGATTTGATGTGGTTATTTGTTATGGAATGTTTGTAATTATTATGATGGTTGAATGATGTATTAATTTTTACAAGTGGAAGTATGAGTATGTTTCGTTGGCTATCATTGTTGTTTTTTGTTTTTTATTTAATTTTCGTACTTATTACTGTTAACATTTTTATTTATGGTACAGTTGGTTTCTAAATGTTGATATTATGGTATCTATTTGAGTTGGTATTGGTATCCAATTAGTATTGATAATATATTGTAAAAAAACATTAAAAAAATTAATAATGTTGTACATGTAATGTGTATTCAAACTAATGACAATGAGATATAGTTGTTGACACATATAAATTTATTTTTTTGTTAGCATCTCTAATGTTTTATGAAGTGAGTTTCTGTTTGCAAAAAAACAATATTTAACTGTTGCAGTGGCACTAAAATTTGTAAAGAGAGTTACCATTTATCGTAATCATGTGTACAAAAGTTTGGTGGGTACAAATTTAAACAAGTAAATGACAACAATGTGGAAGTGGAGGAAAAAGCTAAACAGAAACATAATCAATGTTTCACTTACAGATTTGAATAGAAACACAGAGGCCTAAAGTGGTTTACTTCCTAGCAACCTAGAAAATGGATAGAATTAAATATGTGTCGTAGAAAATGTTTAGGGAATTAGTATGGATAATTATTTTTGTAATTTTATTTTTTTTAACATGGTACAGTTTGTAGCCAAAATTTCATTCTGTGTAATCATTTTTAGTTTTAAATAGCAACTAAATATACATAAATATATGGGTTACATTTTATTTTATTTTTAATTAGAACTACTTGTTTTTTAAAAGATATTAATTAGAATAAAAATATTTTAAAAAGGGTAATCATTCATAATAGGAAACTATATCACATTTTACACATTATTTTATGTTTTTTTTTTCATTTGTTATGGTAGTGATGGTTCACTAACAATATATATTATTTATAATAAAGCATAGATTTGAGGTTTATGAAACATTTATATTAATTTAAAAATAATCTATTAATTATTTTTAGTAATTTTATAATTTTTAACATGGTAGAATTAGTATCCAAAATTTCATTTACAGGTATATATTTTAGTTTTAGATAGTAACCAAATAGTACTTTTATAGTTTTTTAGCATGGTACAGTTAGTAGCCATAATTTCATTTACAGGTATCTATTATAATAAATAGTTTGTTTTGTGGTTTACCAAATAGTTATATTAATTAAAATTAATCTATTAATTAAATTGTTGGTACTTGCAAATTTTTTTCATTGTATACTTGGTAGCCAAAATTGCATTTATAGGTAACTGTTGTAGTTTTAGGTAGTAAATAAAATATACATCAATAATTATAATATACAGTTGTTGATTTTAAGATATAATTACTTCTTGTTAAACAAAAATTAATGAAAAATAAACATATTTCAATATTGTGCAATATAAATTTTTATTTTTTAATCAATAAAAGCGATTACAATATGAATGTATATCGAGCAACCTCGGTAATCATCAATGAGTCATCATACAAATTTTTTGGTTAAAAATGAAATATATTACAACGTTTTCGGCTCCAAAATTGGTGGATTATTGCATGTTTTTTTTTGTTGTGTCCTTTTTTGTTGGCATAAATGCGCATTTATTCGAATGGTATTTTCGTAAACATGCTTGTACCTTCCAATCTTTGGTCGCCCAAATTGGCCTTCTTGTATTTGGTGGTTTGACACATATGTTTTAATCTCTAAATGCGGAACATTCCAATTCTCTTTGTCGTCAATGGCATGATAGAGGTTTGAATATGTGTCCATCAAAGTTTTTTTGAATAGTATTTTGAGCAAAAATCATAATGACTCATATTCCGTTTGCTAATAATAATGAAGTTGACAGTGTGAGCAAGGCATTTCATGGTATTGAAATTTACGGCATGTGCATGTCTTTTTTCCCATATCCACGATAAATTGCTTGGTGACATCATAAACAGTAAAAATTACTAGATTTGATGTCTCAACCTGCAACAAATTTTAATAGTTTAGTTAGTATGTACAATAATTATATTTTTAAAAAATATATATATAGAATAATTAAAGTTATATGTACTGTTAGTAACTTTTACAGTTTATATTGGTAACCAATAATTCATTTTGTGGTTTCATATAATTGTTAATGATATTTTTTTCCAAAGATGTGCAGTAACAATTTTTGGGTTTTATGGCTGACCTTAATTTTCTTTGACTCGTTGATATTATCTTGTAATCTTCTCTCAGCTGTCGTGGATAGAGTTGTGAAAGTTGATATTGCTGACTGTTTGTTTGTGAAATACCACCTTTGAACCATACAGCGTAGGCATTCAATCATCGACGCAACTGGAAGATCTCTAATTCCCTTGATTGCATGGTTAATAGACTCGGTGGTGTTTGAAGTCATTGAATACCTGCTTACAGTTCCATGGAGGCTCGTGCACTTTTCTAGCTTAACTTCTTCCTCTCCGGATATGTTCTTATTCTAGTATCAATTGCATCAAGTTCACCATATGTATGTTGAATTCTTCTACTGATTGTAAGCTCTACAAGTTGCGTTGTATGCTTTTCTTATCTCTTCTCCTTTCTTTTGAATCTGCTTTTTAATATTTTTTGAGAATATGGTAGGTGCATGAGCTGTGCATGACATCGG
Organism: Panax ginseng; assembly: GCA_020205605.1. Classification (NCBI taxonomy): domain Eukaryota; kingdom Viridiplantae; phylum Streptophyta; class Magnoliopsida; order Apiales; family Araliaceae; genus Panax; species Panax ginseng. The sequence goes on from CM035133.1 coordinate 52,903,002, forward strand.
GAACACACACAGTTAAGTCCCTTGATAATTGCTTCATGTATGCATGCGAAACGATGCATTGTCCTTCTCTAACACCACAAACATTTCTCAAATTGATGAAAAACCATCTCCATGATGATTCATTTTCACTGTCAACAACTGTAAAAGAAATCGGTATGATGTTCCTGTTTGCATCTTGTGTGCTTGCTATGAGCAGTGTACCCCTGTAGTTTGACTGTATGAATGTCCCATCAACTACAATGATTGGGAAACAATGTTGCCATGCTTCAATGGATGCTCCTATTGCGAAGAAGAGATTTGAATCGACCATTTTTTTCCAACTCCAATGATGTGACGGATCTTGAAACGAATTTTAAAGTAAGGTTAATGTAATTATATGCAATAATGTCCAGATTAGTAGATATGATTACTGTGTATTATTTTTTGCTGAACAATAACTTATATTTTTATGTCTTTATAGTCTTTAAATGGTATCTAAAATGATATTTATTAGTTTCAATTCATGTATATATATGTCTTATGCAAAAATCTGATTTAGTTTTATTCAATTAAAATAGATAGTAGCCATATATGTATTTGTAAGTGACTAAACTTCTTACTTTGAGTAACCAAAATAGTTAAAACATTTAATAAATAGTTTGCAATTGCTACCTGGATTAATTTGTTGCAGCATGTGCAACCAAGAAGGGATCAGAGTGTAGTCGTGTGGATTTCCTCTTACTTTTTGCATTGCTTTTTCCTTTGATCTCCATGCTTTTTGGTAGGAGATGGACACGTTATACTCCGTCATCATGTCTTCCACAATGTCTTTTGGTGTGTAAATTTTCTTGAAGTTAGTTAGTTTATGCTTAATGCACTCACTAACCATCTCACTATTTGCTTGTCTGTGATCTCCAAGCAGTATGTTTGACAAACAAGTGTGTACATCATTAAATTCTCTTACCTTGAACATAGTTGTTTTTCGAAACTTTGATGCTCTTAGTTTCCATTTGCAATTTCCATTGTCTAGGCATACCAGAACAAAATCTCGACCACTTGTTCTTTCAACCTTGTGTTGTCTGTTTTGCCTTATGGAATGTAGCCTTATTGCTTGTGAAAGAATTTTCTTGTTTATGTAAGTTTGATGTAGTTTGACTTCAAACTTATTTGGATCTGAAATTACCTCATCACATTGTACTACAGTGTTTGCTATGTCCTGCTTTCTGACTGTTTCTTTGTCAATTACTTCAATTGCCAGCTGCTAAACATATTGTGATCCATTTTGGTCTTCTTGTGTTGCCAACGAACCAAAATCAGAATTCCACTGTGTCAATCTCATTTGCGTTTCTGCTTGCACTATATATTCTTCTTCATTTATCACGTTATGTAAGCTTGTAGTCCCTCCAATGATTTGTTCATAATCTATAATTAGTGGAAACTTTCCATTTTCATCTGATCTTCTACTAACTTCCATATAGAATCTTAAGGTTGCTTCATTTGTCACCTTGATTGGAGGAATGTTGCTGTTAATCTGAAATTTAATTGTCAATTCCGTTGTGTTGTAGTCCAGATTTAATGCAGTACATATCATGTTGTGCATTTCTGTGAATGAACAGTTTGATGGTGATAGGAGGCCGGTAACTTCGAAATTTGTATATTGGCTACTGTCGGTCCACGTTCCGTTGAAGTAAACTACAATTGGAAGCATATCCATGGTCCGAATACTGAAACTGTAACATTCACACAATAATGTAATTAGTATCCAAATCTTTACATGAATGTTTCTAAATCTTTGTACGCGTAAGAAAATATGATTATTCTTGCTTTATAAACTATTTTGTGGCGATATAATTTAAATTTACTATTTAGATATTAAAGCAACTTTATTAAGTAACCAAAGTAGGCGTATTCAGTATCAATTAGTATGAAACAAACTGCTTTCATTTTGTTTATAAATAAATCATAATTTAAAATGAATCAAGATGAAATACTATATATTAAATAAAGTAAAAACAAGTAATCCAAATATAATTATATGAATTTTGCCAAATTTTGATATAAATGCTTCAAAAATATGCATTTGTAACAAATAGTAGTTAGTTCTTGAAATTACGAAATTAATTTAGTTGGTTACCAAATTAAAACAATTCGAAGAACCTAAATATAAGTTATTGGTATCTATGTTCTTTGGGAAGTTATGTTTTCATTCATTCCATATCCAAAACATAAATTATAATGCACTGAAAATGAAATACTAATTATTAAACACTTAAAACAAGGAATCCAAATATTATTATATGAATGTTGACTAATTTTTATATAAATGCTTCTAAAATTGGCATTAGTAACCAATAGTATATAGTTCTTTGAGATTTCAAAAGCTATTTATTTGGTTACCAAATTAACACTATTCAAAGAACCAAAATATACGTTATTGGTATATATGTTTACGTAAAGTAATTTTTGATTCCATAACCAAAAACACAAATTATAATGTCCACGAAAATGAAATACTAAATATTAAAAACTAAAAACAAGGAATCTAAATATTTTTATTTGAATGTTGCCAACTTTTTATATAAATGCTCAAAAATTTGGCATCAGTAACCAATAGTATTTGGTTGCTGAAATTACAAAAACTATTTAATTGGTTACCAAACTAACATTATTCAAGAACCAAAACATACGTTATTGGTATATATATTCTTTGTGAAGTAATTTTTTATTGCTTCCATATGCAAAACAAAAATTATAATGTCGTACAGGTGATTTTCCAAATGTTGAACACTTAAAACAAGGTAACCAAATCTTTGTATGTATTTCCCCAAAACATTGTATGCGTAGCAAAATTGTAGAGAACAACAAATATTTACTGTTACAAATATCTCAACCTGCAGTTGAATTCAGAGGTAAGTAAAAAAAATTATTTCAATACATATATTAACCGCCTCCGTACCTTTGTTTTCAATTTCGATTTGGTTTGAAATCTCATTTATATCACATTCTTCGATTTGGAATCCTGTGATCGGCTTGTGCATGTCGATTTCTGATACTCTATTTTCGATTTTATGTGCTTTTGAATTAGGCCTCTCTAGTATGAATGCTTTTGCTTCTTTTCGATTGATCCTTTCTTGAAGATGATCAATTGGTTGAAGACGATGAATATCTGTAGAAGCTTTCGGATTTGTTCTGGATCATTCGGTTTTTTTTTTCGTGATTTTGGAATGTTTTTTTTAGTTGCTAACTGACGTATATAATGGAGTAGTTTTCTCCTAGATTTAAGGTGATTGTATTTCAGTTGTTTTGGTTTTTGTGATGTAGATTTGCACTACTATTGATATTATTATATATTATTGCATTATTATTATAATTTTTTAAATAGTGCACTATTCTTGTAATATCTTTTTAATACTTGTATACTTATGTAAAGGACCCTTTCTTTTTCCTACTTGGATAATCTGCTTGCGATAAGACGGCCCAATTTATGGATAAATACTAGTTCGGCTCACATATTCTCATGGCCCACATTTTATAAAGGACTACTCCTCTTTTTGCTTTAAAGCTTAAACGTGTGTTTGTTTGTTGTTAGTCTTTTATTTTATTTTATTTATTTATTTGACTTTTTTGTGCTTGTGGATATAGTCTTTTTTTGGGTCTGTGTGGCTATAGTCTTTTTGTATGTCAATTGTCATAAATTTTTTGTCATTATTAGTGCATGTTTGGAACTGGCCATCTGGATAAGTAATGGACAATAATGGAAATGACATAAGGTTGTGCGATACACCCGATTCTAATAGGGGTGTTAATTTTTTCCATTGAAAATAATTATTGGAAATATAACTTATATTTGTCTTTGAGAAATTTATATTTGATATACACATTATTATACATTTTAATATTATTATATTTATTATTTTGTGTATTTATTTTATTAAAAATTAATATATTTTATTTGGTTTTGTAAAATTTATCTTTTTTTTTCTTGGTGAGCAAACAAAAAATTACTATCTAGCTAGACCTGGCAATATAGTTAGTTAACTGTTGGGTCAAACTATATTAACTGAAACCAAATGGGTTGGTTAACCATTTTTATTTATTCAGATTGGTTAAAGTTTGGACCCATATTTTTTAAAATAAATATAGTTAGTTAATCGGTAAACCATTTTTCAACCCATATTCCATACCGTACCATTTTTAGATTCACGCCATGTCTTGTTTTTCTCTCTAATAAAATGTCATGTCTTGTTTTTCTCTTTCTACAAGTGCAAAAAAGTGATGCTCAATTTGACTTTTTTGGGAGAGAGAAGGTTTATTTCATTTGGTCATCAAAGCTTGTAGTAATTAAAAGGAAAATGATATACGAATCTTGTGAGATCCCGAATTTTATGAAATAAAAGTATTCAATTTTCTTATAATTATTATGTTATTTAGTAAATGGTTAAATTGATAAAGGTTAAAGTTAAGAGTGATATTTGAAAATTTTACAAAGTAAGCAAGTTGATATAAAATATTCGTTGTGTCGGAAAATATTCGTTTTAACAGGGAATATTCGTACGACGTCACAATCATTGGTGGGCCCCACAACGAAAGTATTGTCGTATTTAGAAAAGCTATTGGAATTATCTTTTATAAAAATAACGACGAAAGTTTTTACCGTTAAAGCATTGAACTACCCGGTAGTAAAAAAATACGAGAATCTGGCGTGGTTGCATAGTAGCATGCAGTATTGATTATTGATGCTTACGTAAGAAGTCACTCAGTTATACTCAATTATTGCTACAATAATTGTTGTATCATATCTCTCATATTATTGATTACATTATTGTTACAGTAGCACCTGCAAAATATTTTATATTATTAAATCAATAATTGAGACGACAAAGTTATTCATATTATTATTTGCAAAATTAACAATGTCTAGAAGTTCTGTCAAGGAGAGGTTTAGTCACCTAATTGCGTGCCAATAAGGAGAAATTCTTATCGGAAAGCCCCCTCTTTCCTGGGAACGACTTGGTTGTTAAATATTGTGAGTTATAATATTAATGATGAATAAGTTCGTGTTGATTAAAGATGAAATTAATAGATCCATTGTGTTTGGATTATTAGTGTTAGTAGAAATCGACATTTATTTCAATAATAATTGATGTCTGGAAGTTATATTAACCAATCGGATAATTAATCGGATAAATGAACAATTAATTGCTATTAATTCACATGCTTATAACTATGTGTTCACATGTGTGTACTATTGATTCACATGTATGTACTATTAGGGGAGGTGGTGCAAGATTGATAATACTTGCATGACTAAATTAAAAATGAAGGTATAGATGAAGATACTATACTGTAATTATTATTTTTTTCACATGTATAGAACTATTGAGTCACATGATTGTACTATTGATTCACATGATATACTATTAGGGGAGGTGGTACAAGTTTGATAATACGTTCAGGACTAAATTAAAAATGAAAGAAAAGATGAATGTATTATACTGTAATATTTCGAGTCCCGAAATGTGCAATTATCGAAACTATATTTTCCTATAAATAGAAGCTCATTCTTCCTTCATTCTCACCAATTTACTAAGACTCACAAGAGCAATTATAGAGAGAGAAGCTTGTTGGGTAAAATCTATATACGCACAACACGCAAGTATACGTGGTCAACAAGTAATAAAGTGATAAGTAGAGTATCGTTCCCATAGAGAATTAGTTAATAAAAATCACAAAGTACTAACCCGTAACCAACTCAATCTTATTTAAACAAATGAATTTCAAATTATATAAATTAAACTACTATTAAATTCCACTAATTAAATTAAGAATATGGAGATTTAAGATCACAACTTCACTTATTGCTTCATTTAAGTTAACACACTTCTCATCAATTATTCTCATCCCGAATTGTTAATCAAGAACACGAAACGTAGTATTAACCACCTCTCGATGCACTAATACAGTATTAACGTCAATCCACAATCAAGATAGAAATCATTAAACACCTTAATCAACTAACCCACTATATCTCTATGTGAATTACAATTGAAGAAGGTTGAAGAATAAGTTCTCTATCCGATTACATGCGGCGTCAAGCATATCTCTACCTTAACACGAATCAAGTTTAAGCTACTAACAAAATCCTGAACACATGCTATATCAAGTAGGTCTAGATTTGAATATCCTCTCTCGATTCCATCCAACTCCACAAAGAATTGTTGATCAGGCAATTCATAGATTAAAGCTCAAATCAATATAGAAAATTCTAACAATAGAACACAATAATTGATAGCGAAGCATATTAAAATAAACTACACAATAAGATCCATTGTAATCTCAAACAAAGAATTAGTTCATTGAATTAAAACTAAGAATCCACAATTGAAAACACATTAAAAGATAAGAATAAGAGTAAAGTAAAGAGTAAATCTATTGTCAGCAAATCTCCATCTTCCTCAAGCTCCTGCTCTTGATCTTCAATGGTCTCCAAGTTGCTTCAATCTCCAAATCTAATTAGAACTAGTGTTTTGATCTAATTTACTCTAATCTAATCTAATCTAATCTAATCTAATGGAATCTTATTCCTCTTCTAATCTCTCCTAATATGCCCCCTAATCCTTGTTATTCCCCTACTTTTATAAGCCTTTTTACATGTCTTTAAGTCCTCTTGGAAGTCCTTGAGTCAATTGGATCGAAAATAATCCTTCCCGAACTCAAATTTGGCCAAAAACCACTTCTTTTATGCGTACTCCCGCCTACGGGTTTAACTTACCAGAGGCCCGCCCGTGGGGTCCTTCTTGTCTAGCAATTGCTATGCCCATACTAGAGGGCATTTTGTTAAGGAAAAAGCCCGCCGTACGGGTACAATTTCTATCACAGTATCTTCTGGTAAAACGGCCATAACTTTTGATCCGGGAGGAGTTACGGGGCTTGCCACCTATCAAATAGAAGATATCGACGAGATCTACAACTTTCATTCTTTGAGGATTCAAAAATTCAGGCTGAACGAAGGTTGAAATTAGGCTGGAAGTGACTGCTATGCAAATGACCACTCAAAACAGCGAAGTTCGACGTCCGTTGGTACAGCGATCATAACTCTTGCATCCGAACTCCGATTGGAATGATTCAAAATTTTCCGGAAAGCTAAGACGATGCTCTACAATGTAAGCTAAGTTCCAAACCAAGAACATGAAGTAAACATGAAAGCCCAAATGATGTCCGGTTTGCTTTTCTTTGCGTTTTCTTTGCTTTTTCTTTACCAATAGTCGCTCACACAAGCTCCCAAACGTATAACCTACAAAATAAACACAAAATGCATGAAAAGTAACTAAGACACATAAATATAAGCAACTAATTCAAGTAAAGATCCGGATAAGTGTATATAAAATCCACTTATCAAATACCCCAAACTTAAAGCGTTGCATCCCCAAGCAACACAACATAATGCAATGCAATGCAATGAAATGCAACTAATCTATATGCCTATGAATCCAGCAGTATTGATAGAATCAAATCTATTCACTAGGCCTTAGAGCAATCAAGCAAACATGACAATACTTTATATCAAAACCAATCAACAATTTCCTAGTCATTCATCAAATCTTAAACTATTATCACTGGTATAGTGCGTGTGTGCTCCACAACCATGCTAATTGATATAAAATCAAATTTAACACATAACAAGTCTCTTCGAAGGCATCATACAATGTAAACTCAAGAAATCCAAAAACAAGCTAGATCCAACTAAAATCTAACAATTACCAATATCGAGGGTCAACATGGGATACTTATGCTTTATTTTTATCTATGGGGGCTTTTTGCTCTTATTTCCCTTTTTATTATTCTTCTTTTTTTGTTTATATACACATAGCTATGCAATGTCTTATTCCCTTAGGCTTTTCAATGCTACCTTAACGAGATTTCGACCAACGATTCCCAGACCATTAAGACCTTAGGGTGCTAGGTGTAGAGACAATCCCCTCGGGCTTACTTACTCAAGTAACAAAGGCCACAAAACTAGACAAGCACGCCACGGTGTTTATTCATATATTTTTTTTCTTTTCCTCTCTCTTTTTTTTTTTTTTTACAATATCGCATATATACCCCAAATATTCCCCCAAACTTAGGTTCTTGTCTAACTTTAGCCCTCACTACTTATTTTTGTCATTCTTTCATTCAAACTAGCATTATCCTTTAGAATCCAATTATGTATCAATTTAAACTCAATCACTCAACAAGTTGTTTTTACTGTGGTATCCTTATTACACCAGTTTCAAACAGAAAAAGATTCAATTCATAACAAGAAATCACATCAAAGCTCTAATAATTAGTACTATACTTGTCTACTCAATCCCAATCTCATCATTGGCCAAAATAAACTGAACTATCTAACCGCTGGAATCATGCAAGATGAACATAGTAACTAACTATTTTTTTTTAAAAAAAACAAGAAACTGAATATAATGCTAATCAAACTATACTACTATGCAACTACTTATGCAGTTGTACTACATGAATGCAAACATAATGAACCTAAACTAAATTAACAACATATGCAAAATGACATAACATAAACATGAAACTAAACATGCAATAATGAACTATACTAAACTCCCTCAAACTTAGCAATTACAATGTCCTCATTGTAAGAATATAGCGATAAGTAGAAGAGAACTTCCATGTAATCAGCTAAGCGTGAGTTGATGGTGGCGACGATCATTTTCCTATCCATTGAACCTCCAATACCTGTAATGAAGAGATAACGTGGATTAGATTATAAGAGAACTTTATAAGCAAATTAATTCCTATCTACTGAATAAACTAGTAAAGCATATAAATATAAAAATTCACAGGTTGCCTCCCGATCGGTAACTTGATTTATAGTCTTTCATTTGACTTTGTCTGGTCAATGCTATCCAATTCCTCTTCGAAAGTCGAGGAACCCTCCATCCATCGAAAATAATATAGCTTTTGGTAGGTTCCCATTTACGATGGCCAATGCATTAAAGTCACCTAGCATGCTCTGATTTGGTATGATCTCAATCAAGAAGAGCAAATAACTAGGTGTTATCTCCATTGTGTTTGTGATCACTTTGGGGCATGGAAGCTTGTCACACACAATGGGCTCTTTGTCTATCTTCTCTTTCTCGTCCCACCATGGATTCAAAATTGTACTCGCTTTTACGTCACAAGGAGTATTACCGACAACATGACTACCAATCGGACAAGGTTTTGCAAATCTAATCGGATTCTTAAACTGTGGAGGAGAAGGCACTTGAGGCATAAATAACATCGGCTCATCATCGTTGGTTCTCACAATTAGTTCTTTATCGGCCTTGTTGTCATTATCCCCACTTGTCTCCTCTTTTTCAACATCTCGAGGCTCATCCAGTTGTAGATTTGGCTTGGGCACTTCATCAATCTTAGAATCCTCGTCATAACACCAATTGTTTTGAGGGCAGTTGTTCAAGACTTTGAGTATTTGATCCATCTGATTCTGCAGATTAATCATTCTCTCCTCAGTTGATGCTACGAACTTGGAAAATATTTCCTCCAACCTTGAATTATCTGTCTTAGCTTTGGAATACATGTATTGAGGACCATGAGTTGAAGTGGTGATGTCCGGCATGTATGTTAGATTTGGAGTAGAGTATTGGTCTTGATAGTTGTAGCTCCATGAAGAATCCAGGTGATACCCCCAAACTTGATCATAATTATCATATGCATACTGATTGAGGTAGTTACCACCATACTGTACCGACCCAAAATTGATGGTGCATTGATTACTCGGGTGATTGCCAGCACAATAGTCACACATAACTACAATCCTTTGACTCTTTTGGGCTGTAATAACGTCCAACTTCCTCGAAAGTTCTTCAATCTGTGCTGGCATTGCGGAAAATGCATTAAGTCTATCATTCCCCATTTCCCTTGGTTGTGTCATGTTCGTGTATGGCCATTGATACGCAAAGTCATCCATGGTACCTGAAAAGAGAGAAATATAGGAAGAGAGTTAAAATTAAAAAATAAAAAATGTTTAAATTAAGACTAATTTGATTGAAATTAATAGTGGTAAAAAAATATTATACTAATTCCCCGGCAACGGCGCCAAAAACTTATTGGGTAAAATCTATATACGCACAACACGCAAGTATACGTGGTCAACAAGTAATAAAGTGATAAGTTGAGTATCGTTCCCACAAAGAATTAGTTAATAAAAATCACCAAGTACTAACCCGTAACCAACTCAATCTTATTTAAACAAATGAATCAAGTTTAACTAATCAAAACACTAACAAAATCATCTTAGCTTAACACGAATCAAATGCATACACAAAACAAAATCCTAATATCACCCGGACTCGTCATGGAGCTATACTTATGAAGACCAATACTACGCTCCAAATTCAACATACACACCAGAATTTTCATGTCCACCTCCATTACCACAAGAAGAAAAGCCAAATCTGGGGGATGTAATGTTGAAGTGCATAGAAAACATGGAGGAGATGCGTATTAGCCAAGACTTGTCAAACCAAAATTTTAATAATTGGATGGAACAACGCTTCACTACCTCAACTAATGGTCCTCAATACATGGCTTCCGAGACTGAAATAGAAAATTCAAAATTTCAAGGAATCATTGTCCAAGTTCATAGTAGCTGAGGAGAAGATGAGTAATCAAGCGAGGTCAAGTCAAAATCTTGCAGATCAGATAGAGAAAATGACCAACGCCGTAAACAACCTTCCTCCAAACACTTGGCTTTATGACAGGGATGACGAAATTGACGGAGAACCCGGACCAAATCTACAACTGGATGAGCCTCGAGATGTTGAAAAAGAGGAGACAAGTGGGGATAATGACAACAAGGTCAGTGAAGAGCTAACTATGAGTACTAATGAGGATGAACCAATGTTATTAATGCCTCAAGTGCCTTCTCCGCCAAAGTTCAAGAATTCGGTTAGATTTGTAAAACCTTGTCTGCTAGGTAGTCATGTCATTGGCAATACTCCTTGTGACGTAATTATTATATGCATTGATTGAGGTAGTTACCACCATACTCTACCGGCCCATGATTGATGGTGCATTGATTACTCGGGTGATTGCTAGTACAATAGTCACACATAACTTCCATCCTTCTACTTTGTTGGGCTGCGATAACGTCCAACCTCCTCGAAAGTTCTTCAATCTATGCTGACATTGCGGAAAGTGTCGCGAGTCTATCAATCTCCATTCCCCTTGGTTGAGTCATTTTTGCCATCCTTCAACTCCGTTGGGCTGTGAGAACCTCCCATGTCTTCGAAGTTGCCTCAATTTGTATTGGCTCTATAGAAGATGTATTAAGTCCATCAATCCATGTTTCCCTTAGTTTAGCCATGAATGTGTATGGCCATTGATACGCAAAGTCATCCATGGTACCTGAAAAGAGAGAAATATAGGAAGAGAGTTAAAACTAAAAATAAAAAAAATGTTTAAATTAAGACTAATTTGATTGAAATTAATAGTGTAAAAAAAATATTAAACTAATTCTCCGGCAACGGCGCCAAAAAATTGTTGGGTAAAATCTATATACGCACAACACGTAAGTATACGTGGTCAACGAGTAATAAAGTGATAAGTCGAGTATCGTTCCCACCGAGAATTAGTTAATAAAAATCACCAAGTACTAACCCGTAACCAACTCAATCTTATTTAAACAAATGAATTTCAAATTATATAAATTAAACTACTATTAAATTCCACTAATTAAATTATGACTATAGAGATTTAAGATCACAACTTCACTTATTGCTTCATTTAAGTTAACACACTTCTCATCAATTATTCTCTATCTCGAATTGTTAATCAAGAACACGAACGTAGTATTAACCACCTCTCGATGCACTAATACCGTATTAACGGCAATCCATAATCAAGATAGAAATCTATTAAACACCTTAATCAACTAACCCACTATATCTCTATATGAATTACAATTGAATAAGGTTGAAGAATAAGTTCTCTATCTGATTACATGCGGCGTCAAGCATATCTCTACCTTAACACGAATCAAGTTTAAGCTACTAACAAAATCCTCGAACACATGCTTATATCAAGTAGGTCTAGATTTGAATATCTCTCTCGATTCCATCCAACTCCACAAAGAATTGTTGATCGAGGGCAATTCATAGATTAAAGCTCAAATCAATATAGACAATCCTCACAATAGAACATAATAATTGATAGCGAAGCATATTAAAATAAACTACACAATAAGATCCATTGTAATCTCAAACAAAGAATTAGTTCATTGAATTAAAACTAAGAATCCACAATTGAAAACACATTAAAAGATAAGAATAAGAGTAAAGTAAAGAGTAAATCTATTGTCAGCAAATCTCGATCTTCCTCAAGCTCCTGCTCTTGATCTTCAATGGTCTCCAAGTTGCTTCAATCTCCAAATCTAATTAGAACTAGTGTTTTGATCTAATTTACTCTAATTTAATCTAATCTAATGGAATCTTATTCCTCTTCTAATCTCTCCTAATATGCCCCCTAATCCTTGTTATTCCCCTCCTTTTATAAGCCTTTTTACATGTCTCTAAGTCCTCTTGGTAGTCTTTGAGTCAATTGGATCGAAAACAATCCTTCCCGAACTCAAATTTGGCCAAAAACCACTTCTTTTATGCGTACTCCTGCCGGGGTTTAGACTTTTTAGTGCAGGGGCCGCCCGTGGGTCCTTCTTGTCTAGCAATTTGCTATGCCATACTCGGAGGGCATTTTGTTAAGGAAAGCACTTCTACGGGGTACAATTCATCACAAACATCCTCTGGTAAAACGAACATAACCTTTGATCTGGGAGAAGTTACGGGGCCTGCTACCTATCAAATCGAAGATATTGACGAGATATACATCTTTCATTCTTTGAGGATTCAGAAATTCGGGCCGAACAAAAGTTGAAATTGGGCTGGAAGTGACTTCTATGCAAATGACCACTCAAAACAGCGAAGTTCGACGTCCGTTGGTACAATGATCATAACTCTTGCATCCGAAATCCGATTGGAATGATTCAAAATGTTCTGGAAAGCTAAGACGATGCTCTACAATGTAAGATAAGTTCCAAACCAAGAACATGAAGTAAACATGAAAGCCAAAATGATGTCCGGTTTGTTTTTCTTTGCGTTTTCTTTGCTTTTCCTTACCAATAGTCGCTCACACCGCTCCCAAACGTATAACCTACAAAATAAACACAAAATGCATGAAAAGTAACTAATACACATAAATATAAGCAACTAATTCAATTAAAAGATACCGGATAAGTGTATATAAAATCCACTTATCAAAGCTATAGAGAGAAAGAAGAAGAGTAGTATGTTACTTCACTATTCCAGTATCTAGTCTTCTACTAAAGTAAGGGGTATTATTTCTTTCGTATTCTGAATAGAGTTATTTTCTTTCAATACTTGAAAGAGTTATTATTCCAATCTTTATTATTCATTGGAATAACTCGCTCACGTGACTACTGTGCATGCATGGTGAAATTCTTACATTATTCCATTCTTTATTATTGGTTGGAATAACTCATGCGAAGCGGACTACAACATGCATGGTGAAATTCTTCTGTTATTCCATTCTTTATTATTCTGTTGGAATAACAAGTCTACGCGGACTACCGCATGCATGGTGAATGACCCTTCGTATTCATTCTTTATTAAATTATGGAAATGATCTGTCTACGTGGATTACCGCATTGCGGATGAAAATCCATTTACAGTTTTGTATATTCTATTATACTCGTATGAGATATTCTTTCTTTTGTACTCGTCATGGAATATCGTTTTCTTTTGTATTTTCCTTTCATGGGTACTATTCACGTATACGACATTATTCACGTATATGGTACTATTTACAAATATGGGTACTATTCACAAAGTACTAGTCATAAAGTACTATTTACGAAGTACTATTCACGAGTACTATTCATAAAGTACTATTCATGGGGTACTATTCTCGAAGTACTATTCACGTGGTACTATTCACCTGGGTACTATTCACCTAGAGTACTATTCATGACAAAAAAAATTGATTTCTTTTCGATCCAAATCATTTTTGATACAATATTATTCTTAAATTTTACTCCACAAAGTAGTATCATGTTGATAATTTGGATATTTTTAAACTCTGGATAAATTTAAAGTCTTTAATATTTATCCTTGATTTCGTTTGATTAATGCTTATATCATTGTCATCATCCCCATGCTTATATTGTGATGAAAGTCATATTTGGCTGACGTGCATATATGGACTATTGATTGGTATGATTATGACCAGGGATCATTCGGTATAATCATGACCCGTAATGTTACAAATGATGTGGTAAAAGTTCTCATTGGCCCGTAGTGCATTGATGGACAGTTGTTGGTATGATTATGACCAGGGATTATTCGGTATAATCATGACCATTGATGATTACATGAAAATTAAGTGGCCCGTGAGTGCGAGGATGATTCGATGATGTGGTTTATTTATTGTCGAGTTTTGAAGAATAAAGTCGATGAAAACTTTTTAAATCATAGAAGATAGTAGATATCATGCTCTACTTGACTCTTCTAATGGATTGCTTGTTCCGTTGCAGTTGTTGATCTAAAATTTGTTGTTTATTATATTCTATCAGTTGTTATATTGTTGAAGGCTAAGGATAATTTATTCTGCACTATCTTAGTCATAATATTTCTTACTGGGCTAGTTGAGCTCACCCTTTTCTTTCGTTGTTCTCTTCAGGAAATGAGAAAATAGCTGGGACGAGTCGGGGAATGGAGTGATGGTCTAGGATAAGTGGCTTTAGTAGTACTCACTATTCTATGAAATAATTTGATAATAATTGTAATAAGGACTCCATTGAGTGTGAATATTGTCTAGAAGACAATATTCGTGTTAAAACTCTCAGCTTATGTTTTGTCGTATTTTACACGATAGTTGTATAATTAAGTTTTTATTTGTATTCTGTATCATGTATTTGGCGACTCAAGATGGGTGATGTATACCTGTTTTAGGGGCATCAGAAATCTCACATGAAATGAGAAAAATTTTGTGATAATATTATTTTTTTATCTCTAATTAATATTGATTTTATGAACATTTTTAATTGGATATTGGGTGCTTGCGTTTTGGTGTATAACTCTGAATATTTAATCATGTTTTAGAGCTTATTGTCAAGATTACTAGTGTGCTATTTAAGTGCAGGATAGTTAATAATTGTTAATTTCCTCCATATGCAAAATATATTTTCTACTAAATTTAAAAGTATAGCTGAAAAAAATTAACAATTTCTACGTACTAATTTAAAAGTCTAGTTGAACAATAATAGACTAACAAAAATTCAAAGATTATGATAAAATTTAGTGAGACAGTTTTTTTTAAAAAATAGGGTGACAAAGTAAAGTGTTTTAGAGATATTAAGTGGAATTTTTTCATAACTTAATATCATTTCATAAATAATTATATTTTATAAATTAAAATAATTTCACAAATAATTTATTTTTAAGTAGAATTAATAATTTCAATTTAAAATTTTATTAATATAGTTTTTCAGCATTTTATTATTTATATTAATAATTTTTATATCATATTATTACTTAATTAATTTATTTGTGACGATCACAATTTCATTTTTCAAAAGTTCTGTTTAAAAGTCAAAACATCTTAAAATGGTTAATATGGTTTTGAACCATAACCATATAGTTCCAACCCAACCCAACCCATATTAAAAATGGTAAATATGGTTTTATTTCTTAAATATAATCATAACCATATTTTGAAAACCAAAACCAACCCATAACCATATTTTGTCAGGCCTATATCTAGCTTTTAAAGATACCATGGGACTTTTGGAGGATTATATGAAAAAGTTGGAGTCAATTTAGAGATAGAGAAAAGAAGACCAAGTTCAATATATCTTAAATTAGGTTAAAATTTATTTTTTCGCCTGCAACAAGTGTGAGGGCCAATTAAAAACTAGTTCGTGTGGTCATGGATTGCACATTTTTGGGCAGAGCTATGTCTTAGACCGAGCCTGTACGCAAAGCCTGGTTCGGGGTGGGGAGACTTAGTCCTACTGCGATTGGAAAACTCCACATTATAAAAATAAATAAATTATTTTTCCTTATAAATAAATCTCTTGTTTAAGAGAGAGGGGGACCATTTTATTTTGTTATTTTTCGTGCTCTCCTTCATCCACTGAAACAAGGAGGAGTATGAAGTTAGAGTTGTAATGTTACTTTGTCTTAAGAATCCAATTCAACATACATGTGTATTCTTTCTATTGTTTTAATGATGAATTAGTTATATATTTTTCTTGTTTTCTTTCGTACTTACTATTAATATATTATATATATTAAGTTAATTTTTTTATGTCAGTTCATGTGCTTTATATAATGTTGGGTCATGATTATTTGGGTCATGATTATTTGGGCCTGTGGATTATGATGAACCGGCTGCCCTATGAAGATGGGTGGGCTTGGGCCAGAGGTTGTTGTAGTGGATGAAGATTTATGAATTGGGTTCTTAATTATATCCGAGTTTTGAATTGGGAAGGAAGTTTTGGACAATGAATCCACTTCCTTAATTAAAGGAGATTTGATACAATCTTGTCATATGTTGGTCATTGGCTGGGAACCTTAATCTGATTTGGAGAAGGATTGCATAAAGGCAGTGAGATCATTATAAATACAAGGCACTTCATTGATTTTAAGGTACACAGACATACATACAATTTATTACTTTTCAGCACTAGAGCATTAAGCCTCCATTGCTAACCTTATATCAGTCTGTACTTATTCTCACACCGGAGCTATCCCCCGGCGGCCCAAGCCATCAAGCTTTTGGTGTTTACCCGTTTCTGTGCATGATTGGATGCGCTTTGGTGATTACAGCGCGTGGACGGATCTTGATGTTAACATTGACGCTAGAAGGAGGGCCTTCTAGTGTTTCTGGTTTTCAATCATACTCTTAATTTTTTTTTGCATCTGAGATTATGAAGAACAGTAGGTGTGACAACCCAGAAAATCAGATTGTCCAGAATTTAAGATTTAAAGAATTAGTTATTAATAAAATGAATTTTTATTAATATTATTATGTGTTATGTTTATTAATCATTCTAGAACCTAGGATGATTATTAATCGGGAGGATTCTAGCTACGAGCTAGACTGAATGAGTAAGAATTTTCAAGAAGAAAATAAAAATTTTCTGGGGAAAAAAGACGAAATAAGCACTATTCACCTGACAAAACCCTAAGGGTTAGGGTTTGAATAACCTAAGCCTTTCCAAGAGTTTGGTATGTCGAAATGACATTCCGTCGAAAGATTTGACGATAATATATCGTGAAAAGTTAAGTAAGCTGATAAAAATTTTTCTCAAAAAACGTGCAGAAATTGGACAAAATAAAAATGACGAAAAGTACTGTTATGTACTTTTCATTCGTTTAACTACGTTAGGGGAAAATGTGAAGGAAAACGATTATTGTGGAAAAATGTTTTTTAGTTTTTCGGAGATCCGAAGAATGCGTAAAAGTTAATCCATAAAGGAAAGACGAAATATCTAAAAATATTTGGATTCCGAGAATCGCAGTTTTTAAAATTGTCGGACGAAACCCGAAAGACGGAAGCACGAAGCTTCCAAGGGAAGCTACGTGAATAGTAAGGAGGTGGGAATAGTAAGGAGGTGGGAATAGTAAGGTGGTTTGGCCAAATGACTAAAATGCCCCTAGCGTTGAAAATTTATAAAAGGAAGCCTTAAGTTCATTTGTTTGGATTTTTGAAAATCCTTCAACTTGAGAGAGAGAGAGAGAGAGAGAGAGTGTTCGGATGGGAGAAAGAAGAGGAAAAGAAGGAGGAAAAGCTAGCCCAAGTGCACGCTTTGTGCAATGGAGAGAGATTAAAGAATAGAGGTAATCCAAAAACCTAACTTCTAATAAATTTTCTTTAAGTTTCTATGTTTAAAACATAGCTTAATGAGAACATGTAGTAAAATATGTAAGAATGATTTCATATGGTTGAAATTATGAGAAAATGAAGAAATAAGAATTAGAAGATTAATTTATAAATTTCTTAAGGAAGTATAAGATTCTTAATAAATGTGAGCGATCCAAATGAATCATATAAATGATTCAGTGAAATAAGTAAGGAATGGTGTTCTATAACATCAAATTCCAAGAAAAAGTGAAATCGTAATCAAAATATCGATTAAAATGAAGAAAGAACGAAAAATGCGAAGAACACGTGAAGAACGTTGTTGATGGATAAATTTAAAACCATCGTAGGATAATTGTTTTTGATGGAAAAGTTTAAAACCATCACGTATAAGTTAGATTCTTATTTCTTGGTTAGGAATGATAGAAACATTCATGAAGAACGGATTAAAACTGAGCTATAACGAAGTTATGGCAAAAATTTAATAAAAGACGAACGAGAATTAGAAAGTTAGTAAATGAACCCAAATGTGTAGGGTTTCATAAGAAAGTAAGAGAACGTAGAAAACGTGAGTCGTGGACTCAAGAACGAATGAATTTCGAGTTCGGATGACCGAACTATGGACGAACGAATGAAGAACATTAAAAACATAAAACTAATGAAGGATGAGGATTAAGCCAATTGAATGGCATGTTAACGGATTCAGAAAGAAGTTCTATCTGAGGGTAATCAAATTATGTAAGATAAGGAAGAGAATGGCTTTGGAACAACCTCGTTCTGAGTTATAATGAAGAAGTTATGAGATCGGAAAGTAAGCGTCTCAAAATGGATTCAAGACTTAGAAATTTTTTGAAGAACTAAGGCTCTTAGGCTGTGGCATGAAGCTATGCATGAGGCTGAGGCTTTGCGGCTTGACCCCAATAGTTGGACACTGAAGAGTGGCACTATAGCGCGAGTGTTAAAGAAGGAACCGGTGCCGTAGCGTCGGTGTAGGGAAAAAGCTAATAATGAGCTTTTAACTGCTCAAAACCTGGGGGGAAGTGTACCGAGAACTAATGAACGTGTAGTTTATCGAATGTAACACGTAGTTAAGTGTTTTAAAACTTTAATGAAGGTTGAACAGAAAGATTAAATGAGATTAATAGATAAAGAATTATAACGCGGGTTACGGAACCGATATCCGGGGACCGTAGTCGCGATAAACGAACGTGAGGGATTGCTATGATGGTGATTCCTTAGACGTTGATTAACGAGGGTAATGAATAACATTTCAATGTTATGTGGTGGTAATGAGAGAAAAGTGTAAAGCGTATAGATGCTATGAACGCAATACATTTGCGTTGAATGATCGGTCTTAGCATACAACGAACCGTATGGCTTCGACATTAAGGGAGAATAACGAATGGTATTAAGAAAGCCATAGCGAACGGTAAGAAGATTAATGGAAGATGAATGTGGGTCGAATGGAGAATGTTAAAATGAAATATAAGCTTTGAACACTTTAACCGACATGAAAGTTGAGTGTACGCAAACATTAAACGGGAAGAACCTACCCCCCATGTATAGTTTGACCGTAAGATAATAAAGACCATTGATTAAACCATGAATGGTGAAGAAGCTGAATTAAAGACAAGTACGTATAACGTAAAGAAGCCGAGTTAATGATTAACTTGAATGATCTTTCTGAGTATACAAAAGACTGTATAACTTGGACGATAAAGAATTAATCTTGAGGTATGACATTTAGTTTCCAGAAAGCCATAAGGAATGAGAAATTGACTTAACAAACATTATAGTTTAATAGTTCAGATAAGTTAAGATAAGTTTAGGTTGTAGTACAATCGTAACCTTTGATGGTTGACATATGGGAGTTGGGCTAAACAATTCCTTCAGAGAGCGAAGGTATATACAAAACTAGCAATCGATCTAACTCACTGTGATGGAAGTGTAGACGAGACGGGAACTTGTTTGTTGGTTGTTTGTGGAAAACCACTTAGAGTACCATATGGACTACTAGCAGAGAAGCGATGTGTGCTGAGTCCTAGAGAAGTTATAAGAAGAAAATAAGAATGTAAATCATCAAAGATGATGAACGTATAAGTAAGATATCTCCGTATGTCATGAAGTCGTAGAACGGCCATGAAGCCGTAGAACGGTAATGAAAGTGGTCGCGTAAACTTAGGTTGCAAGAACGCGAACCCTAAGAAGTAAAGTTAAGTAAACCAATGCATAAGTCAAATATATATGACTAATTGGTGTATGTGTTTCCTTATGTTTTATAGGGATTGGAATAAGCAGTTCAGCGTAAGCTGTAGCTGTGCGTAAGGCAAGCTTCCTAACTTCATTCATATTATAAATGAATGCTAGTTTCTAAAACTTCTTAGATGTTGAACTTGAGAAGTTCTATCTATGCGCAAATGTGTGATATTTGTACAAGGTGGTAGAACGTATGAGGCCTTGTGCCACAATGTGAACTTTTCGGTGTTTCTATGAGATGAGAATGTTCTATTTATACATGAACCGTTATTGATAAGTTTGTGCTATTGATTTAAGCCAAACAGAATGTGTATGAAAGAGAGTAGAGAATGAATGTATTTCAAAGTAAATGTGAATAATGTTTTAAAATGATAGGAATTGAGATTATTCCTATTATTCAAGCTGCTTCATAACCTTTGTTCAGTTATTAAAGTCTTAAAAGAAAGTTTAAATTCTTGAAGTTTTTTATTCAACTGCTATGACTTGCTGGGAAATTGAATGCTCACACTTGCTTTAAATGAAAAATATTTTCAGCGTACGATGTTAGAAGGACTTAAGGATCCCGTAAAGATCAAGCTGATCGGTATCCAGAAGAAGTGTCATTCATTATATGAATGAGTGTGAAGATTAAGTGAAGACTTGTAATGCAGAATAATGTAATTAAACTATATAATAGTTTAATGAACGGTTATGTATCCTTGGTGGCGGATAAAAGTCACTCGTGTAAGATGTAAAGAATAATGTAATTATCATTATTTGTAATGAAAAAGGTTATAAGGTTTTAGAACCTGGGAATTGAGAATATATGTTGTTATATTTTAGTATATAAT
The DNA here is from genome assembly GCA_020205605.1 of Panax ginseng. Lineage (NCBI taxonomy): Eukaryota > Viridiplantae > Streptophyta > Magnoliopsida > Apiales > Araliaceae > Panax > Panax ginseng. The sequence continues at coordinate 52,924,013 of CM035133.1, forward strand.
GATGTATGTTTGGATGAATGATGTACTCGTGACGTACGGAATCCGGGTGTGAAGATAGACTGTATTTCTGGGCGTTACAGTAGGATGGTTACTGGTGAAGGGCAGCCAATGACGGCCAGTTCTTCTCACCAGAGAATTTCTATTAAGAATAGGTTGGGGCCATCAAAGAGTGTCCGTGATAGACTTGGGCCACAAGGCGCCCCGGCAGGGTCTCAAGCTAGAGGCCACGATGATGTCAGGAAGAAGTTGTTTTCCACTGGCAGTAAGGGACCTGGTAAAGATCGAAGAAGGGTAGAAGGCACACCGTCTCGAACCCAACACCAAGAAGATTAGGCAGACAAGGCATCTACTCTGGTCAAGTTGACATAGGAAACTGATAAAGCTTTGAAGGTGCTGCTGCAATAGAAGGAGGAGATTGCCAAATAGATGGTTCTTATGGCCGAACTGGAGGATTAGGCCTCTAGTCATACTTGACCCAAAGAGCGTGATAGGTCTTTGGATAAACGAACAAGGAGTGATGAGGATCCCAGACGATCAGAAAGCAGGCTTCAGAGCCGTTCATGAGACCAAAGAAGAGAAAGGGGTCATACTCCCGAAGATCCAAATAGGGCACCTCGCCTTGAGGATTCTCGGGATGGCGATAACGATAGGCGACGAAGTAGATCAAGGGGACGCACACCCGAGGGTTTAAAGAGGGCACCTCGCCTTGAGAATTCTTGATGCAAGAGAAGGATAGACGCTGAAGCAGGTCGAGAGGTCGTACTCTCGAGAATCCAAAGAGAGCACATCGTTCTATGGAATCTCACCACATCAGGAATGACAGACGAAGCCCTTCTAGGGCAGCCAGTTCGGATGGAAATGGTCGGTATATGCTTATAAGAAGATGACTTTCAGCTTGTTGAACACGGGAGCTACATATCAGAGGATGATGAATTACGTGTTCACAAGGCACTTGGGCTAAAGTATGGAAGTCTATATAGATGATATGATTGTCAAAAGTATGTCGGTTCAGGGACATTTGGATGATTTGGAGGAGTGCTTCCAGAAGTCTATATAGATGATATGATTGTCAAGAGTATATCGGTTCGGGGAAATTTGGATTATTTGAAGGAGTGCTTCCAAACGATTCGTCACTATAATTTAAGGTTAAATCCGACCAAATGCACCTTCGGGCTTGGACCAAGGAAATTCCTGGGTTATCTAGTCAGCAGAAGGGGAATCGAGGATAATCTAGAGAAGATCAGGGCTATTTTGGATATGAAATCTCCACAGTCTTACAAGGATGTTTTGTGTTTGACGGGTCGAATTGCAGTTTTGAGGAGGTTTATGTCTAAATCGGCAGAAAGATGCTTGCCATTTTTTGATACGTTGAAAGGGCCGAAGAATACAAAACGTTTTCAGTGGACTTCGGAGTGTGAAGATGTTTTCCAGGGGATAAAGAAGTATTTGTCTTCGGTGCCTTTGTTGGTGAAGCCAGTTCCTGCTGAACCTCTGTATTTGTATTTGGCGACAAGTTCATTGGTAGCAGGAGCAGTTTTGGTGCGAGAGATTGGGGGTAAGCAACACTCGATTTACTATGTGAACCATGCCCTAAGGGATGTAGAGACAAGGTATCTGAACCTTGAGAAGTTTTCATTTGCCTTGATAATAGCTAGTCGAAAGCTTCAACAATACTTCCAAGGTCGGTTAATAGTGGTGTACACAGATCAGCCATTAAAGAAGGTGCTGGGTAGACCAGAAGATTTAGGGAGGCTTACTGTATGGACGATAGAGCTGTCATAGTTTTTTATAGAGTACCATCCTCGGACAACTATTAAGGGTCAAACTTTGACTGATTTTGTGGTGGAGTGTTCGTTCTCTGAAGTCGATGATAGTTTAAGTGAAGTTAAAGGTTCTGAAAAGACGATTGCAATACTTCAGCAGACACGGAGTTCATGGACATTATATGCTACAGGGTCGTCTACTTCGGATGTCAGTGGAGCTGGGATTATCTTGACAAGTCCAGAAGGGTTCAAAGTACAACAGGCTATCAGATTCAGATTCAGGGCAACGAATAATGAGGCTGAGTACAAAGTAGTTTTGGCAGGGCTACGATTGGCGAAGAGTCTTGAGGTTTAGAGGTTGATTATTTATAGTGACTCTCAGTTGGTCGTCAAGCATGTTTCAGGGGAGTATGAAGCTCAGGGTTTGAGAATTATAAAATATCTGGCAGAGTTGAATGATCGGCTTCAGTGTTTTGATTCTTATGAGTTTTAAGGGATAGACAGATCAGATAATTCGATAGCAGATGCATTGGCGAAGCTAGCCACAACTAAAGAAAGTACACTTAATGGGTCAGTTTATTTGGAAGTCTTGAGTCAGCCAAGTGTTCAGTATGAGACAGTGATGTGTGTCGAGCGATCTAATTATTGGATGTCTCTATACCTTGATTATTTAGTAGATGGCGTACTACCTTCAGATCGGATGTTGTCTAAGAAAGTGAAGTACAGAAGCTCGAATTTCGTGCTTATTGATGGAGATCTTTATCGACGAGCTTATTCTTCTCCTTTACTGAAGTGCTTGGTTCCTTCTGAATTTGAGTATGTTCTTTGAGAGGTTCATGAGGGGATTTTTGGTGATCACATGGCAACGAAGTCATTAGTATATAAGGTGCTTTGGTAGGGGTATTACTGGCCAACAATTTTCAAAGAAGCCACTGATTATGTGAAGAAGTGTTCGAAGTGCCAGTTGAACAGTCCAATCCCACATCAACCGCCAAAAGAATTATATTAAGTTTTATCTCCCATACCTTTTGTTGTTTGGGGTGTGGATATCTTGGGTCCGTTGCCGAAGGCTAAAGGGCAGGTCAGCTTTGTCATAGTGGCGATTGATTATATGACCAAATGGGTCGAAGCCAAACCTCTTCGGGCAATTACAGAGCAGGAATGATTAAAATTTCTAAAAGAGTATGTGGTGTTCTGATTTGGCATTCCCATGGTGGTGGTCTCTGATAATGGACGACAGTTCGTGGGTTTGAAGTTTGAAGCATTCCTGAAGGAGTTGGGAATTCAGCATCAGAAGACTTTGGTTGCTCACCCCTGGTCGAATGGGCAAGTTGAGGTGACTAACAGAACACTACTGAATGGTATTAAAAGAAGACTTGATGAGGCGAAAGGAAGATGGCCCGAGGAGTGACTTAGTGTATTATGGGCCTATCGAACTACACCAAAAACTACAAATAGAGATTCACATTTTAGATTGGCTTATGGTTATGATGCATTGGTTCTAGTGGAATTTGGTTCACCTTCTATTCGGGTGAGTCAATTTCGGAAGATATATAATGAGGAAGGACTTTGGGTCAACCTGGATTTGCTTGAAGAAGTCAGGGAAGCAACTTTGGTGAAGTTAACAGCATATCAGCGTCGAGTGGCCAAATATTATAATAAAGGGGTCAAGCTTCGAAGATTTGAAGTAGGGGATCTTGCTCTTCGAGAAGTGGTAGCTTCTATGCCTTAGAATTTGGGAAAGTTGATGCCGAACTGGGAAGGTCCTTATAAAATTATTGAAGTACCGAAATCGGGGACTTATCGACTACGAGCAATGGATGGGACTGAGATAAAGAAACCCTGACATGCGGGAAGTGTGAGATCCCGAATTTTATGAAATAAAAGTATTCAATTTTTCTATTTTGGTATAGTAAAATTGATAAAAGTTTAAAGCTAAGGGTGATATTTGAAAATTTTACAAAGTAAGCAAGTTGTTATAAAATATTCGTTGTGTTGGGAAATATTCGTTTGGTCGAGGAATATTCTTTTTATCGGGGAATATTCGTATGACGGCACAATCATTGGTGGACCCCACAACAGAAGTATTGTCGTAGTTAGAAAATGATAGAAATATCTTTTTATAAAAATAACGGGGAAAGTTTTACCGTTAAACTGTTGAACTACCCGGTAGTAAAAGTACAGTAATACGTGTGGTTGCAAAGTAGCACACGGTATTGATTATTGATGCTTACGTAAGAAGTCACTCAGTTATACTCAATTATTGCTACAGTAATTGCTGCATCATATCTCTCATATTATTGATTCAATTATTATCACAGTATCATCTGTATAATATTTATTATTATTAAATCAATAATTGAGACGACAAAGTTATTCATATTATTATTTGCAATATTGACAATGTCTAGAAGTTCTGTCAAGGAGAGGTTTGGTCACCTAATTGTGCGCCAATGCCAAAAGAAGTGTGTAAACCTTATGACTCCGTCAAAGGTAGTTTTTCATAGTAGCAAATCGCCTAGACAAATGAAATGTCTGACGATGATGCAGGCCAAGAAGTTATTGAGTCAGGGCTGTGTAGGGTATTTAGCTTACATAGTCGATACTCAAAAGGAGAAGGGTGTGAAATTGGAGGAAATACCAGTGGTTAGGGAGTTCGTGGATGTGTTTCCGGAGGATTTGCCAGGACTTCCACCTGACCAAGAAATCGAGTTCGTGATCGATTTAGCACCAGGAACCTTTCCTATATTGAAGGCCCCGTACAGAATGGCTCCGGTAGAGATGAAAGAACTGATGGTACAGCTGCAAGAGCTATTGGATAAGAAGTACATTCAGTCGAGTGTATCACTGTGGGGAGCACCGGTGTTATTCGTGAAGAAAAAGGATGGGTCAATGCGTCTTTGCATTGATTATAGGGAATTGAACAAAGTCACTATTAAGAACAAATATCCACTGCCAAGAATAGATGACTGGTTTGATCAATTGAAGGGTGCTAGATATTTCTCAAAAATAGATTTGAGAAATGGGTATCACCAGCTGAAATTAAGGAAGGAGGATGTAACGAAGACAACATTCTGAACTCGCTATGGACATTATGAATTTTTAGTGATGTCATTTGGTTTGACAAACGCCCCTGCAGCATTCATGGATTTGATGAACAGGGTGTTTAAACCATTTTTAGACAAGTTTGTGGTGGTATTTATCGATGATATTCTGGTGTACTCTAAAACTCAGGAGGAACACATGGAACACTTACGTTTGACGCTGGAGACGCTAAGAAAGGAAAAGTTGTACGCAAAATTCTCTAAATGTGAATTTTGGCTAGAACATGTACAATTTCTTGGTCATGTAATCAATAAGGATGGGATTTCAATGGATCCATCAAAAGTCGAAGCGGTGATAAATTGGGTACAACCAAGAACACCTTCGGAGGTGAGGAGTTTCTTGGGAATGGCTGGTTATTATAGACGATTTATTCAAGATTTTTCCAAGATTGCTATTCCGTTGACAAATTTGACAAGAAAATCTGTAAAATTTGTTTGGACAAAAAAGTGTGAGGAAAGTTTTCAAGAACTGAAAAAGAAGTTAAGTCTGGCACCTGTGTTGTCGTTATCAGATAATATAGGAAACTTTGTGGTGTATAGTGATGCTTCACACAAAGGATTGGGTTGTGTCCTTATCCAGAACGACAAGGTTATTGTGTATGCATCAAGGCAACTAAAAGACTATGAGAAAGGGTATCCGACTCATGATTTAGAGTTGGCGGCGGTTGTGTTCGCACTGAAGATATGGAGACACTATCTCTACGGAGAGAAATGTGAGATCTACACTGATTATAAAAGTCTGAAGTATATTTTCACATAGAAAGACCTGAACATGCGGCAAAGGAGATGGATGGAATTGATAAAGGATTATGATTGTGAGATCTTTTATCATCCGGGCAAAGCTAATGTGGTTGCAGATGCTTTGAGTAGGAAAGGCAGAGAAAAGTTGATGTTGTTAACAGATAAGGAGGTACTTATTACAGCAATGGCAAGGTTAGAGGTGGAAATCAAATTTCCAGAAGAGTCCGATGAAAAATTATTCCAGATAGAAGCTAATCCAACTTTGGTGGACAAAGTGAAGAAGAACGCACAACTCTGAGGATGAAGAATGCAGGAAAATAAAGGAAAGTGTGGTCGAGGGTAAAGAAGTGAAGTACAAGGTCGATCTTTGAGGAATGCTAAGATTCAAGGATGAATTTGGGTTCCAAAGGTGACAGAGGATTAAAGAAGACATTGATGTAAGCTCATAGCTCAAGATATTCGATTCATCCAAGAAGTACAAAAATGTATCAAGATTTGCAGCGTCATTTCTGGTGGCCGAACATGAAAAGAGACGTTGCAGAATGCGTTGCAAAGTGCTTAACATGTCAGAAAGTGAAGGCCGAGCATCAATGACCAAGCGGATTACTTCAACTGTTAGAGATACCAAAATGGAAATGGGAGAATATCGCAATGGATTTTGTGGTAGGTCTTCCAACGACTCAAAAAGAATACGATGCGATATGGGTGATAGTGGACAGATTGATAAAATCTGCACCCTTTTTGCCAATAAAGATTAGATTTAATCTTGATCAGCTGGCGAAGCTATACATTAAAGAGATCGTTTCAAGACATGGAGTTCTAGTGTCAATTGTATCAGACAGAGATTCGAGGTTCACATCAAATTTTTGGAAGAAACTTCAAGAAAGCATGGGAACGCAACTAAAGATGAGCACAACATATCATCCACAAACAGATGGGCAAAGCGAACGAACGATCCAGACATTAGAAGATATGCTTAGAGCATGCATAATGGATTTCAAATGAAATTGGAATAATCATCTACCGTTGGTGGAATTTGCATACAATAATAGTTACCACGCAAGCATTGGTATGCCGCCATACGAGGCGTTATACGACAGGAAATGCAGAACTACACTATGCTAGGATGAAGTTAGAGAACGTCAATTGTTAGGCCCAGAATGATGCAATGAGATCGCTAAAGTTGTCAAACTCATCGAAAGCAAGACCGGTAGCCGCTTTCAAGATCGATGTAAAAAGTATCTTTGATCAACACAGGCAGAGTCGTGAGTTTGAAACAGGAAGTTTCGTGTTCCTAAAAGTTTCTCCTTGGAGGGGAAAAATTCATTTTGGCAAGAAAGGAAAGCTCAGCCCAAGGTTTATTGGACCTTTCGAGATTCTACGCATAGTGGGAGAAGTATCTTATGAGGTAGCTTTACCTCCAGAATTAGAGCATATGCATAATGTTTTTCATGTGTCAATGTTACGAACATATAAACCCGATTACAAGCATATGATCGAGTATGAACCATTGCAGTTCAGTAAAGATTTGTCTTATGAAGAGATGCCTATTCAGATAGTTAACAAGAAAGAAAAAGTGCTCAGGAATAAAGTGATACCTTCTGTGAAGGTGATATGGAGGAACCACAATGTCGAAGAGGCTACGTGGGAACTCAAAGCGGAAATGATGAAGAATTATCACAAGTTATTTGTTTAGCTTTGTGTCTTCGATTCTTGGGGCCGAGAATCTTTGTAAGTAGGGAGAATGTGACGATTTGATTGTTTGAATTGTGATTACGGGGACGTAATCCTTGTAAGAGAGGAAGGATGTAACGATCCAAAATTTCAAATTATAATATTAAATATTTATTGAATAATATAAATATTTATTTGATGTGTCTATTATTGAATTGATGAAGTAAATATTTTATTGATGTGATGGTTGTTAGTAAATATGTATGAATCTAAATTTATTAGATAATATTCTAAACTAAATTAATTTATAATTTAGAGAATTGTAGTATACCATGAGATGTTATCTTTGTTGTTTTGATTTAATAATTTAGATGGTATATTAGATTATTAAATAAAGTTATAATGAAAATTATAATTTTGTGATATTTGCTAAAATGCTATATTTAATTAAAATATAGTATGTGATTAATTTAATGGGTCAATGTTGGATATGGAAATCCAAATAAATAATATGTGATTATAAATTATAAACTAAAGTGTTTATTAAAATAAATTAAAAAGGGTTTAATTTAGTTTTTGTCAAACAAGGCTTAATGTATTAATTAATTAAAGGGTTTTGCCAAACAAAGCCTTATGGCTTTTGAATTTCTAATTTTTGAATTTAAATAAAATAAATAATATAAATAAAATAATAAATATAATATATTTATATTATATACATTTATGTGAGACCCCGAAATTTATAAAATGAAAGTACACAATTTTCTTATAATTATTATTTTATTAACTAAATGGCTAAATTGATAAAGGGTTAAAGTTAAGGGTGATATTTAAAAATTTTGCAAAGTAAGCAAGTTGATATAAAATATTCGTTGTGTCAGGGAATATTTGATTAGTCGGGGGATATTCTTTTTGTCGGGGAATATTCGTACAATGGCACAATCATTGGTGGACCCCACAACGAAATTATTGTCGGATTGAGAAAACGACAAAAATATTTTTATAAAAATAACGGCGAAAGTTTTACTGAATTAACTGTTGAAACACCGGTGTTAAAAAAATGCGATGTCTGGCGTGGTTGTATAGTAGCACACGGTATTAATTATTGATGCTTGCGTGAGAAGTCACTCAGTTTTGTTCAATTATTGCTATAGTAATTGTTGCATAGTATCTCATGTTATTTGATTCAATTATTGTCGATATTTTATATATTATTAAATCAATAATTGAGATGACGAAGTTATTAATATTATTATTTGCAATATTAACGATGTCTAGAAGTTCTGCCAAAGAGAGTTTTGGTCACCTAATTGCGCGTCAATAGGGAGAAATCCTTATTGGAAAGCCCTCTCTTTCCTGAGAATGACCTGGTCGATTAATATTGTGAATTATAATAATGATGATAAATGTTGTTAAATATATTGAGGTGTCTTTTTATGAAGTCACAGAAGTTTATATATATATATATATATATATATATATATATATATATATATATATATATATATATATATATATGCTTTATTAGTATTATTAATGTAATAAAGCAGAAAAGTTTTTTATATAAACCGAATACTTTTATAAAGTTATTTATTTTATTAGACAATAATTAGAATATATTATATTTTATTATGCATAGTGTTTTGCATAATAAAATCTTTTTATATAAAACATAATACTTTTATAAAGTTATTTGTTTTATTAGACAATAATTAGAATATATAATATTCTATTATGCATAGTGTTTGCATAGTGCTGCATATAGTGTTTGCATAGTAAAAATTTTTTATATAAAAGCAGAATACTTTTATAAAGTTATTCGTTTTATTAGATTATAAATAAAATATATTATATTTTATTTAAAAGATTTTGTTTTATTAGAATATTTTATTAATCTTTGCATAGTAAATCAATATGGACCAGTCAGTTTAAAAGTAAATCAACGGACCGTTCATGAATTAGTTCTTATTCAGGTCCATTCTCTATAAATAGAAGCTCATTCCTTTATTATTTCTTATGAATTCACTGAAACTCTAGAGAGAGAAACAATAGAGAGAAAGAAAAAAAGTATTCTGCTAGTTCACTACTCCTATATCCAGTTTCTTCTAAGGTAAGGGGTATTATTTCTTTTGTATTCATGAAGAGAACTTCATTATTCCATTCTTTATTATTATGTTGGAATAACTTTTGTCATGTCCAAGCACCGCATACATGGTGAAATTCTTACATTATTTCCATTCTTTATTATTTTGTTGGAATAACTCAGATACGCGGACTACCCTATACTTGGTGAAATCTTACATTATTTCATTCTTTATTATTATGTTGGAATAACACATACATGCAAGTACCGCATACATGGTGAAATTCTTACATTATTCCATTCTTTATTATTACATTGGAACATCCCGTCATGCATGCGTTACGCATGATTTTGGTTCCATTATTTATTATTCTATTGGAATATCCACGTATGCATGCGTTTACGCATAACCTCGCTCCATTCTTTATTATTACATTTGGAATAACTTTTCATGCGTGTGGTCTATCGCATGCATGGTGAATTTGTTGTTATTCAATTCTTTATTATTCATTTGGGAATAACACATGCATGCGATCTATCGCATGCATGGTAAATTCTTCTATTATTCCATTCTTTATTATTACATTGGAATAACTTTGTCTATGTGGATTACTGCATGCATGGTGAATGATCCTTCATTATTCATATGAATAGTATTTTCATTCAAAAGGGGTTTACGTAGAAGCGGTTTCATAATTTTTCTGACCCTCAAAAATTCTAGAAAAATTTGGAATGATAATTTGATGAGTTTTCTAGATTGTGTCCAAAAATGGCGATTTTTGGATGTATAGATTAGGAGTTATGAATTTTATAGGAAAACACTATTTTAAAAGTAAACCTTTATAACTCCTTGTGGTTAACTCCAAAATTGGTAAAATTTTTATTTGGAGTACATGTATATAACAGGAATATATCCTGTAAATTTCGAAATTTTTGGACAAAAATACAATTTTTGATAAATGTCTAAATATTCGACAGTTTTAGCCATATGAACAATAGTAAATGAATTTTAAAAATTCTGAGAAAAATATATATTCAATATAGAACTATATTCTGCTAAATCCCATAAAAGAAATATTTTTGGGACTGATTTGGTATTTTTTATGAAAATGAACTAGTTATGAGTAAATGAATTAAATATGTTATGTGAAGTAATAAAATTGAAAAATAGGATTTTATGGCTTGAGAATCCTATATAGGGTATATACAGATTTTTGATGAGGGATTTGATCATTGATGATGAAATCTTATGAGCATAACATTTTTGAATGATTAAATGCATTATTTGATAAAGTGTAAACAATTGAAATAATTTGTTTATAAGTTTAAGAAATGATTAAAATATTGTTATAATATTAATGATATTAGATTATGAGATTATTAAGTGATTAATAACATTTGGTTATTATTGAACACTGGATAAATTGTATTATAAATGTTTAATATTTATCCTTTATCTCATTTGATTGATTCTTTATATCATTGTCATTATTCTTATGCTTTTATTATGATGAAAGTCAATACGTGGGCACATAGTGCATAGATGGACTTGGTATGATTATAACCAGGGATTATTCGGTATAATCATGACCGTAATGTTACAAATGATGTGGTAAAAGTCCTCATTGGCCCGTAGTGCATTGATGGACATTTTTTGGTATGATTATGGCTATGGATTCTCTTCGTCCAAGGGTGCAAAGATGAATTGTTTTATATCATGATCAGGACCATTGATGAAAACACGATTATCTTTGGCCCGTAGTGCATAGATAATTCGTAGTCGTGATATTAACGAATATCCTTGGCCTGTAGTGCAGGGATGATTCAATGATGTGGATTAATTATTGAAATTTGAGTCTCAAAGAATGAAATATTAATTCATGGATGTGATATTAACGAATATCCATGGCCAGTAGTGCGTGGGGTGATTCGATGATGTGGATTATTTATTAAGCTGAGTCTCAGCGATAAAATATTGATAATAAATGTTTAATTCGTAAAAGATAGTAGATATCATGCTCTACTTGACTCTTCTAAAATACAGTTGTATGTCTTTGGCCTGTAGTGCAAAGATGAATTGTTAATGAATATCTTTGGCCATAGTACAAAGATGAATTTATTAGTATAATTATGAGCAGAAATTGTGATTTGGTATAACCATAATTTTTGATGTTTCAGGTGAAGATAGGTGATGAAAATTATCTTCGTCCTAGGTGTGAAGAGGAATTTAGAATCACAATTATGATTATGAGTTATTCATATGATTGTGATGTGGGAATTGTTGATTGATGTTCTGAGGATAAAATATTATCGGTGGACTTTTAACACATAGAAGATAATAGATCGATGGTCTATTTGACTCTTCTAATGGATCGCTTCGTTCACTTTGCAACTATGGTTGAAAAGTTTTATCATCTACCATATGTTCTAAATCTACGATTTATTCTTGATGAAGGCTATTGATGATGTAAATTATCTTTAGTAATGATATTCTTTACAGGGCTAGTTGTGCTCACCCCTTTTGCTTCACAATTCCTTTCAGGTAATAAGAGTGTAGCTGGGTCGAGCGGGGATAACAGGAGAATAGAACGGTGGTCTATAGCTGTTGAGGCTCTCCCTAAATAGTATGGAAATAATTTTATTGATGACTTTAGATAAGTGTGTCGTATTGTATACGTCATTTGATATTTAATTTTGGTGAACCGAATAGGGTGAGGTGAGCCCAACTTTAGAAGGGTGTTTTGCCACTATCATACAAGATGTCTAATGATATACAACATCGTGTTATCATAAGACAGGGTTGTGCACATCCACTTACTGAGTATATCTATGAGCACTACCTATATGATCTTGGAGTTTATTTGAAATATAATTTTCACTTGGAGACAGTGGAGATAGTTATATGTCAAGAGAAGACTCACCATTGGAAAGAAAATGATAGTAATTTTCTCGTTTTTCTTTGGGGTCTATTGGGTCAACCAAGGATAATTCTGTGGACATATGATATCTATCATAACCTAGACTCATGGCCTCCCATGTACGAAGGTTTCCTTGAGCACTTCCCAAAGATTTTAATTTCTAAAACAGTTATTGACTGTACCTTTATGTAAGGTGTAATTGTGACATGAGTCAGAGTTGGTATATATATTTGTATTTAAACTCACTGTATACATGTCGTCGTATTTTGCACGACAGTTGTATAACTGAAGTTGTCAGTAGTGTATTTTCTGACGACTCAAGATGGGTGATGTATACCTATTTTAGGGGTTTCATAGTTTATGTTGTAACTGTTAATATAATTAGTATGTGTATTAAGGTGTCAGTTTTTCTTTTACGCATTATGTGTCTATATTGGCTAAGTCTGAGAGAGAAGAGAAGAATTGAGAATTCAGAGAATTGAGAATTGGGAGAGTTTGAGAGTGAAACCTAAGGAAATTGCCTGCAATTACAAGGTTGTGCAAGCTAACTTGAAGGTATGTTCATAACTTTGATAATATATATGTATATGTGTTGGACGGCAAGAATTTTCTCATGTTCTGTAAAAATCAATTGGTGAATTATGGATATATACTTGGTAAATTCTGATGATACATGTTTATGATGCAAGAGTTATGTTTAAAACAAGAAATTTGTATGCTAATTTTCGTTCTAACAGTAGAAAATTGTGACAGTTTATATATTTTCTATGTGGCTTATGTAAGTACCAATTTTGATGGTCAATTCGTATGTTCAATTGTAATTTGAGTCTTGTATATGTTAGTTTATTAAGAAACGAGCATAACGTAATTTGAACGAGGTGATTTGGCCAAGTATTGAATTCACGGTGATGATTTTTGGGATGAATATCAAAAAAATGAGTTTTATATGAAAAACATGGAATTTGAGAAATTAACCTAGCTTAAATTGTTGTTAAATTGTTGTAATTGGTGGAATATGTTCACAAATATGTTTGTGATAATTCTATACCATTTTTACATGTTATTATTACTATTTGATGGGTGAAATTCGTGTTAGTTGGCTTAAGAAAATTGTAGTAGCCATGTAATGCAAACTGGAGTTCGTAAAAGGCTTGCACCATGACCCTCAAGCGTGAGCACGCACTTTCCTCTCATGGTATGCCACTCAAGATAAAAAGCGCACGGCCGTAGCGCCGATGCTTGATTTGGGCCAGACAATGAAGTCTGCTAATTCTGCAGACTTTGGTCGTTCAATGTAGCTTAGCTTAAGGTTGTGGTAATGTGTCCAACATGTAACAACAAGGCTAAAACAGAGTTGTGTTATGTGGTTAGTGAATTCAAAGTGGTAAAAATGATTAGTAAATTTCGAATGCATTATGTGATAACTTAGTAAACACAATGAATGTTAGGCAAGTGTTGCGAAGTAAACACTTGGAATTTCTGAAATGTAAATGGTAAAGAAAGACTTGTGCTAAAATGGTAAGTTTAGCTAGAAATGTACATGTTATGGTATGTTAGAATATCTAATAGGTATTGTGGTTCTAAACCTATGTGTAGGTGAACGTGAGTTTAATTTTATAGCTTACGCTCGAGGCAAGCTTTCTAAACCTTATCTTTTTACATTAAGCAAGTTTCTTATTTTAAACTTTCATTTAAGCGTACTTTTGTATTCCTAATCATTATTTAAGCAATCTAGCCATACTTTAACTTCATTCATACAAGCTTTGAATTCCAATATTTATTGATGTATTCTAACTTGTTTATTGTTAGACAAGTTTCGTTATTATCATTCGTGAATTATGAACGAGATTTTATTGAATTCTAATTCAAATGTTGAATTATTTTATTTCGTTTACTTGACACAAGTTATTCTCATATTGAGCAAGATTTATTTTCAGTTTGCTTTTATTTAATGTATATTCAAAAATTCATAGTCCTAGCTTAATATTGTTCAAGCAATGTTTATTGTCATTCAGTACTTATGCATTGTAGTTGTTCTAAGCATGAGTGTGGAATATAGTTAGTTCGCTTACACTTACTTATTGTTCTACATTATGTTGCTATTGATCAACTGTTGTGTTATCAAACTCTATTGATTCAACTAGTCCTCTAGTTGTTGTTCGTTAAACTTCAAATTACCCTTGAAAGCTTATCCAAACCAAACATTCTTTGGTGCAGACTTGTACTCTAAATACTGAGATGAACAACCCTATTATTAATAGGGGATAATTTATGCTTAGCGTAGAAATGTTTGTGCATAATACATTGTACGAAGGGTTGATCCCCCTAAGTACGAGGAGTCCTTATAGTCTTATGACTGTTAAAGTTGGAGTTGAAAGATTAATCGCAACTGTGGATATAGTTCATGCTCTTATGACCCTCAGTTATATATTCCATATTTTGGATTTCAATTTCTGATTATCATTATTAGAGTACTATTCTGTCTTGATGAGCCTATTGTTGGCAGTTATTATTATTGTTATTCTCCTGTTGATTCATTGTTATATCCAGTGAGTAATTGTTTTGCTCACTCTTGCATATTTATATACTCATTGCAGCTAAAGTTGAGAAGGTAGATAAGCCTTCAACTAGCAAAGGAAAGGGAAAAATGTACAAGTGATGCAGATTTGTACTTTTGTTTACTGTTATAATCGTAGACTTTTAAAAAATGATGTGATATAATAATTTTATTTCCGCACTTGAATGATGTTTAAAGGTTAGACAACCTAGGATGTTTTTGGATTTAATGATGTAACCCTATTTAAAGGGAGGATTATGGTTTAAATATTATTTATTTGGGTAGATAGCATGAATGTATGGATAGTGAGCACCAAATCTTATGGGAATGAAGTACTTAGATTTGGGGGTGTCACAGTGGGCTTACTACCATACCAAGACTATGTATTTTAGTCTTGATAAACATTAAGAGGTTGCATGTTATGCAATGTGTCCATTTTTAGGAGCTTTTAATGTTCTCCTACAAAACAGATGTCAGTTGTTTTGATGATAGGATAGCATGATAGGTTTTGATAGGAAAAGGAATGCATATTTACATCTTCCTTTACATGGAATTGGGATTTACATGAAATTTACATTGAATGGAATTGAATTTACATGAAATTTACATGGAATTGAAAGGAAAAGGAATAAAGAGACTTTCCTTCGTGTTTGGTTTATTAGAGGCTGACCTATCTTAGGCTACTCTCGCGGTTTTTCGACATGAAGGTTCCCAGATCATCACAATTTACTAGATGGGAAGTTAATCCGATCTTTCAATTGAAGCGGATTTGGGTGGTGCCTTTTCAGATCCTCGTGGGATTAGTCAATATTGGGTATTGCATATTTAAATTTGATGTTGAAAGTAAATAGTGATGCTTATATGTAAAGTCCTTCAAAGAACATATGTACAAGTACTTAGATGATAGATCAAAGTTGTTAGGTTGATCTGTGCTTTATATTTATCATTCTGTATGTAACACCCCCTTTCCCAAAAGGAAAAAGGGATGTCACGCACAAACATAATAAATACAAATCTCTACTAACCTCAAAATATCTCCAATATAATTTAATACCAAAAGTCACATACTCCAATTTAAATAGCAGTAACTCCACATTTACATAGTCTCTACTAATAAGAAATAAATGCCAAAATGGCCCAAACATCCCTTAACAAGATATTATGAACACCAAGTCTAATAATAATTCTCAAAACTAATCTACTCATTTGGATCAAAGGTAGCTCTCATCCCACATATCCCGATCACCCCGACACCTCTTAGGAAAAAGAACACGCGTGAGCCAATTGCCAAATCTGAATACGAAGATGAATAAATATA
Organism: Panax ginseng; assembly: GCA_020205605.1. NCBI lineage: Eukaryota > Viridiplantae > Streptophyta > Magnoliopsida > Apiales > Araliaceae > Panax > Panax ginseng. The sequence goes on from CM035133.1 coordinate 52,940,171, forward strand.
TCACAATAAGTAATGAATCTAAAAGATTTGAATGAATGAACACATGTGAATTACAAGCGAATTACTGAATAGATCAAAATTTGTGAGTCCATTTACAAATGAATAACCTTCATCAATCGAATAATTATAGCCAAAAGAATCCCAAACAAATAAGTCTGAATCAAATGGTTATACAGTAACAATTTACATACCGAGCTCAAATACAAATAGCCAAAGGCTAACAAAATACATCGGTACCATGATGTATACAAATCAAATCGAGATAATGCATACGACACATACGTCACTAATCCGCCAAACAAATCGAATCAAATCAAATACTGGGTCGACCCATACGTATCCTGAACAAATATATCAAATGGCCAAAGCTCATACCCAGAGCATACAAAAAGATACACCGTGGACTAATCACACCGCCACGGAAGGTGTCATGCCCTTGTGTCAAGAGGACATGCCTGTGGTACCCCACAGGTGGTTAGCTCAAGTATACCCTAAGGATCAAACTACAAAATGTAAGCCAAAAGGGGTTCAAATCACAAGGCTTACATGACCATATTCAAATGAAATTGAATTATCAAATACAAACATACCCAATTATTACAAGATATCAATGATCAAAACAACTCCGAGTGTGAACGAAAATATACGAACAATGGTACAAACGAATAAAGTCTCCAAAACATATTTACACGATTAACTAGTTCAAAGAGTACAAATACGAATTCAAATATCAACGCCAAAACGAAACTAACTCAATAATTTTGACAACAAAGAATAATCCCAAGAGGCAATACCAAATTCTAAACGAGTACAAAATGAACGAATTAAATTTAAAGGAATATCGCTGAAAAAGTACGGAATCCGTACCTTAATATAGTATCGAAATAATTCGCCGAAGCTAAATATCGCCCGCTAAACTCCCTCAATCCGATCTAATTATCAAAATAAAATATAACACATAAAATTAAATTACGAACTCATACAAATTATATTTTCACAAATTCAATAATTTTAATATACTATATTCATTTTATGCTCAAAAGATATATTTTAATTATAATAACAATATTATAATATTATTTATTTCTGTCCCCTTTTTAAATTTCTGCATATTTTATATATATATTATATATGACGAATTCGCCGCAGCCGCTGCAGGTTTATATATACATACTAATAGATCACAGGCTGATATATATATTTATAAAACTAATCTGTAGTAACTATATATATATATATATATAATGAATCAACAAGCAGGTAACATATATATATATAACTTACTAAATAACAGGTTATATATATATAACTTATAGGATCCTAAATATATATATATAAATATATAACGCATCAGAGACTTAATTATATATATATATATATATATATATATATATATATATATATATATATTATATCTCAATTGTAAATCAAAATTTCATAAAAAAATTCAACTAATCAAATGGCATAATAAAATTTTAAAATAGATTACAAATACAACAAAATATAGATCATAGTTACAATAGCAAAATAATTATTTTATATTCAAAAATAGTCCAATAATTACCTTTGAGAAGAAGAATGTGGTGAATAAAGTTCAAGGATCTTGCTCTCAAACCCTTTTGTAATCTCAGTCGCGTTCCCTCGTTCCTTCTTGCGCCTCCTTTTTCTTTTGTTATATTCTCACAACTCCTTATACGTAATAAGGTATGACTAGGTTTTACTTATTTATTATTAATTAATATGTTTTATTAATACTCCTAATTTAAATAGGATTTAAAATTAGACAAATATAGTTTAGACCCAAATAATTTTAATGGCCCAAATAAATTAATTACAATTTGACCCAAATATAAGGAAAGCCCAATTAACTATTTTAAAACTTACTTAAATATTTTATTATTATTTTATTGGGTATTACACTGTAAATGAATGTATAGAAGAAAAGATCAAGGTTGTTAGGATGATCTATTTTGAGATGTAATAGATAGGCATCAACAAAATTGAAGTCTGTCGAGCCAGCCGAGAGATTGCAGAAGCCAAGGCAGAATTGTAGAGTATCGATAATCGTAGTCTGTCTGCTTTGGAGGGCCTCTCCCAGTATCGTAGAGTGGTCCAAACGTCTGTCGATCCAAATCAAGAATTGTAGTCTGTTCTCGAAAGCGTAGAGTCTATAAATCAAGTAAGCAAAGATCGTAGTCTACCTGTGCTTAAGAGAAATCATAGTGTTCTCCTCTATCAGTCCGTATCAAGCACGAATGTGACAAGACACCACAATCATGATCGTAGTGCATCATCTGTCTGCATCAGAAGCATCGAGCTTTGTCCATTTATTGAAGAATAAATCACAACAGATGTGGAATGGATTATAGACGTTGAGACTCTCGGGAATCCCAATGAACCAACACGCATCCTTAGTATATAACAAAGAAATGTATTGAAAAAGCTAATGAAAGTACTACATGTCAGCTGAAAACACATTTTCAGATGTTAGGTGAGATAGCGATCATCATGTGTCGAGTGGGCATTTATTTGAATGAAGATTTCCAGGAAGTCACCATCAATGCTCAGAAATGTCAAATACATTTAATGCTTTTACGGATGCCTTCAAACAGACATATTTCAAAGGCACCTTATATACAAATCAGATGCAGATGCAAGAAAGTAAGCAAGCACACAACGAAAAGTTTAAGAACACTTAACGCTCAACTCTACGATCAAGAAAAAAAAGCTTGCTCAATTACTCAGTTCTTTCAAACATATGCTTAACAGCAACTGAGTAGCACAACCCAAAGAACTCAACTCTCATCAAGTGTATTCCAATTCTGCTGGACTTAAAGAGTTCTAAGTGAACTAAGAAGTTCCAAGACTGCTGGTCTTGAAGGAATCTGTGAGATTCAAAGATTGTAAAGACATCCTTAGTGGATTTCCTACTCGAGGAGTAAAAGAGTGGACTAGGAGCCTTAAGTGCTCTGAACCACTTAAATTCTCTGTGTCTTTTATATTCTTGCTTTAACTGTTGTCGATGTCGGGATTTTTATTTGTCCCTTTCTATTCTTATTTTTTGGTGTTCTCATGTTAGGTGAGATTTGTTTGAAAAAATAAGTTTGAAAAGGTCCCACATGTATATGTCGACGATTTGACTGTAAGAGTCGCCAGTTGGTATTTTTAAATAGTTGCACCAACTCAACCGATAAAAGGTTTGCACAAAGACCTAGTGATGTGACACTGTTTAACTGGTCTGCAAAACCAAAAATCGTTAGGGTGCGGGGGCTTGATCACCCCCCGACTTCTGTGATAACATGGTTACCGCCACTTTTTAATTTAAACTTTTATCTGAATATGTGTGTGTGTGTGTGTGTAGGTCTATGTGCAATTTTTTGGAAGTAGTGCTATGCCTCGTTCGCACCCTTATACAAAGGGTTTGACTTTTGTATAAAAGTTTGATTTTAACGAGATATGGCAGTGTTGTTTTGTAAAAATAGGTTTTTCAAACCCTTATGCTCAATAGTAATTGAGGCCTTTGATACTTCCATTTTATTATGTGTTCGGCTTGATTACTTTTATTATTTTCAAGATGTAAAGCATATTCGAGAAAATAAGATACATAGCAGTCCCAAACTCCTTGTGGGCATGAGAGCCATCTAAGAAAATTCAAACACCGTGAATAATTAATAAGCTGGCTGCAGCTGAAAATGTCCATCACGGAAACCGAATCTAGATTCAGGAACTGAATCTGTGACCACATGATTCCTAGGCTCACATGATAAAGCAATATGTACAAAATCTAAAGGGAGAACTAGATTTGAATAAATCTAAACCATTTCAGCTTCATCGATTTCAGTTTAGTCACCATGAACCGGTTAAAGTGAGAAATAGTCAGATTTAGGCAAATCTAACCCGCAGGCTGATAAACAGTTATATATATATATATATGTGAACAATCAACTGCCACGAAGTGAACCAGACAGAAATGTATATATATATATATATATATATATAAAAGCAGTAAACGCTTCGAATATTATATTCGGGCTTAATCGAAGCATAGTTCGATAATATATATATATATATATATATATATATATATATATATAAGCAATAAAAAGCCACAGATCGACGATCTGGGCATACCCACAAAACGCGACTCTCAACGTGAATAGATATGTATGTATAGAAGTGAGAAAAAGCTTAAAAATCTGAAATATCTTACAGTGGGCCGCCAAGAAGACTTCAGATAGCTTTTGATGAATGAATACTCGGTTTCCACCGGTTAAATTTTAGTATGTTATAAAACACGTGCTCACAAGTGTTTAGAAAAAGGAAGCATTCAATTTAGAGCACTATAGAAGTGTGTACAGAGTGAAATGGGCAGATTTTTCTCTCTTTTTTCCTCTTTAAAATGGCCAACCAAAGCCCTCTATTTATAGAGGGAGGAGCCGCGGGTCTAACCGCTACAGCCGCGAGTCCACCTACGGCTACCCGGGGTGCCCTAGGCTCTGCGGGTCCCGCTATCTCGAAGAACATGCACTCGTGTAACGTGCAATCTGCTCGAACCTTTATAACTTTCAATATGGGCATCCGATTGAGGCGTGTTATACCTTTCTGGAATGCTGTTGTTGAGAGCTACACAATGACATGGGATAAGAGGTTGTACGAAGCCGGGAAGATGGGTCCATGACCAGATCTTCAAGTCTTTAAATTCTATCTGGTGTGCTGTCTTGTGTAGTAGTCACTCGGGATTTTGAGCTATGGTTCTTGTGGGATACTTCTGTGTAAAATGTGGGTTGAAATGATGTTGACATAGACTGAATGTAGTATCAAGGTGGCAAAATGATGATTTTGCCCCTCACCAAGGTTATCTCTGGCTTTACATAGATGTAGCAGTCATTGCTCAGGGTTATCTCTGAGATTAGGCTGTTGTAGGTGTTGAATGTCCTAAGGGTTATCTCTAAGGTGTGCCTGATCTCCTGGGGTTATCTCTAGGGTTGGACCTGAGTGCCTCGGGGTTGTCTCCGAGGTTAAAACTGACTTTTCTAGGGTTAGCTCCGAAACTGGAACTGCATCCCTCAAGGTTATCTCCGAGGTTGGAACTGATTCTCCCAGGGTTGTCTCCGAGATTGAAATTGGATATCTCGGGGTTGTCTCTGAGGTTAAAAACTGAGTATCCCAGGGTTGTCTCCGGGATTGAGCTGATTTGACTTCCAAGGTTATCTTTGGAATATGATTTGGCCCTCCTGCAAGGTTAGTAACAGAAATGCAAAATTTTGAGTGTCTATAGATGCCCCTCTTTATCATATTCAAGCAATGCAATGGCATGGATAGGATAAAGAACACTAGACACTTGAAATGTGACAAGATAATAATGATGTAATGTAATGCAGTATGATGCAAATGAATGTTGAATGCATGGAATGGAGGCTGCTCCATGAATGAGATCAGAGGATGATGACATTTGGGGTTATCACTAAAGTCCTTAACCCTCAGTGTAGACTTTCCACTACAGATGTTCTTCTCATATGCAAGAGACTCTTGGGGAATTATGCTTTGTTTGATGAAGATTTGTATAACAGATTCCATCATCGGTCCTCCCTGATGAGGATGGTTTTCCATGGTTTGTATTTCCAAGTCTTTCCGATGCTTTATTGGAGTTACTGCCAACAGTTTGTGTTGTCATGGTTTCCTGACCTTCATTGGAGTTAATGCCAATGGTGGGTGATGTTAGGACTTCCTGGCCCTCATTGAAATGTGATTCAATGGTGAATATTATCAAATCATCTCTGATGCTTTATTGGGTTTACTTGCCAACGACTGATAATCTCAAGGCTGCTTGACCTTCGCTGAAATGTGCTTCAACGGCTAACATCATCGGACCACCTCTGATGCTTTGCTGGGTTTAATTGCCAACGGCTGATAATGTCAAGGCTGCTTGACCTTCGTTAAAATGTGCTTCAATGGCTAAAATCATCGGACCACCTCCGATGCTTCACTGGATTTACTTCCCAGCGGATGATGATGTCAGGACTGCCTGACCTTTGCTGAAATGTGATTCAACCGTTAAGATCATCAAACCACCTCCGATGCTTCGCTGGATTTACTTGCCAACGGCTAATAATGTCAGATCTGCCTGACCTTCGTTGAAATGTGCTTCAATGGTTGAGATCATCAGTCCACCTCCGATGCTTTGCTGGATTTACTTGCTAATAGTTGATGTTGTCAGGGCTTCCTAACCTTCGTTGAAATGTGTTTTAACGGTTGAGATCATCGAACCACCTCCGATGCTTCGCTGGATTTATTTGCCAATGGCTGATGTTGTATGAAATCCCTGCTAGGGAGAGATTTTTGATGAAATGTATGGTAGCAATTGGAATCACAACCTCAAGTTCATGACATTGGACTTTTGTGAGGTATTGCCACAGGTAGCTTGCAACAGTTGTTATCATCGGCTTTGTAAACCCCGTGTTGGTGCGAATACCAATGATTGATGTATAGACCCGCAATTTGGTCTCTGAAAAGTCAGGATTTCAGGTTTTTTTCCTGATTTGACTTTTCAGCTTGTGGGACCTCCTTTATAACTCAAATTGGATCGAGTCGGAAGGGATGGGGACCACCTGGGATAGTTGTAGGTGGACTGCAGCAACTACAGGTAGACCCCCGGCCATCTGTGGGTCTTTGAGGCTCCTTTCGCTTTTACAAGTCATTTTCACTTGACGCCACACAAAGAATTCGAGAGTTCTTCTTCAAATCTATTAAGTTCGGGCTGTTTTCTGCACAATCAGTCACCGTACAAGTGTTCTGCACTATCCTGGTAATGTATGCATGCCTTCTTTTCCAGTTTTGTCCGTTGGAAAGTAAGTTATCACATGAAATGCTTCTAAACACATAGTAGTGAATATGCATGCTCATATGACTTAATAAAAAATATTCAACATAGTAAATATTAGTATTTAACCATGCTGAACATGTTGATGTGAAAAAAATTTGACTTTTGAAGTAGTCAAATTGGCACCTTTTTTCTGCTATTTCTTATCCTATTTGAGGATAAATGAACAAAGGTTCTAAAGCAAAGTAATCCTGTTAATTAAACTACCCTTACAGATTATAACTTTGACACTTTTCATGCATATAGGATGTTTATGACTGTGAGTTGGTGTGCTACTGAATGGCCACCTAGTCATGCCTACGCGCATGTGGATAGTCCTTTTTACAAAGGAGACTCTAGCGAATTTTTTCCATGAGTCTAGGCTTTAAATAGTCATGTATTTTCTTAACTCTACTCTAGGCGTATGTTAAAGTAATGCATGCATACATATAGACATAAAATGCATTTAATAAGCTCCAGGTTAGAATTTACCACACCCTTTCTGAGGTGATTTGGAGACTTGTGTCCAGATTTATGGATCAAGACCAGCCGAGCAGCTCTCGTAGGACCTCTTCAGGTGTGAGGAGGAGAGCTACTGATGTGCCTCGGCCTCGTCCAGCTCGACAGCCTCATCGATTGACGAAGTCAGTGATTTGTCCTATCTGGGTTGAGGTACCGGATGTTAAGGACGAGGAGGAAGATGTACCGATTACGGCTCCTGCTCCTACTGCTTCTATTCCCTGTAGGGAGTTACCAGCCATAAATGTGATGAATCCAGAGCTCCTTGATGATTTGAGTCGCCACCCCTCGATCTGCTAGCATGCGAACGAGGTAAAGCTTCGTTTGATCTTCTTTTCTCCTATTGATGAGGAATAAGGGTTCTGATGTTGGTTTGCATTTGTGATGCAGGTTCCCGGCTTTACGCAGCCTCGAGGGAACTGGTTCGATATACACTCTCTATACCAGACTCTTCACCTAGAGTACCGAGAGATTGTGCATTCTAGGGGTTTCGAGCTGTTATTGTCCCTGGGGTAACATCAGGACATTGTCTGAGCGTTGGTTTCACCAAACTCAGTCTCTCCATTTTTTGGAATACGAGGTGATGATGACGATGATGGATTGGCAGTTTATCACCGATATGGAGTTCTCAGGGGCGCTAGTGCCTTATGTGGCAAACATTTCCCCTACTACCGTCAGATCCTTGCTAGGAGTCTAGGCTGAGGTGCTCAAAGGCAGGACAGTCCGCACTGATCCTTTAAGTGTAAACGCCATGATTGGGGCGTTGAGTGAGCCATTACCTGATAACAGGAGAGTCAGGGATCGCATTCTTCGGTGATTGTTCTTGGTCATCCTTCGGGGTTGTTTCCTGGCGGATAACTCTTCCATGGTGTCGTTCACTTTAGTTAGCGCCACACGTGAGGTGAACCATATTGGAGAGTATGATTGGGGCTCCTATACCTTTGCCTATTTCCTTAGGGGAATGCACATACGCTCGCAGGGATTGACAGAGACGTGGCTAGGATTTTACCCATTCCTACTAGTGAGTATTTCTTTTTTGTTTTTCCTTGTACAGGTTAAGAGTGTTGACTGACCATAGATGTTTGATCTTATATTGGCAGTTTTGGGTCTATGACTGACTTCCATGTCTGTGTCCCATTAGTCTGTTAGGTTTGGACACATATCCACTGGGACAGCGATGGCATCACTCCACACTGGTGGAGGTTCCTGTAGCTGAGGGTTTCACCCATTCTCGCCTATAGTTGAAGTTATTGACAGCCGATGTCATTACATGGGTTCCCTATTCTGAGGACCATTTGACAGTTGGCTTTGAGGGTGTTTTCCTGACTGGTGTTGAGCATGTTATGTCCATCCGTCAGCTTCATCTCTTCATAGATGGAGGATGGGAGCTCTATTTAGGAGAGCGTGCTATCAGAAGCACCACAGAAGAGATTGGTATCCCGATCTATCCTCTTGCCAAGCATTATTGGCCTATGTTGCAGCTGCCAATCAGTGATATCCCGTTGGTGGGAGTTGATGGCTTTGATTTGTCAGAGGGACCATTCACTCAGGAGGCATTCTACCACTGGTGGTCTCCTCGTACCATCGGAGCTCAGACCCGCGCCACACAGTTTATGGCAGATTGGATTGCCTGCGTCTAAGAGCCTACTCATTTGCCCAGAGATCCTTCCGAAGCTGATTCTTTTAATTCTTCCAGCTCAAGGGTTGGCCCTTCAGGTGGCCCATATTCAGATGGTTTTACCGGTGAAGATCCTCCATTATATAGACCTGATATCCCTCTTAATAGAGATCCAGTAACTCAGGAGGAGTTACATCAGATAGATAGGTTGGATGATGTAGACATCAACACTATTGACTTCTTCTGATGTATTTTCTCGCTATATCTTTTGATAGGCCTCTGTTAGATACTGGGTGGTTGTGCCCCAATCTTGTTATATCTTTTTATAGGCCTCTGTTAGTTGTTGGGTGGTTGTGCCCCATTTCCCTGTATTGTCCAACTGTATACAGAGATGATGTATTAGATGATGATGTACTTAGGAATGCATGTATATTATTTTCCATTCCCTACATCATATTGCCATCTATTGTTTATCATGTATATATTATGTTATGCATATGTATGTCTAGAGATTTTTAGCATTGACCCATGGATGGTCTTATGACATGGCCCTACAGATGTCTTCATCGACAGTTAGCCGCATTGATCACACCCCAACATTATTGGTGGCCTCCTATTTGAGATCGTGGTATGATAGTTTATCATCCCCAGATCGGGTGACTGTAGATCAGTTGTTGCGACACTCTATGGCCCTCTTGATGTTTCAAGTTCAATTGGGTTTTATAGAGGGCATGCTGGAGCACTAGGTACCGGATAGGCAGGTGTTCCGGCTTTAGACCCAGTAGTTGACTCCTACCATAGAGGAGTATGAGCGTCTGACAGATTTTCCATTGGACAGGCCTTACGCTCAGATGGCTATAGGAGATATGAGCCGACAGTTTATGACCCTCACTAGTTTGAGGCACAGGGTTGCCATAGATGAGATCTCTTCAGGGCATATAGTGTCCATACATTTTCTGATAGACAGATTTGGCTCTTTGGATAGTTATGCACAACACTCCAGGGATTTCACCACGTCGAAGGATGATTGGCGTATTACCAGAGTAGATGTACTCTTGATGTGTGTAGTGGCTTATCTGTATATGTCACTATACATGGATCATTTAGACATCGGTGTGGTTATAGCAGTGCGGGCTCTCCTGGAGGGATATACCATTTTAGTGATGATTTTGGCAGAGACCTTGAGGTCAGCCACGTATTGCCACACCCATCCTGCAGGGGTATTTTTATACAGTTCGGTCTTACTGTACGTGTGGTTTATGACACACTTGAGACCGATTGGCACATTCTGACGCCATGGGTATTTCTTTTCCCATGAGATAGCCATATCTTACTCTTTTCAACCGACAGAGTGTACAGATGCTGCTTCTTGGTCGGTTTTTTTGGCAGGGATCGAGGATCCATTTGATATTCCATCATTTTCAGGGCTTAGTTCTCCCTACAACTTCATCACTCAAGCATCTGGCATGGATTATCTCCCTCTGGCTGGTTTGAGGGGCGTGACCACTTATCATCCACTAGTTGTGATGTCATAGTTTGACCAGTTTCAGGATGTTCATCCCTTTAATGAGGCATTGGGTCAGCGTATGTCATCTCGGCTTTTATCAGTAAAGGATTTATCCAGGGTTTATGCCTGTTGGGCCCAGTGTGAGAGGGCTAATTTTACTACTAGCCATCCAGGCCATTCTACAGAGTATTCTGCATGGTTAGAGGCAGAGATTACATCGGATGAGGTTGTATCCATAGAGTCGGGTGTTGATTCTGATAGTGGGGAGCCCATAGAGGACATTGATTCTCCCACTGAGGATGAGTTATTTGTTGGGTTGACAGCAGCTCTGGTTGATTCTCCCAGTATTTCTGCTACTGTGACTCCACATTCTGCAGAGTATTTAGAGCAGAGTCTGCATCTGATGACATTTGAGAGAGATCATTCTAGAGCCTTGATGTTGACAGCTCTTGATGGTAGAGATGTCGCTCTAGTTGAGAGAGATGATGCTCTATCTTATAGGGATGCCGCTATTGTTGAGCGGGATGAGACTCGATCATATAGGGATGCAGTTGTCATTGAGCGGGATGGTGCTATATATGCCTGAGATGTCGTTATTACAGATATTACTGTATTAAGGTCCCATATTGCCGATATCATTGTAGAGATGAACACGTTTATTGATGAGCATAGTGTCACCATGTAGATGGTTGTGGATCTCTTGGCTCGTGTACATACCCTTGGGTAGGAGCTCACAGAGTTACCCCCTTCTTCTGAGAGGGATGCCGTGTTGGATTTGATAGCACGCTTATACACGGGTTTGTAAATCAGTTTGGATTTTCCTACACAGACTAGTTTAGCCATTTTTGTCATGTACAGTACACATTGTATATATCAAACAGATTCACTTCCCTTTTAGTTATGCCTTGTTACTTGCTTGATAGTTGCCTATTTCTCCAGGGCTTGTGATCTTGATGTATTTTGAACTTCCCCTTGATGGATGGACTTTGAGATGTCTCAGGACCTTTCAGAATGGATCATTGATCTGTGTATTCCCCTATCTTTTGGTGTTGTGGGACTAGTTTTTGTATGTAGTTATGGAGAGGATTGTGGCTTTCCTCTCTGAGGTTGACCGCCCCACAGATAGTCGCTGATACTCCTTTGTATTGGGGAGCCTAGGTAGTTCCATCTCTTATAGATTGGTGTTTCTCTTTGAGAATTTAACTGCAGCTTAGATGGTCGCCGATTCTCCCATTTGTGTGGGGATACCAGGTAATTCCATCCCTTTGGTCTAAGTCGATGATGTGTGGTTTGAAAGATGATCCCAGTACCATTTGACAAGTTTTTGTGTTTTGGTAGGGGCTGAGACCGAACCATAAATGGCTGCCTACGTACTCCTATTGAGAAGGGGGAGATCAGTTCTGTGTATTCGAACCTAGCGTGAAAAGGTTCAAAGTTGTAAGTGGTGAAAAGGGTGTAGAGAGATTTTTTTGTTGTTTTTATTTTTTTCTGTAGTGAGACCGGACCATAAAAATGGCTGCCTACGTACTCCCGTGTATTGGGGAGATCAGGTCTGTGTAGTTCACCCCTGGTGGGACAGACAGCAAATGTGAAAAATTTTATCCCTAGTGGGACAAACTGAAGGTGTGAAATGTTTGATCCCTGGTGGGACAAACTGAAGGTGTGAAATGTTTATCCCGAGTGGGACAAACTGAAGGTGTGAACTGTTTGATCCCAAGTGGGACAAACTGAAGGTGTGAAATGTTTATCCCGAGTGGGACAAAGGTTAATGAGTAGAGGGTTGCCCCAGTGGAAGTGTGCATTAACGTTATGTAGGCCAATAGAGTCAGAGGCAACAAGTCAGGTCATCCTTTGTGATTGGCGGACATCTTTTGCATGATTTTTGATATTCTTATTTGCCGCTTCAATAGCACCATTCATCTTTGGATGATAGATGACGGAGTTGAGATGTTTGATATGGAACTTACTGCATAACTACTCCATCATTTGGTTGTTGAGGTTTTTAGCATTATCTGACACAATCACCTCTGATTATCCATACCGAAAAATGACATTGTTTCTGATGAAACCAATGATAACTTCTTTAGTAACCTTGGGGGAGAAGAATGCTTCTACCCACTTGGTGAAGTAGTCGATCATGGTAAAGATAAACCGATGACCATTACTGGCTTTGGGCCCGATCACGTCCATTCCCCACATTGAGAAAGGCCAGGGCGAACTCATATTATGGAGCTCCCTTGGAGGGGCATGGATAGCATTCCCATGAATTTGGCATTGGTAACATCTCTTGACGTGATCATCACAATCAACCTTGAGAGAGAGCCAAAAATGCCATGTTCTTAGGATTTTCTTGACAGGTAGAGGGCCGCTCATGTGTGGGCTGCGTACTCCACCATAGATTTCATCCATGAGCCTTTTAGCTTGGTCTTTGTCTAGACATCTAAGAAGACCTAATCCTACATCTCTTTTGTAGAGTGCGTCTCCACTCAGGTAGAATTTCATGGCCATTCTATGGATCCGCTTTCTTTCATCTAGACTCGCCTCAGTGAGTGTAGATCCATCTCGTAGATACTCCTTGATATCCTAATACCAAGGGTGTTGGATGGGAGGCAGCTCATCTGATACTTCTCCAATGTAGTTCCCATAGACTAGAGCCTTTTGCAGGGCAAACGTGATATTTGGCATGTCTTCCTTATCAAGTATGTTGATCAAGGAGGTAAAAGTTGCTAGTGCATCTGCAAAGTCATTCCTATTTTGAGGAATATGGAGGAAGGATAATTCTTCAAACTCTTAAGCCATCTAGATAACTTGCCAATGGTAAGGCAGCATATGTAGCTCTTTGGTGTGATAGATCCCAGTGGTTTGTCTGATTACCAATTTGGAATCTCTAAAGACAGTTAACCGTTTGATGCCCATGATTGGGCTAGTTTCAACCCCATGATACAGCCTTCATACTCAGTTGTGTTGTTGGTGCTGGAAAACTGCAATTTGATAGCAACGGCATACTGCTCCCCCGTAATGGATACTAGAATTGCTCCAGCTCCAGAACCTTCCATGTTTACAGCTCCATCAAAATAAATCTTCCATGATTGGTGTGTATTATCTTGATGGTGTTACTAGATTGTCATTACCCCTTCATCGGGGAAGTATGTTTCCAAGGGTTTGAAATCCCCTGCAGGAGCGGAGGCCAGTTGATCCGCAATTCCTTGACCTTTGATACACTTTTGAGTCACGTAAATAATGTCAAATTACTGTAGGATCAACTGCCATCTGGACAGTCAAAAATTCAACATTGGTTTGCTGAACACGTATTTAAGAGGATCCACGCGGGATATGAGATGGGTTGTGTGACCATGGAGATAATGTTGTAATCTTATGGAAGCCCATGCTAAAGAACAACAAGTTTTCTCAATCAGAGTGTACTTGTATTCACTGTTGCTGAATCTTTTGTTGAGGTAATAGATAGTTCTTTCTTGGCCTCTATCATCTTTCTGCCCCAACATGCAGCCCATGGCATTGTCATTGACTGACAGGTACATAAACAGGGGAACACCATCCCTAGGGGGTACCAAAACAGGAGCTTTGATTAGTTGTTCTTTGATGAGAAGGAAGGCTTTCTGACACTCATCATTCCATTTCATGATGGAGTTCTTCCTTAGTAACTTGAAGATAGGTTCACAGGTTGCTGTGAGTTGGGAGATGAATTGGCTGATGAAGTTGATTCTTCCCAAAAATCCCCGTATTTCCCTCTCCGTCTGGGGTATAGGCATTTCCGTGATGGCCTGGATTTTTGCAGGATCTAGCTCAATGCCTTTGTAGCTTACTAGGAATCTTAGTAATTTCCCTAATTTTATGCCACAGGCGCACTTGGCTGGATTTAGCTTCAAGTTGTACTTACGCAACCGGTTGAAAAGCTTTTTGAGATGATCTAGGTGGTCTTCTTCCCTTCGGGACTTGACAATGATGTCATCCATATAGATTTCTATCTCTTTATGCATTAACTCATGGAAAAGAACCATCATAGCTCGCTGATTGGTAGCTCCGGCATTAATTAGGCTGAATGACAACCGTCTATAGCAAAAGGTTCCCCAAGGAGTGATGAATGCAGTTTTCTCACAATCCTCTTCAGCAACCATGATTTGTTGGTACCTCGTAAAGCACTCAGCAAAGGAGTACATGTCATACTGAGTTGTATTGTCAATGAGTATATGGATGAATGGTACGGGAAAGCTATCTTTGAGACAAGCTTTGTTTAGATCCCTGTAATCCATGTAAACTCGCACCTTTCCTCCGGGTTTAGGCACGGGGACTATGTTAGATAGCCATTCAGGGTATGTTGATACCATGATGATGTCGGCTTGAAATTGTTTCACAATTTCCTCTTTAACTTTCAAACTCCACTCAGGTTTTAATCGCCTGAGTTTCTGTCTGACTGGCTTGAATCCCTCTTTGATGGGAAGGCGATGATTGACGATGCCAGTTGACAAACCGATCATGTCTTCATGAGACCATGCAAACACATCCTGTAATTGGGTCAATAGAGTAACCATGTCATTCCTTAGGTTTGAAGTAAGGTCCGTACCAATATGGATTTGTTTGGGGTTTTCAGAGGTTCCAAGGTTAAAAGAGGTGGTTTGATCAAGATTTGGCTTGGGTTTGTCTTCGACCCATTCTTTGATCTCCTGAGGTATTTCATAGTCTTCTTGTTCAATCTCCATCAAGTCAGAGTCCAACTTTACATCAAAGTTGCAGTCCTTGTGAAGAATAAGCACCTCATCAGCAAGTTTAGGCACGCCTAACTTTAGAGTCCTGAAACAAAATGCTTTCACTTAATATATGAAATGGTTTAATCATACAAAGTGTTAGCATGAAATGAAAAAAATAATTACTAATACTATACTGCAAAAGTAAGCAGTTATTACTATCTATAGGGCAGAGGGAGATTCTGCCCTTTTTACCCTCGTCGGCAAATGCAAGGAGTGTTGTTCCAATTGCCAAGGGTCAAGTCCTGATGGACAGCTCTGATAAAGGGGTTGTTGTCATCCTCCTTCTCTTGAATGATGACCATGATGTCTGGACAGTCGTCATCTAAGATATCCTTGTTCATACCCTCAGTATGTTCTAGGAAGTACATCTTTGATAACCACCTCTTAATATCTTGTTTACGCCTTTGATTCTTTTTTCTCCGCCTCCTGGGTCCGAATAGGACTTTTTTTCCTTCGACCCAGATCGGCTTAGAAATAAACATAGCTACCATAAAGGTGGTGAACCTTTAGTAAAGGACATACAAGATTATCACTTGTAGGTTTAGGCAACCGCCTTGTAGATGAAGGAACCGGTTTATTCTTGTGAAGGTTCCTGTGACTGGACCCAAAAGAGTAGCCTAATCCGGCTATCCCTGTTTGGCTGGGAACTTGAATTGGGCATTTAATTCCCTGATGATCCTTTCCTAACCCTTGTCCAAGTTGAAAACCCAAGGATATCATTTCTTTACTTGTCGACCTTACCTCGGTAGAAACTCAGGGTTTCATAGGTGGCGCCCCAATGGGTTGATAGTGAGTGTTGCTAACCTCAAGGGCTTAGAAGCTGATAGGCTAAAATTCTTCATTAAAACTGATAAGTGGTATATCACTTTGAACAGGACATTCTATCTCAGCACTGACAGTGACCAGACTATTGTTGATGATATACTTGAGTTGCTGATGAAGAATGGATGGGATGGCTCCAGCCATATGAATCCACGGTCTTCCCAATAGTAAGTTGTATCCTTTAATGATCTTAAGCACTTGGAAGGATATGTAAAATGTATGTGGACCGATTTCCACGGGCAACTCAATCTCTCCGACAGTATTTCGCCGAGATCCATCAAAAGCTTTAATGATTATACGGCTGCTTTGAATCCTGTTGAGATTGATGTTCATTTTTTCTAATATGGCATAGGGACAGATGTTTAGGGATGATCCTCCATCTATTAGCACTCCTCCAACCACATATCCGGAAGATATAACCGCAATGTGCAATGATTTTCAATGACTCGTCCCTTCGGGAGGTATGTTATCATCAGTGAAGGATATCACATTGCTGTTGAAGATGTGATCAACTAGATGATGGAATTTTTCAACATCCACTGTCTTTGCCAAGTGCGCTTCTTCTAACACCTTCAGTAAGATCCTCCGGTGATCTTCTGAAGAGAAAACCAAGTCTAAAATAGAGATCTGTTGTGGAGCTTCATTCAAGCTTTGAACCACCTTGGCTTCATTGTGTCCCATCTTGCGGAGGAATTCTTCAACCTTCTCCCTAGGCAATTTCCCATTTGATCGGATGATAGGCTTCATCACCCGTTGAGGAAGATATAGTGAATTTTCTTTAGACACTGCAGCAGTTGTGTTGGATGTAGATCCTTCAGCCTCTCCATAGTTCCATGGCACTTTCTTGAGGCTAACAACAAGATATTGTGGCCTGAACGGAAATATGATTGGCTTTGGTGCAGCCACTTTCAAAGGATTTTCAATGCCTTTGAGATGAATTAGTTGAATTATAAGTGGGGTGGCAGCCAAATCTCCTTCAGATGATATAACTGCTACGACTACCTTCCATCCTGGAGGAAATGTGTCCCCACTCTCAAAAGATACAATGTCGTTATCTGCCATTTGCAGGTCACCGCTGTCAATCATATGTTAAATAATATGGCGGAGTGCCCAGCATTCCTCAGTGCTATGACCGCGAGAGTGGGAGTGGTATTGACATACTCCATTAGCATCAAACTGTTTTGAGCATGGGTTGACTAAAGGTAGCAATGATGTGATTTTTCCTTCATTAATTAGCATCTGCAATATCTCTTCCATCGATTGGCCTAAATAGGTGAATTCCATTTTGTTGGCGAAATCCCGACGGGCTTTAGCTTTTGTTTTTCTTGCAATCCTTTCCTCCAGTGTTTCACTTTCTTGAGTAAGTGGTGGAGTACTTGTAATAAGAGAAAGGAGGCTAGCATGCTCCTGACTGAATAATTGACGTGTGACTTGGTGTTGATGAATCACTAGTTCTGCCAATTGATTGACTTGTTCGCCAAGAGACTTTAACTCCTGTTCCATCATGAACTAGAATTGTGAATAGCCCTATCTGTCAGAAACCTTGCTGATTTGGGATGATCCTCCCACATATTTGAGGTATTTGGAAGTCTCTCCATCGCCTCTATTAATCATGTTAACCTCCTCTTCCTTGTGTTGAGGGAGAGGGTTGTCTTGAACATGGGGTTAGTCGGGCTTGGTTACCATGATCTCACCATTGTCAATTAAATCTTGGATCTTATGCTTAAGGGCCCAATAATCCTGAGTGTCAAGGCCTAGAGCTCCATCATGGTAAGCACATTTCTTGCTTGCATTGAAACCTTTTCCACTCGGGTTGGCTGGTGGAAGGAGATGAGTAATTTTCTTCTGGGCTGTCAGAAGTTTGAGAATGTTTTCGAGTAAATCCTCTAAGGGTGTGAACACTCTTGTACGTCTGACTTCTCTACTTTTTGGCAAGGGAGGATTTGAAGACTGAGCTTGAAAAGGGGAATAGTTTTTCCTCTGAATAGGCAAGTTTTTCCTCTGAATAGGCAAGTATCAAGGAAACATCCTCTTCTTTCTTCTTATGGACCCTCCGGGGGTTGTTCCCATAACTTCCATATTGGATATGCTCAGCTACGACTTTTAATGCGGTGAGGTCTTGAATCTTTCCTCATTTCAATCCAATTTCAGCCATTTCTCTATGCTTAATCATTTCTGAGAATGGCTTTCCTATTCCATCCAGGACCCTCTCATAAAATGGAGCTTCTTGAATATCTATGAAGGTCATCACCATTTCAAACTTTGTTATAGACGGGATAACTTGAGCAGCCAGACGCCTCCATCTTTGGGCATACTCTCTAAAAGACTCATTGACTTGTTTCTTGACCTTGGTAATTTGATACCGGTCTAGAGTCATTTGAGTTTGGAAGCTGTATTGACTGAGGAAAGTATGGGCTAACTCCTCCCAGCTATGAATTTTGGAGTTATCCAATCTAGTGTACCATGCCCTGGCTTCTCCAGTCAGACTTTTCTAAAATAGCTTCATTATGAGCTTTTCATTCACGGCATAAGATCCGAGCTCTCCAATGAACACCTTTAAGTGGGTGTAAGTATCTCCCGATCCATCATATTTCTCAAAATCGAGAGTCTTGAATTTTTCAGGATAATGAACCGCGAGGAAGATACAAAGGTCTGAATATGAGACACTCCCGTGTGTTCCAATCCTTTTGATGGACCGAATGGTCTCTTCCATTTTTAGGACCTTCTTTTGAATATCACCGGTGTCTTGATCTTCTTTAAGATAGGTGATTTCAGGGGTTTTGTTGGTCTTATCAGACTAAGACTCAGGTGCTGGAACTTCTTTGTCCAGACCCTGGATTCCTCCATGTATAGAGGGTTCTGTGTGGATGGGTATTTGTAGACCCTAAGTGGACTTGTGTAATTCTTTGAGCAGAACAGCCAACTCTGTTATTTGATTGCCTAATCCTTCGAACTCCTCGCGACAGATAGGAGTAGGATTAGGCTAACCAGATGTAGCCATGTTTGGCTATAGGCTTAGTGCCTTCTTAGACTTTGAACGGGTAACGGGACCAATCGTCTCCCTACAAAAAGGCTTATGTAGTTTAGTCTTAGGGAAACATGGAAATGTTACATGCTATATAATGTGTCCGTTTTTTAGGAGTATTATCCTGCAAAACGGATGTCAGTTTGTTTTAATGACAGGATAGAATGACAGGTTTTGATATAAAAAGGGAATGCATGTTCAGATATTCCTTTATATTTTCCATTACATTGAGATTGACATAGAAATGAATTACAAGTAATTGAAATTACAAGTAATTGAAATGGGAAGGTATGAAGAGACTTCCCTCCGCATTTGGTTTATCAGAGGCTGACCTATCTTAGGTTACTCTCACGGATTTTTGGCATGAAGGTTCCCAGATCATCGCAAGTTACTCGATGGGAAGTTAATCTAATCTTTCAACTGGAGCAAATATGGGTGGTGCCTTTCCTGAGCCTCATGGAATTAGTCTCCCGACGAGTCCAGTAATCAAACAACGACAGGATAGCATCCTGGTGGAGGGACCACACAACATACATCGCGTCTCACCGTATAGAAATGATGACATGTGCGAAGCACTAATATCACAGGCAGCTATGGTGCGAAGCACTAAGTGAAGTAAATAAAGCATTAGTATACATTCATTCAAATATAAATGCAACATCCACACACAAGTAGATAAAAGTTTTGAAAAGTTTTTAAATAGCGGCTTAAGCCCTCTTACTGGATATCCCCAGCAGAGTCGTCACCTATTGACGTCGAGATTTTTATTTCTCCCTTTATGTTCTTACTTTTTGGTGTTCTCATGTTAGGTGAGATTTGTTTGAAAAAACAAGTTTGAAAAGGTCCGACATGTATATGTCGACGATTTGACTGTAAGAGTCGCCATTTGGTATTTTTAAATGGTTGCACCAACTCAACCAAGAAAAGGTTTGCACAAAGACCTAGTGATGTGACATTGTTTAACTGGTCTGCAAAACAGAAATTCGTTAAGGTTCTGGGGCTTGATTAAGCAGAGGGATGATGTTAGGCACCCCCCCCCCCCCCCTCCCCGACTTCCGTGATAACACAGTTACCGCCACTTTTCAATTTGAACTTTTATCTGAATGTGTGTGGTTAGGTCTATGTGCAATTATTTGGAAGGAGTGATATGCCTCATTCGCACCTATATACAAAGAGTTTGACTTTTGTATAAAAGTTTAATTTTAACGAGATATTGCAGTGATGTTTTGTAAAACAGGTTTTACAAACCCTTATGCTCAATAGTAATTGAGGCCTTTGATACTTCCATTTTATTATATGTTCAGCTTGATTGCTTTTATTATTTTTGAGATTCGAAGCATCTTCGAGAAAATAAGATACATAGCAGTCCTGAAATCCTTATAGGCATGAGAGCCATCTAAGGAAATTCAGACACCGTGAATAATTACAAGCTGGTTGTATTTGAAAATGTCCATCACGGGAACCGCATCTAGATTCAGGAACTGAATATGTGATCGCATGATTCTTAGGCTCACATGATAAACCAATATGTACAAAAGCTAAAATAAGAACTACATTTGAATAAATCTAAACCATTTCAAGCTTTCATCTGCCCATTTTAGTCAGTCACGATGAACCAAGTTAAAGTGAGAAATAGCCGAGATTGAGACAAAGGCAAATCTAACACGTTTGGCCGACAAACAAATATTATATATATGTATATACAAGCAAAGAAAAGGTCAATGTAAGTGAACTCTGCACTGCATAAAATGTAAAATATAAATATATATATATATATATATATATATATATACATGTATGTGTGTGTATATATATATGTATATATATATATAAAAGCGATAAATGGCCACGAAGTGATCTCCTAGCCTGACTGAAATGTAAATATATATATATATAAGCAATAAAAAGCCACATATCGACGATCCGGGCATACCCACAAAACGCGACTCTCAACATGAATAGATATGTAGGTATAGAAGTGAGAAAAAGCTTAAAAATCTGAAATATCTTACAGTGGGCCACCAAGAAGACTTCAGATAGCTTTTGATGAATGAATACTCGGTTTCCACCGATTAAATTTCAGTATGTTGTAAATACGAGCTCACAACTGTTTAGAAAAAGGAAGCATTCAATTTGGAGCACTATAGAAGTGTGTACAGAGTGAAATGCACAGAGTTTTCTCGCTTTTTTCCTCTTTAAAATGGCCACCCTAAGCCCTCTATTTATAGAGGGAGGAGCCGCTGGTCTAACCGCTGACAATCATGGGTCCACTTCATTTACCGCTCGGGTCCCCCTGCTCATGGGTTCTCGCCATCTCGAAGAATGTGCACTCGTGCAACATATTATTCGCTTGAACCTTTATAACTTTCAATCCAGGCATCTGATTGAGGCGTGCTATACCTTTCCAGAATGTTGTTGTCGAGAGCTACACAATGACATGGGATAAGTGGTTGTACAAAGCAGGGAAGATGGGTCCGTGACTGTGATGCCCCCAAATCTGGGTATCTTCTAACCCGACAGATGGTGCTATACGTTACTAAAGTTCACACATACATTCAATTGAAATACCTCAAAAGAGTGAATATGTCTTCTATATATTACAATATAATATTTCCCTTCCTAGGTTCTTTGTAACCATTACATATGTTCTTCATCATAGTATCAAATAAATACAAAATTCATACTATTCTATTACAAAGACAACTACTTATTCGCTTTTAGACTTTCCTTTATCCTTCATCGGATCCTTCTGGCTCGCATTTCATTCTTAGCTGCATTCATATGGTTCAAGCAAGGGTGAGCATAACTAGCTCAGCAAGTATAACAATTTCATTTAAGCATTATGTTTGAATCATATGAATATATATCTTCTATAACTGAATCAATAGTTATGAAGTACTACAGATAATTCAAAATAACACTTCTCTTTTCTGTAAAGTGTTTAACAATGAATAACATCTGTTAAACCTTGATTTTGGTCCAAGACCTTGAGCATTTCATTCTTTCTTTAAAAAGGACAACCCAGCACCAAGTCCGTAAGTCCGACATTTCTTACGAGCATGTCTAGGTGATCAAATTTATAAGTACTTCTATGTGTTGTACAACACTACTTCATTAAACGTATCTACGTTTAAGTTTTGGCAACCTCACGTGCCTATCGATTGACGACAAAAAATTTGTTTATTCATACTCAAGTCTTTCTTTAAAATCCATATCAAAACAGTTGGCAAAAGATAGCAACATTGATAATATTTTGATAGATTATAAGAAAATCCACAAAACGCATTAAGTCCAGCCGAAGGAATTGGCTTCGACTTCTTTGTACATCAATTCATGCGTAAGATACATGAATCATAAAGCTTGTCCAAAAAGGAATATAGACAAAGGTTTAGAACACTTGCCTTCAGCGTCTTCTATAGTTAATTCACTTCTCTTTTGAGTCTTTATAGATTCTACAATATATGATTACATAACATACCACATTAGGTCATAAACAATTATCAGGTATTGTCCTTAACCTATCTTCTCCTTCTTCTCGGTATAAATATTCATTTACTTAACTAACATTCATTAGTTTAGTTAATGTTCATTACGGTTTATCGTATTACTTGTGTTTACATTCAAGTAACCTTTCGTTATTGTCTAATCGTTAAACTTAAGGTTTTAATCATCTTTAATGATGTTACTTTAAGTTAATTAAGGTAATAATTCACCTTCAATCAACTTCCCTTCCTTTCCAATCACTAACATTCTTCTCTGTCTCTTCTCTAATACTGGCGCTGTGGCGCTAGTCTCCTAAGTATGTTCTCATGTCTTTGCATGGCGTGATTAAGTAGTAGTGTCTTCGAGTTGGTTACGGAAGATCTGGGCGCCAAACCCTTTGAAGATATGCCAGGCGTCACACGCATGACTTGGTAGTGTATGTATGGGATTCGGTTATAGCGCTACGGCGCCAAATTTATAAGCTTTTAGCAAATATTGGCACTACTACTTTGATCCTTTGAAAAAATTTTAAGTTTTCCAACTTCAATCCTTTCCGAGCTCGTAACTTAGTCGTTATAAGTCAGAATTGGCTCGTTCAAAAGTCGTTATCTCACATATCTTGTATACTACGATTTCATTAGGATAACTTACGTTTTCGAATCCGCTAACACTAAATTCATAGTTATATTTCTTTATTACGCATTTGTTAAACGTTCGTGAACGTTCATAGCTCATTTCTTCATTTTAAGTCCGAATTCGACCATTCTTAAGTCCGCAACTCTTGAATGCAAAGTTCTACTATACGCCATCAAAAAATAAGGTTTCTAAGTTAAATGGCGACTTTTGACTTTCATTCCGAGAATTTCACGATTTCGACGATTATCGTCTAATCTCATAAATTTTGCCATAACTTCGTTACTTAAAATTTTTACTCTGTTCCAAATGGATTCATTCCATTATCCATACATCCACCATACTAAACAAACATATATCATCTAATACTATACACGATGGTGTTAAACTTATCTATCAACAACATATGATAATTTTCATGTGTTCTTCATGAGTTCATAATTATATGATTATGATTCCACTTGTAACATGGTTTATTAATGTTTAAGTCCACTAATAGCCATCCTTGTTACTCCTTATAATACATGCTCCACCAATATTCACTTCTCTACCAAACTACAATTGAAGATATGAAGAATAAAGGTCTAAGGATTCATTACTTTTGATGTTCTAACTTGATTCTTCTTCTTCTTCTTGGATTAGTAAGACAACTCTCACTTTTCTCTCAATGATATTTTCTCTAAGTGTTGGTGAAAAATTAAACAAGCAACAAAACAATCCAAGCTCTTCTATTTATAGACTTGGCAAAGTGAGGGCAAAATGGTCCATTGGTCCTACCTCCTTACTATTCCCACCTCCACAATAAAACTTCCAAAGGAAGCTATCCCACCTCCTTATTTGGCTAGCCATGACTCACCATGGGGGGACACATGGGTTGCCCCATGGGTTTTTCTCACCCGGTGACCCATCGGTTCAATCTATGGGTCCAGTTCTTGGTTTGGGCTTAGGTTTTATTAACTTTGGGCCTATCATTGGGCTTACATTACTAATCTTTGGGCCTTAACATAAGTCACTTAGGCTTGCTAAATACACAAGCTAATCATACTAGTCCATTACAAATGATTTAAGCTTTTAACGTATAATCCTCGTATTCTTCTCTTATACTAGTTCGTATAACATTCATCATATACGTTAGATTATCTTTCGTATATACTTGAACAATAATTCGTATCATACTCGTATTCATTACCTCGTATAATAACTTTCTTATTATACGATCAATATTTATTCAAATCTCTACTTCCCTAACATTCTCGAACTTAGTACGCAGGTGAAAAACTGCGTTTATCATAACTGAATTATTATTAAATAATCCATCTTTCCTTATCATTCTATCATTACGTATTTCCCAGAAGTTCTAAAATAATTCCCGACTATAAATGGATGAATAGTGTTTTTTGGAGAATTTCTCACAAAGCTTTTATTTTTATCTTGGAAATTCAAACACCTTAATTCTATCATGTAGCCAGGATACTACGATATTATTCCACTTTTAGGTTATAGAATAACTTTCATCACACTTACTCATTATAATTAACCTATATTATAATTTTATTCATTAATTATTCAAATAAAATTATTTTACATAATATCGGATTTTCTCGGTTGTTAGAATGACCAGATCTTCAAGTCTTCAAATTCTATCCGGTGTGATGTCTTGTGTAGTAGTCACTCGGGATTTTGAGCTATGGTTCTTGTGGGACACTTCTGTGTGAAATATGGGTTGAAATGATGTTGAGATGGTATGAACGTAGTATCGAGGTGGCGAAATGACGATTTTTCCCTCACCGTGGTTATCTCTCGGCTTTTGCATGATGTAGCGATTGCCGTCTCGTGGTTATCTCTAAGATTAAGTCATGAGTCTTGCCGAATGCCCTCAGGGTTGTCTCTGAGGTGTGCATGATCTCCCGGGGTTATCTCTGGGGTTGGAACTGAGTGCCTCAGCGTTGTCTCCAAGATTGAAACTGACTTTTCCGAGGTTAGCTCCGGAACTAGAACTGCATCCCTCGGGATTATCTCCGAGGTTGGAACTGAGTCTCCCGGCGTTGTCTCCGGGATTGAAACTGGATATCTCGGGGTTATCTCCGAGGTTGAAAACTAAGTATCCCGGGGTTGTCTCTGGGATTGAGCTGATTTGACTTCCAAGGTTATCTCTAGAAGACGATTTTGCCCTCTTGCAAGGTTAGTAACAGGAATGCAAAATTTCGAGTGTCTACAACTTCTATAGCTATTATAACTGCTTGTTGATGAGTGGGTTTTATACCCATTAATTGAGTGTATTTGAGCTTAATCTTTTAGAAGTTTTCAAGTTTTTGTGTCTATTCATGCATGTTTTATGTTGTTTTGTAGAAATTGGGACAAAATTTACTTGGATCGATGTTTGGGGTTGCTAGATTCGCATTTTCGTCTTACCATTTACATAGCAGTCACTTCAGAGCCAATTTCAACATTGCTCCGTACCTTATTTCGAAAGACTCAAAGAATAAAAGTTGTAGATCTACGTCTCCTCTTTCTGGAACATCTTGAATCATAAAAATCGGAGTTTGGAAGAAGACGTTATGGAAATTTTCCCAAAAGATGTTAAAGTAGAAAATTCTAAAAAAAGCCCCAGCGCGAGGGCTCCCATTCCTTGCCTATTTCTAACGTCGGGGCACTAGGGGCGTAATCCCAATAACAGTGAGCAAATGCCCGTGTAGGGCTTGATCAAGCTTGGACGCATTTTGGGGCAAATTTTGACACTTTTTAATTCCAAATTGGATTGGGTTTCCACCTAAGCTAAAAATTAGACTTGTAACCTATAAATACATGATGGGAGGCATACAATAAGGGAGATTAGAAAAAATACTCTATTAGATTAGAACATAAACCTTAGTTCTTATTAGTGTTGGAGATTGAAACAACTTGTAGACCATTGAAGATCAAGAACAAGAGCAAGAGGGGAACATCAGATTTGCGGACAACAGATTTTATTCTCTACTCTACTTCTATTTTTGTCTTTTAATGTCTATATTTAGTTGTGGATTCTAGATTTTAATTCAATGACAATGAACTAAATTTCTTGTTTAAGATCACAATGGATCTTATTGCGTAACTTATTTTAGTATGCTTCTTAATTATTGTGATCTATTCTATGGATTGTCTATTATGATTGCTTTTAATTGTTTAATTGTCTAGCTAACAATTACCATGATAATTTATACAAATTCGGGAGATAAATATAGATTTAGATCTGATCGTAGTAGCATGTGATTGTGTTTTCTACATGGTGTTGGAATTAATGATTTGTGTTTAGGATAGGGATATGCATTTACGCCACATGTAATCTTATAGGGAACCTGTGCTTTAAATCCTTTTTAATTGTAATTCACATAGGAATATAGTGAATTAGTTAATTAGGGTGTTTGATTCAATTCTATTAACTGTGGATTTGGATTAATATGTTTATGATGCATCGGAAGGTGGTTATAAATAATAATAAGTTCCTGATTAACAATCCAGAATAGTGAACATAATTAATCAGAAGTATTTTAATATAAGTGAAACAATAAGTGAAGTTGTGATCTTAAATCTCCATAATCTGATTCTAAACTAGTGGTAATTAGGAATTAGCTGTATTAATTATTTTAATTCTAAAATCTTAGATCAATTGTTTAAATAAAATTGATTTGGTTAAGAGTTAGTACTTGGTAATTTTTATTAAATAATTCCTCGTGGGAACGATACTTTTCTTATCACTTTATTACTTGTTGACTGTGTATACTTGCACGTATTCATTGATTGCAAAATTGATCAACAAGTTTTTGATACGATAGATTATATTAGAAAAAAAATACTCTATTAGATTAGAACATAAACCCTAGTTCTTATTAGTGTTGGAGATTAAAGCAGCTTAGAGACCATTGAAGATCAAGAGCAGGAGCAAGAGGGGAACATCAGATTTGCGGACAACAGATTTTATTCCCTAATTGATTCCCCGGCAACGGCGCCAAAAACTTGTTGATCGATTTCGCAATCAATGAATACGTGCAAGTATACACGGTCAACAAGTAATAAAGTGATAAGAAAAGTATCGTTCCCACGAAGAATTATTTAATAAAAATTATCAAGTACTAACTCTTAACCAAATCAATTTTATTTAAACAATTGATTTAAGATTTTAGAATTAAAATAATTAATACAACTAATTCCTAATTACCACTAGTTTAGAATCAGATTATGGAGATTTAAGATCACAACTTTACTTATTGTTTCACTTATATTAAAATACTTCTTATTAATTATGCTCACTATTCTGGATTGTTAATTAGAAACTTATTAGTATTTATAACCACCTTCCGATGCATCATAAACATATTAATCCAAATCCACAATTAATAGAATTGAATCAAACACCCTAATTAACTAATTCACTATATTCCTATGTGAATTACAATTAAAAAGGATTTAAAGCACAGGTTCCCTATAAGATTACATGTGGCATAAAGGCATATCCCTATCCTAAACACAAATCATTAATTCCAACACCATGCAGAAAACACAATCACATGCTACTCTGATCAGATCTAAATCTATATTTCATCTCCCGAATTTATATAAATTATCATGGTAATTGTTAGCTAGACAATTAAACAATTAAAAGCAATCATAATAGACAATCCATAGAATAGATCACAATAATTAAGAAACATACTAAAATAAGTTACGCATTAAGATCCATTGTAATCTTAAACAAGAAATTTAGTTCATTGTCATTGAATTAAAATTTAGAATCCACAACTAAATAAACATTAAAAGACAAAAATAGAAGTAGAGTAGAGAATAAAATTTGTTGTCCGCAAATCTGATGTTCCTCTCTTGTTCCTACTCTTGATCTTCAATGGTCTCCAAGTTGCTTCAATCTCCAACACTAATAAGAACTAGGGTTTATGTTCTAATCTAATAGAGTATTTTTTTTTTTCTAATTTAATCTATCTAATCTCCCTTATTCTATGGCTCCCATCATGTATTTATAGGTTACAAGTCCAATTTTTAGCTTAGGAGGAAAGCCAATCCTATTTGGAGTCAAAAAAGTGTCAAAATTCACCCCAAAACGCGTCCAAGCTTGATCAAGCCCTACATCAGCACTTCAAATACGCTTTCACTTGCTACCGATTCTACCCCTAGCGCTTCTAAATACTGAAATAGTAAGGAATGGGAGAGCCCATGTACCGGGGCTTTTTTTTTTGGAATTTTCTACTTTGACGTCTTTTGGGAAAATAGTCATAACTTCTTCGTCTAAACTCCGATTTTGATGATTCAAGATGTTCCGGGAAGAGGAGACGTATATATACAACTTTAATTCTTTGAGTCTTTCAAAATAAGGTCCGGAGCAATGTTGAAATTGGCTCTGAAGTGACTGCTATGTAAATGGCAAGCCGAAAATGCAAATCTAGCAACCCCAAACATCATCCAAGTAAATTTTTTCCCAATTTCTACAAAACAACATAAAACATGTATGAATAGACACAAACACTTGAAAACTTCCAAAAGATTAAGCTCAAATGCACTCAATTAATGGTTATAAAACCCACTCATCAAATACCCCCAAACTTAAACCTTTGCTTGTCCTCAAGCAAAAACACAAAAGAACGAAAAATAAACAACTTAACTGAACTACATGGATGCATATGCATGATCTACTTTCTAATATACCTACGAACCCAATAATAAATTAGTATGATGTATAGCAACAGGCCTCAAAGATACCAATGATACTCAAACAATATATCCAATCAAGTCAAAGTCCATAACTCTAACCAATTAGTCAATCAAAATCTGTCATGTTGTGCGTGTGTGCTTGTTAACCATTCTAACCAACCACAGTTCAAGATAATCACATAACAAACTTCTTATAAGGAAAATTGCAGTTCCAATTTAATTACTTTTGTGAAGATGACAACTCCGGTTAAAACTAAGCAATTACTAAGTCTAAGGGTAAATACAGGATTTATTTATACTTTTATTCAACCACGAGGGCATTTTTGCTCTTTCTCGTGTTTTATTCATTTGTTATTTTTCTCATGGTTGTGCAATGTCTTATTCCTTTAGGCTTTTCAATGTTACCTTAACGAGCTTTCGACTAACGACTCCTAAGCCATTAAGACCTTATGGCGCTTGGTGTAAAGACATTCCCCTCGGGATTACTTACTCAAGTAACAAAGGCCACAAAACTAGACAAGCATGTCACGGTGTTTATTCATTTTTTTTCTTTTTTCGGATTTTCTATTTTTTTTTCTTTTTTTCATTTTGTATATATAAACCCCATAGATTCCCCCAAACTCAAGCTTTTACGGCATTCCAACCTTTACCGCCAGTTCACTAATTTTCTTAAATTTTAACCAAGATTTTCCCTCAAAAACAAATTATGAAAAACCAAGTGGATTAAAACAGTTAAACTTTAAGTTCTAACCGGTTACATAAGTTTCAAACAGGCTCAGATTTTCTTCATATTTAAAATTAGAACTCATCATCAATTATCAACATTGTTCAAGTTAACATACAAAACCAATCATATCATAGGCCGAGCTAAAACCACACCAACCGATCGCACAGATTCATGCAAAAAAATGCAATTATACTACATGAACACATACTAATACAACATATATATGAATATGCAATTAACTACCATATATTATATGCACACTAAATGCAAAAACACAATGCTAACACGTAAAAATAACGAATTACAATGCAAATAACTAACTATATGCAATACGACACTAAAACTTGTCAACCATTAACTTAGTTTATCTTAAAGGGGAACAAACAAATCATATATTCTGCTGTGATTAATTTATTAACAAATCTGACAAAGTATTTTGAAAAATAAATTTAAAATATCTATTCAACCCCCCCCCCCCCCTTTCTAGATACTATTGTGCTTTTGGGAACTAACAATTGGTATCAGAGCATGTTCTCTCAATCAGCCTACAAAGCTTGAGTAGATCCAATGGCACATCTGATAAGCGAATCCAAGACTGGAGGAGGCAGCAAGCCACCAATGTGCAACAAAGATAAATTTTCCAACTAGAAAGTTCGTATGCAAGCATACATGGACTCAATAGATGAAGAGCTATTTAAAACTATCATGAATGGGCCCTACATTCCAACAAAGCTCGTACCAACTCCAGAATATCCAAACAGAGTTCAAATCAAGGTCAAAGTTGAATGGACTGACAATGAAAAGAAAGTTGTCCAACTCGATAAAAAGGCCAAGAACATTTTGTTCCAGTCTTTAGAAGATGATATGTTTGACAATGTGGTCAATAGCAAAACTGCAAAGGAAGTCTGGGAAGCATTGCTTATTATGCATAAAGGAACTTAAGAAGTCAGAGAAAACAAGCAATCTCTTCTGAATCAACAATATGAAATGTTCGCCCATATTCCAGGGGAAAATGTCACTTCCACTTATGAAAGATTCAATGTTCTGCTCAACTCTCTTCGAGCTTTTGGAAAGATCTATCACTACAACAAAAAAGCTTACCAAAGAATCAAGATATCATCAATCGTGATACGGTCATAGATAAATATCAATGACCGCGTCGCGATCGCCGATATTAGTCATGAGTAATCTGGTCGCTAGATGGACATTAGCGACCACTAATAATGATCGACTCATTAGCGTATCGCCATTATTAGCGATCGCAATGTGTCGCTAATCTGACTCATGCTGAGTCATTTGTCAGGTGTAACGTGGCACATGTGTCAGCGACCGGTAATAGCGACAATTAATTATATGAAATAGTTAACTATAATTACTATAAAATGAAAGGTACATAAACATGACTGGAAAATATTTAACTATGACAACTATAAATGAAAGGTACATGAACATGTTAAGGATATAGAGAACATTCTTATATGTAATTCATTGTAATACAATTATAACTAAACATACATTTTAATGAAAATCATTGTCTGAGTCAGAATCATTTTGTCCAAGTATCGGAGATTCATAACCATCTTCTTCTTCAGATTATATGTCGTTGTCACCAATAACTCTTCCTCAGATCACCGCTATCCGCACAATAATCATCTCGGGATCCAATTCATCGTGTTCATCTCCACCTCTAACTGGATTACATCATTGTTGTCCTCTATATTTATTATAGGAGGTCTACGAAGCATCTCCTCTCGTAGAAATCCCTCACAATTACTTGGACACGATTGCACGGAGTATGAATTACAACTTGCCAATCTGTAGGCGGTCTATCCCTTTTCCTAACAGGACTAGGAGTGTAGTATACTTGTACTGTTTGAGTTGGTAACACAAATGGTTCGTTGGAGTAAGCCGACCTATGGAGGTCAATATCGACGATTCCATGTCTGTCAACATGTATCCCTTTTTCTGAATCAAACCAACGACACTTGAACAAGTTAATATGACCCCCGTACGTGCCCTTGTACGATAACTCTACGATTTCCTCTAACTCCCCATAAAAGGCACGACCAAGCTCATTGTAACAATCCAAGCCTCACATTTCTAGGTTCCAATGCAAACCCCGGATGTGCTAAGTTGAAATCTTTCCATGCCTGCCTATCTGCGGGATGGTTCAGTTCTCCATCTTTGGTTGGAGATTTTGCATGCCAAGTCATATGTCCAGCTTTTCTTGAAGACATGTACAATCTTTTGAGCCTTGGTGTAATTGGAAAATACCTTAAAATCTTAAAAGGTATATTCGTCTTTTTTGTAGTCACACCCTCTTTATTAGGCCTAAACCGATCATGACTGCAACACGTGCACTTTGTCATCTGTTCATTTTCCTTATAAAACAACATGCAATCGTTCGGACATGCATCGATCTTTTGATATCCAAGACCCAACTTCTTCACCATTTTTTTACAGTAGTAGTAGTTATCGGGCAATTTTTTCACTAACAGACAACATACTCTTAATGGCCCTCAAGAGTGACTCAAAACACTCATGGCTCATGTTGTGATCAGCCTTGATGTTAAGTAATGTCGCCACTGCAAACAATGTAGTGTGCTTCGTGCAACCATGCCACAACGGTTCGCTACCCTCGTCTAACAACTTAAAGAATGCTTTGGCATCAAAATTCATAGGTTGCTCTCTGCCTTGTTCCCAATCAAAATCCGGCTCTGCAATATCATGAACCATGTCATTCATACGATGGGTATTGCTGCCTGGATTGTGTACTTATGCGATACCACTATCTCTTCTTTGCCCATGTGCCCACCAACATTCTTCGTAATTGTTCATGAACCCAGAAACAAGTAAATGATAGTTTACTATGTCTCTGTCTATATAATTTACATTCTTACACTTCAAACAAGGACATATTATCTTGTTCTGACCATTAACACATTCCGGGTGACTATACGCATAATCTAGAAATACTTGGCAACCAAATTCTAAATTTCAACAGAAGACCTATCTGGGCACTTGACTTTCGTCGTCTCATCTAACTATAGTCTAAATAGAGGTCCATGATACAACGGTGCCTATGTTGACATAAATTATTATATTCCCTTGTTAGAGATTTACAATTCAGCTCAATGCCATTTATGATGCTTATATATACATATGGATGTATATGTACATATATAACATGAGTGTGCATAAAATATGATTATTCGGGAATTGAACAAGGATACATGCCATCACAAATTTCACATATACTCATTGCCTTTATATATTCCAGGGTCCATATCTGAACACAACAAAAACTCTTCTACATATGATAGGACATTAGGTGATGAAAATATCTTGATGGTCAAGTTTGAAGAACAGCCAATGGAATTTGAAATGTGTTCTAGAAACTATAATGTTTTGTATATCAAGATTGCAGAAGAAGGCATACTATTAGTCCCTGTGAATACGAATGCATATATGGCGCCCATTTGACTTATATATGAAGATTTAGACAAGTATGGATATTTTAGAAACAACTCATTATTTTTATGAACATTAGTAGTGTGATTGAAGTTATGGTGCTTGTGTTTGTGTTTGTACTTTTCATTTTCTTTCTATTCTAAGCTAAGTCATACTTATAGCATGCATATTAATAGTGTGTCATTTTCTTTATCTTCTCGACTGTGAATTATGGAAAAACTTCTTTGAACCTTCTTCTTGATTGAATTATGGATAAACTTAATTCCTAGTTATGTTTTATGTCATACTCATGTTCAAGTTATTGGATTGGTATAAGTATGATCATATATTGCAACCAAGGTTTTGGGTTAAGCCCCAATGTTCAAGTTATATGGCCATTCGACTTGTATATGAAAAAAATTTAGAGAGTCTCCCTATAATATGGACTATCCACACGCACGAGGCATGCATACTTGACCAATTTCAAAGAAAATATAATCCCAACCCACAAAATGTAATGTGCACAACTATAATTGGGGCATAATTTAGGAGAATCCAATATTAGTAACAACAATAAGAAGCCCAAAAATGTCCCAATTTCAAAGAATATCAACAACAATTTATCTAAATTTCAAAGAAAATATATTCAAAGAAGAATGACCCATTCAAAATTTTTCCAAATTTCAAGAATCGTTATTCAAGAATAACAACATTACTGAATAAAACACAAATGCTAAATGCTATAAGAACTTCAGGTACCTATTGCCAAGATACCTATTTTAACCCCTCATTTCTTGAACCAAGCAAAGTTCTAAACTAGCCCAAATTAAATTAAACCCAAAAAATTCAGTTAGAAAAACATTC
Organism: Panax ginseng; assembly: GCA_020205605.1. NCBI lineage: Eukaryota > Viridiplantae > Streptophyta > Magnoliopsida > Apiales > Araliaceae > Panax > Panax ginseng. The sequence continues at coordinate 52,974,141 of CM035133.1, forward strand.
ACATCTTCAGAAATTGAACAAAAATTTAACCTAAAAAATTCAAGAAAAACACAAATTAAACACAAATTAAACCCAAAAAATTCAAGAAAATGGCATCTAGAAGAAGAACATCAACACATTCACATCTTCAGAAAAACAAATCATGGCCATTCAATCATGCATAACAGAAAAATAGTTTAATTTAGGGATTAATTAAAGGGGTTACCAGCGGTGGTGAAGGCATCGGCCGGTCAGTGGTGAAGGCGTCGGCGGCAGCGACAGTCTTCCTCCCTCTTCTCTTCTCCTCCTACTCCCTCTTCTCCCTTTCGTCAGTGGATCTCCCTCGTTTTTTTTTCTTCAGTACTGATCGAGCGAACTGCTGAAACTTATTAAGTTTATGATAATCAGCGACCGCGTGCGGTCGCTAATTTTTAATGATGTGGACATATCAGCGACCGCTCCCGATCACTGACAGAGAGTGGTCGCCGCGCCAAAATTTCACACCAAATTTTAGGAGGGATTTATATCGTGACCGCGTCGCGTCATTTGATAGAACTAATGACTAGAATCCATCGTGATCGCTAAGTATTACTATATCGTGACCGGACAGTATGCGATCGGCGATATTATTGGTCGCAGATGGACCTTTTTCTTGTAGTGTATCCAAATAAAGATCTGATCATTAAGTTTATGAGAGCTTTACAAAGCAAGTGGGATGCCAAAACCAAGAATCTCCATGAAATGATTGTTTAACAACTCTATGACAACCTTCTCACCTACGAACTAGAGCTGACTCAATGAGTAGAGACTCTATCTGAATGAAGAAAGAAGGACAAAGGAGTTGCTCTCAGAGCAACAGAATTCATCGCCAAAGCTCACACTGAAAATGACTCTGACTCTTAGAAAGATGATGACGAGGATATTGCAATGTTGGTAAGAAGACTCAAGAGGTTCATGCGTAAAGGCAGAAGTAGCAAACTTAAGAGATTCAACAACAAGAGCCAGAAGTAGATCAATGACTTATGCTACAACTGTAAGAAGCCTGGCCATTTCATTGCAAATTGCAACAAACTTCTTAGAGAAGAACTGAAGAGGAAAACAAATCCAAAGAAAGAGTTCAAAGGCAACAAGAGGCTCCAGAAGAAAGACAAAGGTCTTATAACCAGAGGATTATGCAGTGACTCAGACAACGACACAACTCCTGAGTCTGGAGATGATGAAGATCCTCAAGTAGCAAATATGTGTCTAATGGCCAAAAATGCAAAGGATAAGAAAAGCACTGACAATCATGAAGTAAGTATCGATGAGGTATTTGACTTTAACTCTCCCGATGTAGATATTGATGATTTAAGAACTACACTACATGGCATAACATCTAATCTGCATCAATACATGAAATGGTTCAGCATTCTGTCTAAAGATTATTCTCTTCTTCAAAAAGAGAAAGAGAAAGTTCAAGAAGAACTGGAAACAACCCTTCTAACTGCTAACTCTCTCTCTAAATTTGAAGCTGAGAATAAACTCTTAAGACAGACCAATGATCTTAATGCACAAAGAGAGTCAAATTTAACCTCTAAGATTGAGGAACTAGAAAAGACATTCTCAACATGGAATAGATCCCCTTCATCCATGGACTCCCTGATCACGAGTCAAAGAAGTGCATCTGATAGAATAGGTTTAGGTTTTGGGGAATCCACCTCAGAACCATATGTGGAAAAGTCAAAGGAAACTAACATCAGTAGTGCTTCAAACTTTAATAGAAGCATTGCATTTGTGAAATCCTGACAGAAGGAAGGATCAGTCCGTCCTGCTTTTCTGATCCAATCTATGCTACAAGGCATAACAGATCTCATGTTGACCTAGGGTTCAAAAAAGAGAAAAGTAACTTAGTCACTACTCTCTAACCTCGAAGGATCATAGAGTCGAGCAAAATCAACTCCATGAACACACCAGGTAGGAATAGTAGAGTTAAGATTCACTCTTCACAAATTATGAATCATAAGGACACATTGAAAAAGAAGAATCAGTATAAATGAAGGACTACCAAAAATCCACATAAGTCCAAATGGAGAAAGAATCCACACACACACAAGCATGCATCATGCTAGATGTTTTATATGTGATAAAATTGGCCATATGGCTGCAGTATGTTACAATAATCTTCTGCATATTGAACCTAAAATCAAACAGATTTGGGTCCCCAAGGGAACTAACAGGATAGGACCTATGCAAGTATGGATACAAAAATGAGAGCTTAAATCTCATTACAGGAATAGAGCTCCACGGTCACAACTTGGTACCTAGACAGTGGATGCTCATGACATATGACCGGGAACAAAGCCCTCTTGTGTAACTTAATGGAGAAAGAGGGTCCAACAGTCATCTTTGGAGACAATGGCTCTGGCAAGACAAGAGGTTATGGCTCAACTGGGAATGGTGCAGTGTCCTTCAGCAAAGTAGCCTATGTGGAAGGACTAAAGCCCAATCTTCTGAGCATAAGCCAGCTTTGTGACAAGGGTCATCAAGTTACCTTCCTCAATAATCAATGTCAAGTCAGAGATCTAAAGACCTCTTCTATAAAGATGATCGGAACAAGATAAGGAAACGTCTACACTTTTAATCTTGGTCGACTAAGTTCTGACGAGACAATATGCTTTCTGGTTAAAGCCTCTGAAGAAATGAGCTGGCTATGGCATAGAAGGCTGTCTCATCTCAACTTTAAAAGCATGTCAAAAATAGCCTCCAAGGATCTAGTAGTAGGCTTACCCAAGCTCAGCTTTGTCAAAGAAGGACCATGTAACGCCTGTCAACTTGGAAAATAAACTAGAAGCTCATTCAAAAGCAAAACTGTCAACTTAATTAATAAGCCCCTGTAGTTACTTTGCATGGATCTATTTGGGCCAATTCCAACAACAAGCCTTGGAGGGAAGAGATACGCATTGGTCGTAGTGGATGACTACACCAGATTTACATGGGTGTTCTTTCTAAACTCAAAAGATGAAACAAGTTCCCAACTCATCATGATGTTCAAGCTGGTGATGAACGAAAAAGGGAAGAAAATCAAGGCTATAAGGAATGATCATAGTAGAGAATTCAAATTCTCTGAAATGGATCAGTTCTGCATAGACAATGGCATCAGTCACAACTTCTCAGCTCCATTTAACTCCACAAAGAAAACTGGAATATTGAAAGAAAAAACGAGAACATTGATTGAAAGTGGAAGAACTCTACTACTAAGCACTCGAATTCGTCTGCTGAATACTTCAAGGCGAAGTTGTCAACACTGTGTGCTACACTTAGAACAGGTCTCTTGTGCACTCTACGTTAAAGAAGACTCCTTACGAGTTGTGGAGAGGAAGAAAGCTAAATGTCAGCTACTTCCATGTGTGTGGTTGTGCATGCTATATTCTCAACAATGGAAAATAGTATCTGACTAAGTTTCAACCCAAGTCAGACAAAGGAATCTTTCTCGAATATGCCACAAATAGTAAGGCTTATAAAGTATTCAACAAGAAGACAGTAAGTGTTGAAGTCTCGATTCACATTATCTTCGATGAAGCAGCCTTAGACAAATATGTGCCTCAAGACACTACTATCGACGACTCAGACTCTACGAATGAGGTAGTCGAGCTCAACACCACGATCACAGTCCCAAAAAATGAAATCATCGAGCCTGGAGAAGAGATCGTAGAGAGAGCTATGCCAGACGACAAACCTCCACATCAAGAAGCAGAGGTTGATTTTGAAGAATTCAGACAAGAAGGCATCAGGATAGATGTTCCAACAGGAAATAGATGGGCAACAGATCACACTCAAGACCTAATCATTGGAGATCCAAATGCAAGAGTCAAGACAAGATCTGCCACCCAGAATGAGTGTTTCTATCTAAGCTTTCTGTCACAAATAGAACCCAAGAAGATAGAAGATGATATGGAAGACTCAAGTTGGATAGACGCCATGTAAGAGGAACTAAATCAGTTTGAAAGAAGTAGAGTATGGAGATTAGTTCCAAGACCAAGAAGCCACCCAGTTATTGGCACCAAATGGGTCTTTAGAAACAAGATGGATGAAGATGGGTTAATAACAAGGAAAAAGGAAATACTAGTAGCCAAAGGTTATTCCCAAGAAGAAGGCATCGATTACGATGAGACCTTCGCATATGTTGTCAGATTAGAAGCCATCAGGATATTCCTTGATTTTGCTGCCCACATGAAGTTCAAAGTCTTTCAAATGGATGTCAAACTGCATTTCTGAATGGTGAACTTCAAGAAGAAGTATATGTGGAGCAACCTCCAGGTTTCATCAATCCAACTCTCTCTAATTATGTCTATAGATTAGACAAAGCCTTATATGGACTTAAACAAGCACCTAGAATATGGTATGAAACACTAACTAACTTTCTTATTGAAAATGGCTTCACTAGAGGTAGAGTAGATGCCACATTATTTCTTAGGAAGCACAAAAATAAAGTCTTATTACTTCAGATATATGTAGATGACATTATCCTTGGTTCTACTAATGAAAAATTGTGCAAAAGATTTGTCAAGCTTATGTAGAGCAAGTTCGAAATGAGAATGATGGGTGAGCTGAATTTCTTCATTGGACTATAAGTAAAGTAGACTGATGAAGGTATCTTCATTAACCAAGCCAAATACATTAAAGACTTACTTAAGAAATATGGCATGGAATCAGCCTCTCCCATGAAAACACCAATTTCTCCAGCAACTAAGCTTGACAAAGATGAGAAACGTAAAAGTATTGACATTACTCAATATAGAGGAATGATAGGCTCTCTTCTATATCTAACTGCCAGTAGACCAGACATAATATTTGCAACATGCATATGTGCTAGATTTTAAGCTAATCCTAAGGAATCACACTTAACTGCTGTAAAGAGAATTTTCAGGCATCTCATAGGCACACCTCACCTGGGACTTTGGTATCCCAAGGAGTCCTCCTTTGAACTAACAGGTTATACAGATGCTGATTTTGCAGGATGCAAGATCGATAAAAAAAATACCAGTGGCATTTGTCAGTTGCTAGGAAATAGACTTGTGTCCTGGTTTAGCAAGAAGTAAAACTCAGTATCTACCTCAACAGTAGAAGCTGAATACATTGATGCTGGCAGCTGCTGTACTTAAATCTTATGGATGAAAAATTAGCTAGCAGACTATGGGTTTGATTTCAAATTTATACCTGTTCATTATGATAACACAAGTGCCATAACAATAACACATAATCCTGTCATGAATTCAAGGACTAAGCATATAGAAATAAGATATCATTTTATTAGGGATCATGTCCAAAATGGAACTATATCTTTACAATACATCCCTAATGAAAATCAACTTGCTAATGTCTTTACAAAACCTTTAGATGAATCCAGATTTAATAAATTAATAAGTGAGTTAGGTATGCTAAATCTATAACCATAAACTCTATGCTCTAGTTTGTGCTAACCATAAAGATAAAAAGGTTATGTTAAAATCGTATAGATGACTAAAGAGAAACAACAACTGTAGAGCAGTCTCGACGCGACAGAGAAGCATCCTGTGATGACATCATTCCTATCAAATCCAAGAAACCCTTTTGATAAGTGCCACAGGGACAAACCTGACCCTTAGTTCAGTCTAAGAGGTTGGCCCTTCCTGAGCTACCTTAACCCAGACGGAATGCTAAGTCAGAGCTCATCACTGGGACCAGGACAGACAATGATCGTAGAGTATAATCAGCAGTGAACTCAACAATTGTAGAGTAGCCTCGACGATCGTAGTCTTCCCAAAGGATACACTAGCTTAGGGGGAGCTGAGGGCAGATCAGTATTTTCCACATTATTTAAAATCGTGGAGCCCAGCAGAACTCGACATGTGCCCCACTATGCAGATTGTGTGGAGGGAAGTTACAAAAATAGTTTGAAAAGGCTTTTTGAAAATTCACCTCTGAATTTCAAAAGCTCATTACTCTCTCTCTCTATCAACAAAAACCCTAGCTTTCAGAATGATTAACCAACCTCTGTTCAAGAAAATCAATGGCTGCTTCCAATGTTATATTTGGTTACCAACTCTGCTTCGATTAATTCAAGATAGTTGGCCCTCAGTTCCACAAGATTCTATCTCTTCTCAAGAAAGCTAGTCTTAAAGAAGCTCTGAGCACCAGCACAATGATCTACCCAAAGTTGGTGAAAGAGTTCTACATCAATGGAGTCTTTAATGACAACATTATCACTATACGGGTCAAGGGGGAACAAATTAAACTCACAACTGAAGATATAAACCTAGACCTAGGTTTCAAATCAAAGGGACTCGTATCTATGGATGTCATCGACTTCCATGAAGGTCTGAAGAAGATGCACGACGTGAAGTTTCATAACGTTAAGGGGTACAAGAAGAAAGAGTTTCCCCAGAAGTATGAATTTTTGGCTAACATTGTTGGGAAGTGCATATGCTGTAAAAGCTCTGGCCACGACTCTGTAAATGAAGTTTAACTAAAGCTCATAACAGCAATCTTCTTCAGAATTCAACTCAACTATGGGGCTCTGGTCATAGATTGGATCAGGAAGTGAATACTCAGCTTAAAGAAATCAAAGAGCTCTGGGAAAATGCTCTGTGGGAGGTACATAAGCATAATCCTGTAATCTGCTTTGGGTGACAAAATTGGGGACAATGAAGGGGAACCCATCAACCCCAATAGATGAATGACCCAACAGCTATTTCAAAACTGGAAAAGAAACCCAACAAAAAACATAAGAATGATGTCTGAATCTAGTGGAAGGACTGGTGAGGTAAAGGTATCTGGGCTACCAGGAAACATGTATGCTGTGAAGGAAGGTGAAGAAGAAGAAATTAATCAAGAGGAACCCATCGCTTTGATCAGAAAAAGCAAGGGTAAGAGGAAAATGAAGTTAAAACAACAAAAGAGCCTCAAGGCTCAACCACTGATGCGCCCCAAGAGAGTTCGGGTACTAAAATTCTAAAGGAAATGAAGAGGAAGGAGCAGCAGTCTGAAGAGGAAGAAGACAGAGCCACCATCTCTCAGCTGCTTAAGAAGGGAAAACGTAGCCACAAAACAAAGAAGTCTTCACTCTTTTCGGTCGTAGAGTCACTACCGATCGTAGAGTCCAGACTTACCATCACTCCAGAAATGGATACTGCAGTAGTATCTCACCTGAGCTAACCGTCGAGTCAAGTCAAGAAAGCGAAAGGTCAAGCTCGCCCAAAAAAAGACAAGGAGAAAGCTTGTCAAGAAATATGTTCTTGAAAATGAGAAAGCCTTGAAGGAAGAAGAAAGAAAAATAGTTGCAAAAAAGGAGCTTCCTGAAATTCCTACACTAGAAAATGCTCCAACTGAGGGGGGGAGCTACCTGAAGAACAAATGAATGATCATATTAAGGGGGAAACTCTCGAAGTTCTTATGCCAGAAAGTACTACAGCTGAGGGGGAGATACAAGAAGATATGGAAATCGAAGGTGTGAAAGCTATGGAGGAAGAAAGGGCTAAAGATCAAACAAGAAAAGAGGAGATATTTGAAGTAGTGGAAATTTCAAATGAAGAAAATGAAGATCGAGAAAAAGAAGAGGATGATGAATTTGAGATTATAGCAGTGGGCTGGGATGGATACAGGAGAGCAAACTACAATCAGTTGTTCTCCTACTTACCAATGATGCCCTATCACAGAGCCCAAATTCTCAACTCCTGGGATCACATATTCTGGACTTTCAAAGCCTATCCAGCAACCTCAGTGCTAGCTCATGGATTCCCAGGAAACCTCACGTTTGCTCAGAAGCTGATCACTAATCATCCTTCTTCAGAAACTGGGCATGAAGTACAATCAATTCCCATCTTTTTCAGAGTTAATCACTGTCCTCTATCAAATTTCAACCAATTCTACGAATTACCAAGATGGTTGGAAGCGATTCTTCACCCACTAAACCAAATTCCAGCTATAAAATCCCAACATTCTGTAACTGATTAACCAAATATACCCAACTTTATATTGATACAATCTCCCACCATTTCTCACTCTACAAATATCAATTTTACTCAAATCGTAGAGTCACCCACTCAACCAGCGCCAAAAGTACCTCCTCCCAAAACCCAAACCCCAATACTTGAACCTCCTTCGGACATTCCTTCCTCCTCAACCAACAACTACATTAATCTTGCTCTTGCTCTCTCAAGTCTGCGATCTTCCATTAAAGAATTCAAAGATTACTCTATGAATCAGATACAACAAACAGACACTGTCTTGGCCGTTCTACAAAAGCACAACGCTCAAACTAACTCTCTGGTTAGGGAAAACCGTGAAGACATTACTCAATCCAAGAATCAGCTCCACGAACTTGTCCAAGGCATGAATCTTCTGTCTGAAGACATTCGAACCCTTGATGCTGACATAAAAGGGGAGAATAAAAGGGAAGGAGAAAGCATATGGAAACTCATTGCTCAATCTTCAAGGAGCCCTCCCTCAAGAAATTCTTGTCATCAGACTCCACGACCTGAACAGTTGCAGCGCCAGCCAATTCTCATGGCGCAACCGCTAAGGAGTCGAGGGCCATCTCCTAGCTCACAAGGGGTAACCACTACTGGCTTAAACATGCCGATTGGAGATCCTGCCTTTATGAATAGACATGATCATGGAGAAAGGCTAAATCAAAGCGAGCTGGAGGATATTGCATGGAGAGATGAAGCCAGCAGGAGAAGGAGAGCTGCAGAGCATGCCAATCCTCCAAGAAGCAAAAGGCAGAAGAAATAGAGATAAGTTGAAATTTATTTCTTATAGATGTAACTATGCTTTTTTGTAATATCTGTCTCTACAAACATCAATAAATTTATACTTATTCTTTAGAGATTTTAGTTGTTCACTGAAACACTAAGTTATATTTACTTTCTAGCAACTACATCTAGAATTTGATGATTATGATATAAATCTCCTTGGTTATGTCAACATCAAATAGGAGGAGATTGTTGGGTATTGCATATTTAAATTTGATGTTAAAAGTAAATAGTCATGCTTATATATAAAGTCCTTCAAAGAACATATGTACAAGGACTTAGATGATATATCAAAATTGTTAGGTTGATATGTGCTTTATGTTTATCATTCTGTAAATGAATGTATAGAAGAAAAGATCAAGGTCGTTAGGATGATCTATTTTGAGATGTAATAGATAGGCATCAATAGAATCGTAGTCTATCGAGCCAGCCGAGAGATTGCAGAAGCCAAGGCAGAATCTTAGAGTATCGAGAATCGTAGTCTGTCTGCTTTGGAGGGCCTCTCCCAGTATCGTAGAGTGGTCCAAACTCCTGTCAAGCCAAATCAAGAATCGTAGTCTGTTCCCGGAAGCGTAGAGTCTGCAAATCAAGCAAGCTAAGATTGTAGTCTACAAGTGCTTAAGAGAAATCGTAGTGTTCTCCTCTATCAGTCCATATCAAGCACGAATGTAACAAGAAACCACGATCATGATCGTAGTGCATCATCTGTCTGCCTCAGAAGCATCGAGCTTTGTCCATTTGTTGAAGAATAAATTACAACAAATGTGGAATGGATTATAGACGTTGAGACTCTCGAGAATTCTAATGAACCAACACTCATCCTTAGTATATAACAAAGAAACGTATTGAAGAAGCTAAGAAAAGTACTACATGTCAACTGAAAACACCTTTTCAGGTGTTAGGTGAGATAGCAGTCTGCAGTGTTAGTGGGCCAGACGGCTGAACAGAAGATTTCTAATAAGTCACCATCAGTGCTCAGAAATGTCAAAGAACCTTTGATTAACGACTTTTCAGATAATATAGATTTCAACATTAATCATAAAAGAACCTTTGAGTAAGTAGTTACCGTACAATTCAATCCTTCCACCATACAATGTCTCAATTAAATATAATTACTGTCAAGTCTTATTTTATTTAATTATATGTATTTCGACTCTTAAATGCACAACTCCAAATAATGCAAATTAAAAACTCCTTTCTAATTTCATTCTGCCTTGGCCAAGGACTATTGGGTTGTCATTTATCGAATCACATAGGACATTTCTCTTTTTTTACTAGAAGTGGTAGATTCTTTATTAATCATACATTATCTCTAAGTACAACTTATTATACCCAAGCATACCCTTTGATATACCCTAAGGGTCGTAAGGAATAAGTCAAAGTATAACTCATCATACACAAGATACTATGATGATCTTAAGTCCAAGGATCACTTGTACTACTATCACTACAAGAATTCCTATTGATAGACAAGTAAAACTCCATTAGGTATTCCTTAGCGAGCCACGTTTAGTGAACTTATTCTCTAATAAGCACCTACATACTTGCTTTAGTGTCTCCACACAAATGATCATGAGATCAATCGTCATCATCTAATAAGCAAGCAACATATGTACCAATCTATCCGGAATCATTAATCCCCAATTTAGTAATCCAACGATTGTGAAATATTTTAGTTTTAAGCTTTCTAAGAATTTAGATCTCATTAGAATGATCATCATCATTATTCTTAAAGCGTTGCTTAAAACTATGGGTTTATCACATATTATAAAGCAGTATCATGAAGATAATTAAAAGTCTTTAATAAATTAATATTTTTTATTAATAAATGAATAAGATTGTTATAAAGTATATGTTTTATCATTAAACATGATTGGCTTGTGTGCATACTACTTTCATCCACATCCTCTTTCGCAGCCTGGATGTCCTTCACTACTTCCCTCAAATTATGCACCTCACTACGTAACTGAGTATTCCGATCGAGAACTGCCATGAAAAGCTCCCTAAGATTGTCCAAAATTCCTTCCTCCTCAATAGGTTCAACATCAGGTGATGCCACCTCTATCTCCTCTTCTCCTAAAGGTATAGCATATGGTTATGCAACCTTCATATCTCTAAATCCTCTTCAAATGGATCCTTTTCTTTAGGTTCACTCTCCTGAGCATTCCACGTTGGTACTTCAGTTATCGGCGTCAGTACCAGTACTACTTGAATCATTGACTCTTCCCTCACTACATGTATATCCTTATACAAAGCTTCATCTCCTCACATCTACAATAGCATATAATATCTTGATTAGCACATAACACAAAATATTATTAGCACATAACAATTCAGTTTATTTTAAGTTAAATTTTCTTCTTCTTTTTTCTTTTTGCAATGAATTTCTTTAAATCACCACTTAGAAACTCTACTTGCCTTTATTTACTTTCTGACTTCTTCTACTCTTCCTAAAGTTACATCTTAAGGTTTCCCCCCTTAAGTTTTATAAGCTACAGCTTTGATACCAACCTGTGACATCCCCAAATTCGGGTACCTTCAAACCCTAGATATGGTGCTACACAGTGTTATAACATACATATATATTCAACTATATATCTTAACAACATGAATGTAATTAATAATTATTACATCATATTCCAACATTCTCCCAGGTTTCTATAACCATTACATTCGATGTTTGTCATAGTATTATTTATTACAAAACTAATATTATTCTATTAAAGGATGATCTACTAATCCATCTTCGTCTTTCCTTTATCCTTACTAGATCCTTCAATTCGTTCGGCCTTGGCTGAAATCATATAATTTAAGCAAAGTATGAGCATTAAATAGCCCAGCAAGTTTAACAATTCTAATAACAACAAAATCAAGAATCATGTGATTTATCTTCAATAATTGAACAAATAGTTATGAAGTACTATGAATAACAAAATAACACTTTTCTTTCCTGTAAAACATTTCGAGATGACAAATCGGTCACTTAAAATTCTAAGTTGGTCAAAAGACCATGAACATTCTTTTCTTTCTTTGAAAAGGAAAACTTGGCACTAAGATCGTAAGTTCGATATATCTTACAAGCACTTCTAGGTGATCAGCCTATAGTACTCTATGTTGATCAACACTCATCCGTTAAACGTATTTACACTTAATTTTGACACCTTTCGTGTCAGTCGATATACGACTAAAAACATTTTGTTTATTCTTCCTCTTGTTTACCATTGAATCCTTACCAAAGCAATTGGCTTAGGATAGCAACAATAATATTTTGAAAGACTTATAAGTAAATTAACAAAATATTTTAATATTCGTCCAGTCGAATCAAATGGCATCGACTCTTTCTTAAACATTTCATGGCATAACATGTCTTAAACACTTGTACAAATACTAAAAGATCTGTACAAGTTTGGAATACACATATTCATGGAAGAATTGTGTATACTTTCTGTATCATATCATATTTCTTCATATGAACAAAATTAAATGAAGCAACAACTTGCCTAACACAGAGTATAGACAAGAGTTAGAAAACTTGCCTTTTGTGTTCTTCTTATTTTTCTTTAGTTTGGTATTTATATGCCTTACATGATATAATCATATGGTACATCAATTAGCCACATAACAATCTTCACATATTGTTTTACACCAACTTCTCCTCGTTTCTAGCTTATCTGAATCGTTAAATTTATAACGTTCGTTATGTTCCTTATCGTTTATTATAACTTTTTAACACTTAAGTGTCATATTCCATTATCATTTATGAATGTCTAAGTCATACAACCATATGTATGCAAAGAACGCCCGTCCGAGACAAACACTTAATACTTATATCGTTTAAACATTTATGTTTATAATTTTTAACCCTTTAATTAGTGTTCAAACATAAATCTTAAGGGTTAATCACCCTTTAAGGTGTTACATTTTGTGAACTTAAAGTTCATAATTGATCCCTAAACTTTCTCCCTAAGTGTTGAGAAATTAAAAGCTCTTCACTGTGCATTACCCTGGTCCGGCGCAGCGGCGTCCAAATCCTAGGCTTAATCTGGCTCTGCGGCGCCCAATTACAGTAGCCTCCTCTTGTGTTCATGGTTAATTGGTTGAATTAGCTAGCTCTTCCTCTTTCTTGCTATCCGAATCTCTCCCTTCTCTCTCAATATTATAGAGCTTTCTCTTTGCTTAATGTGTTAGTGAATTTAAGATGACACTTTGGAAAAGGAAAATGTCTTAGCTTTTATTGAAAAGCAAGACTTAGGGAACTTTGGTCTTTAAGACAACTTTGTATTGGCTTATGAATTGGTCACTTAGCTTTGAGTCTCTTCTGGTCAACACCCTCAAGTTTCCCAATCTTACAAACCATCCCCTACTATAATACCTGCGAATTTTAATAAATTATAATATTGAGAATAAAGATTGTTTGAATATTTATTTGAATATATATATATATATATATATATATATATATATATATATAGTGTTGGCATGAGTTATAGTAATTAATTTAATTGAATAAGTATGTGATAATTAAGCAATGTAGTAGAAGTGATGAAAAGCTTAGTTTGAGCTTGAGAAATTATGTCTAGTGTGGCAAAGTGGTGAAATGAGAAAGTACTAATTTAATTAATGATGAAATGGATTAAATTAATTAGTACTATTAATAAATAAATAATTTCATAATGTGATTGACTAATTCCTATTATCATGAACAATAGCATATAAGGAGAAATCATATATAGTAAGGGTTTTCCTTCAATATAAAATGAGGTGTGACATTGGAATGAAAATAATTATTATATAAAACTATATGATAAAAGTAAGCTTAACTTATGTAATCTACTAAGTGTGTAAAAGGGTCTTATGTGATATCATGATGTGTGTGGGAATAATTAAATGAGTATTCTAAACCTATGAGAGAAAATAACTTTGACTAAATAAATAATTAATATTAAGTAATTATTTTAATATCTATGTAGAATTGGAATAATGAGTTTTATGGAAAATAATATCGGTACCCAACTAAATTATATCCTAGTCTAATATAAATATTATTTGAATTAAACCCATGTACATGGATTATATAATTCTATGTGTATTATATGAGTGGGTGTATATGTATGCACAATTGTGGACAAATATCAAATAAATCTAAGCATGCTAATAGTAATACCAAATGATGAGTATTATAGTAGTGTCCTAAAATGAGTGTCTTGATTTTTTCTTCTTCATGTAATAGGCCATTGGCCTAGTCCCTCATTACCAACTTCAGTAATAGCAAATAATGATGAAGGGAGTGGTCTGAATAGTGCTCTTTCACCAAATCCTTCATACCCATCAGCTTCTTCTCCATTCCATTGGTTTAATCCATTGAGCAAAGTTCCAAATTTGGTCACAAGCTTCCCTATAAATGGAGCCATTCTCATTCATAGACATTTTGCCAAGTTCTCTGTTAAACTTCAGAGTTGTGTGTGAGTTGAGCATATACAATCTGCAAATTGAAGCTAGAGTAGCAATTCAACTTCATAGAAGGTAATATCCCTTTATATGTTCTTAAATTCAAGTTTTGCAAAGTTCTTAGAAAAGTGCTAAAATACTTGTTTTAAGTTGAAAAGTTTATGGTTGAAGCATGATAGAATCTGTCAATTGATGCTAGACATGGTTAATATGGTTAAATACGAAATCAACGAAAGTTAAACAAAGTAATTTGGTCAAGTAACGAATTCGTAGCGAAGAGATTCGCTAAATGTGTTAAACTTTGGAAAAATGGCATAAATCTTGAATTGATTCTTGAATTTGATTGTTTATGTGATTGGAATTATTAGAAGCATGATAGGGATGTTTAGTAGTAAGTTTATATCAATTGGGTATCATTACATTACTGTTTGGTTGAAATGTTGGCATGTTAGTTCGTAGCAAGGGAGTGGCATTTTCATAAGCTCGCAATAATAGCCATGCCGCTTCGTACGAAGTCCTGTGATATAAAAAGGCCATACAGCGAGGAATCTCCTGATGACTTATGTTGTTGTTTTGGTTGTTTGATACAAGAAGACCTAAAGTAACCTAACCTAACTTCACTTAAGGAGCATACATAATCCTTAAACATGTGTCAATGTGTATTGCAAGATGTTTTAGTAAGGTTGGAGTTTGAATTATAATCTTTTGAAAGAAAAGCTAAAAGGCGAAAACTATGTTTAGAAAACCTTACACCTTTTTGAAATCTAACCTTTTGAGCATGTATTCGCAACTTAGTTTTATAAATACGTATAAAATGTGAAATCAAGGTACTTTGCATGCTTAACTTGTTTGTCATGAGATTTTAGGATTTGAAAACCAAATGAGTTGAAAACTCTACGACTTGTATTATGAACTTTTGAAAAACTATGATAGGATGCTTTATGCCTCTAGAGATAACAGACATATTCGCACATCTAGTTAAACACGCTATAAACTATGCAAGTATGAACTAAAAGAGTTTCTAAGTAGAAAGTTATACAACCAAATCTAATACATGCAAGCATGCGTAGAAAGAGGTTGTTTGGCAATGTTATGTGGTTTAATGAATACTATGGTTAATAGTTGATTTAATGAGCTCTTTTAACTTTGTAAAATGGAAATTTATGAGTAAATTTAACAAAGGGCCAAACCAACCTTAAAGGTTCTTTAATATATGAAGCAACTTAAACTAGAATACGTGAAGTAAGTGATATTTCACGAATACAAATAAAAGATGAGCATATGGTACTAAAGATTTTTTTTATAAGTAAGAACAATGTAAATTATACATCTATGAGTTTGACTGTGTATAGACTACATGAGTTTAAATATGTGTGATAAATGTATATGGATATGTATGTCAAGGTGTGTGACTAATGAATGCCTATACATACATAAAATAGGATAATATAGTTCATTGAGGTGATTTTTCGCTATAAGTGGTAATCAACGCTAAAGGCAAGTTCCCTAACTTACACAACTTTGGATATTGTGAAAGTATCTAAACCTTATCTCTTTTGTGCAAGTTCTCTAACTTCATTTGATTCTCATATTGACTATTCAGAAATTATTTGTATACCTTGACGTTGTTGCAAGCATTGAACTTATAGTTCTTAAATGCATTATAAAAGTTGTTTAAGCCTTTGATTTGGTTTGACTATTATCATGTGTTAGAAAGCTATCCAAACCAATTGACTTGGTGTGGACTCTTATAAATCTACTGAGATGAACAACCCTCTTAAAAAGGGGAAATTTTATATTGTCGGGGAACCAACGTGCGCACATGAGTATGATTAAATGTTATGCATAACATAGGGTACTTTAGGCTGATCACCTATGGTACTCGTTTACACGAGATTTGCAGTATAATACTGTTAATTCTAGTAAGAGTTCTTAGTCCTTAGTGGCTGGTCAGTGTTCATTCTTATTAAACCTTGAAATGAATAAACTTTGAAATTTTGTTAATATCCTTCAGTCTATAGCGATACTTATTGAAAACTCTTGATACTTCTTGATGTCCTTAAACTATCCATTATTGTTATATCTTTGAAGATTCAAACGTTATAACTGCTTATTCTTATTATTATATTACTTGTTGGGCAAACTTGTTGCTCATTCTTGCTTCCCTAAAAATATTATAGTTAAGGCAGAGCAAGACGGTACATCAGGAAAGGACAAAGGAAAGGGCAAGGCTACAGAATAACTTAGTCCTTTAAGTGTAGAAGTATTATTATTATTATTATTATTATTATTATTATTATTATTATTATTATTATTATTATTATTATTATTATTATTATTATAATGATGTATTAAGGATGATTAAATTATGTTTAAGTGTAGTCATCAGATTGTTGTAGTAATGGTTATGGTACCTTGGGACGCGAATATTTATATTATATCAATGTAAATTATTCTATTATTTACATTGTTAATGATTTTAGCATGATATTAGAATTAGTACGTGACGAACCAAATTCGAGATATGAGTGTCTGAATTTGGGGGCGTCACGCCTACTCCACCTCTCTTTTTTTAACCATTGTTGAATCAAAATTATTCAACCAAGACTTTTGTGTACTAGACACTAAATGTCACCTCCTTAACTTGATCTTTGGCCAAGCTTAGAAGCTTGGTGATGGCCTAATTTTTGGTTCTAAAGGGGCCCCACATGGGTTTCCCCAACCCACTTAACCCACCCATAAACCATGGGTTAACCCATCTTTGTTAGATCTTGGTTTGGGCATGGTTCGATTTCAATTTGGGCCAAACATTGGGTTTTAATTAAACTTCATTTGGGCCTTGATTTAATCTATCAATGGGCCTCCTAACATTTTCCATTTGGGCTTCTCAAAGTCCAAGTCCAATAGCTTGATAGTTAACCTTGACTTTTGTTGACCAAGACTATTGTTGACTTTGACTTTTTGTATTCCTACCGTATAATTTTCGTATTATATTTGTATCATTTTCGTATTCTACTCATATTATTCTTCATATTATACTAGTATAATAATTCGTATTATACTCGTATTCTTCTCGTATTCCTTTATATATTATTTTGTTTAACTTCCTAAAATTCAATACATAGTCGAAAATCTACATTTTTCGTTCTCATATTTTATTTGACATTTCGTCTTTCCTCGTCATTCTAACATTTAAGCGTTCTTCGAAAAATTGAAAATACGCAAAAGCATTTTCAGGTGAATAGTATTTTTATGTTTTTTTTCCTCGAAAAAATCTTATTTTCTCATACGTTCTCGGATTCGTAAACCCTAACATTCAAACACATTCTAGGTCATAGAATCGACCTTTAAACACAAATCACATAATAAATCCATATAATCTCATTTTATTCAATATAATCAAATAAAACTTATTTACATTCTAGTAGTATTTTCTTGGTCGTTACAGTACATCTTGTCATCAGGGAGTGGTGTACGGAGTTTGTGGGTTGCTAAGATTTGGTATGGTCTCGTATTTCAGTATGGGATTGGTTGTTGATAGAGGAAGTGGTATTAATGTGGGCGTAGGCTTCTTCATTAGCATATTCCTTCTTCATTTTTTGAATTAGAACTTTAGCTTCTGAAGGGTTGTGGTGGTGATTGTGGTGGCTTCGGTGGTAATGGGGATGGTGGTACTGGGAGTGACTGTAACTAAGGAGGAGATTGTGGGAGTTGAGGCTGAGACGATAGAAGCAGTGGGAAAAATAGTGGTGAAGATGGTGGAAATCGGGGCGGAGATGAGGGGATTAGTTTCGGTGGAGGTGATGATGGGATTAGAGGAGGTTGGAACGGTGGAAGTAGAGATGTTTGGGGTAGCCATTCTAGGTCTGAAAGTGGAAGGATTGGGGGTACTTTGCTAGAAAAGAGAGGAGAATAGTGTGGAAGGAAGATTGCAGAGGAAGCTTAAGGATTTTTGAAAACTCGAATTTTAAAATGTGGCAGTTGATTTTTGGCATGTGGGTCTTTTTGAAGTGATCGACTCTTTATCTTCGTACATTTCTTAAATACGGCGTATTAAATGATTTAGTGGTAATGATGATGGGGTCTAGCAATAAGTAATTAGGACGGAATCTGTGAAGCCCCCAAATTCGGTTATCTTCCAACCCGACACATAGTGCTACACGGTACTACCATTCACACATACATTCAATTGAAAAACCTCAAAAGAATGAATATGTCTTCTATATGTATTCAAAGTAACATTTACATTTCCTAGGTTCTTTATAACCATTACATTTGTTCTTGTCATAATATCAAATATATTACAATATTAAACCTAAACTATTACATAGCCAGCTTAGGGATCTGCCTTAGCCTTTCCTTTATCCTTAGAGGATCCTTCGGTCTGTTCGGTCTTAGCTATATTCATATGGTTCAAGCAAGAGTGAGCATAACTAGCTCAGCAAGTACAACAATTCCATTTATAATATGTTTGAACCATACAAACCATATATCTTCAATAACTAAACAATAGTTATGAAGTACTATTGATAATTCAAAATAGCACTTCTCTTTTCTTTAAAACGTTTTACAATGACAATATTCAGTAAAACATCAATTCCGGTCCAAGACCTTGAGTATTTCATACTTTCTTTGAAAAGGACATCCCGGCACTAAGTCTGTAAGTCCGACATTTCTTACGAGCACGTCTAGGTGATCAGCCTATAGTACTCTATGTTGATCAACACTACATTCATTAAACGTATGTACGTTTAAGTTGTGGCAACCTCACGTGCCTGTCGTTTGACGACAAAACATTTATTTAGCATATTCAGTCTTCATTTGAAAACCACACCAATATAACTTGGTACAACATTGACCATACATTGATAGATTGTAAAGAATCCAACATATCATAAGTCTAGCCGAAAGAATTGGCTTTGACTTCGTCATACAACAATTCATGCGTAAGAATACATGAACTACAAAGCTTGTCTAGATTGAACATAGATAAGGGTTAGAGTACTTGCCTTCAGCGTCTGCTACTGTACAATTACTTTCTGTTTGAGTCTTTAAAGTCTCTACAATACATGATCACATAACATACCAAATTAGGTCATATATAATCAAGTATGTGTACGATTATATCTTACCCTTCTTCTCAATCTAATCATGACTTAGATTTGTTACTATTGGTTTCGGCTTGCCGTTATAGTTTACATTCACATTTGAGTATGTTATGATCAACCATTAGTTATCATATTTAAGGTTTATAACATTTTAAATAATGTTACATTAAGCCAATTAACTTTGTACTTTATCATTAAACATCTTCCTTTCTTTTTATCTTGGAAACCTTTCTCTACTATGCAAACTCTAGGGCTGGTGTTGCGGTGCCACCCTTTCTTTCTATCTCATGCGCTGTAGCAAGTCATGAGTTATAATGGTCAAGGTCTGGGCTCGTGTATTTACATGTAGCGAGTCCTAGTTCATTATGCCGTCTTTGCACATGAAACATCGATGAGGTCATGGAATCAGATCTTGTGTGGCTATCATACCATTGTTTTGACCTTGGTCGGCATCTGCGCCATGACTCCATCCTGAGATAGAAATGATAATTTTTCTACTTCGCGAACTTCCCGGACTCCTAATTTGATCATTGTAAGTCTGAATTGACTTGTTCAAAAGCATTTAGCTCACAAATCTCATAACCTACGTATTTATGCAAGAATTTTATATTTTTGACTTCGTTTACTCAAAATTCACTTATTGGTTCATTTTTAACGAAAACGATAAATTTTCAATGCTCGTTTCTTCGTTCTAAGTCGAAATTCGGTCATTTTCGAGTCTGCAACTCTGTAATGCCAAATAAGACTTGTTCCATTGAAAACAAATGTTTCCGAGCTAAATATCAAAATTCGACCTCTAATCCGAGAATTTCACGAATTCGACGATTAT
The DNA here is from genome assembly GCA_020205605.1 of Panax ginseng. Taxonomy (NCBI): domain Eukaryota; kingdom Viridiplantae; phylum Streptophyta; class Magnoliopsida; order Apiales; family Araliaceae; genus Panax; species Panax ginseng. The sequence goes on from CM035133.1 coordinate 52,994,276, forward strand.
CGTCCAATTGTGAAAATTCCGGCATAGCTTCATTATTTATGATTTGATTATCATTTCAAATAGATTCTATCCATCATATTGGCATCTTAACCTACATATTACATCAACTTATTTTCATGATAAGTTATGGCTTATTCTTCATGAGCTTATAGCTTATTAAGGTATAAACTACATATAACTTTGCTTCACATGGCTTATGATAGTTTAAGTCTTCTAATATTTTTAACTCTTGGGCTATAACATTATTAACTCTTGGGCTTTCATATTAATTCAATTGAACTTTTTCATTAACTTATATTGGGCTTACACTTCCTACACAATCCAACAAATTCATTTCCTTTAGCTTAATGCCTTATAACATATTGCTTATGTATTATTCTCATATTCTAACTTGTATACTAATTCGTAATATACAATATTCCATCCTTTATACATACTCGTATAATACATCGTATCATATTCGTATTCATTACCTCGTACAATACATACGTATCATACGATCATTACATTCACTTCATTAACGCTTTATTTTCCTAACATTCTCGAATTACGTCCGCATGCAAAAAATTACGTTTTCCATACTGGAATTATTATTACATAATCCAACTCACTTTGATATTCTATCGTTACGTATTTCTCGGAAGTTCAAAAAAAATTTCCGAGCAGAAATCGATGAATAGTGTTTTTCAGAAAATTTCTCGGAAAACTTTTATTTTCGTCTTGGAAATTCAAACAATTTAATTCCTTCACGTAGTCAAAATACTACGACATTCAGACGTTTCTAGGTTATAAAACGACACCCATCTTGCTTACTCAATATAACAACATATAATATAATTTTATTCATTATTAATTCAAATAAAATTATTTTACAGATTGTTCGATTTTCCGGGTCGTTACACTCTCTCCCCCTTATAAGGATTCTGTCCCAAAATCTCGTAAAAGAAAAAAAAATATTACACAAACAAGTGAGGGTAATTCTTTTTCATCTTTTCTTCAAGTTCCCACATTGCTCCTTCTACATTGTGGTTCTTCCATAACACCTTTACCGAAGGTATAACTTTGTTCCGCAGAACTTGTTCTTTTCTATCGACAATTTGAATCGACAACTCTTCATACGTTAAGTCCTTCTCGATATGAATAGGCTCATATTCTATCACGTGTTTATAATCTAACTTATAAGGACGTAATACAGCTACATGAAATACGTTATGTATTCGTTCTAGATCTGGAGGTAATGCTATCATATAAGCTACCTCACCTACCCGTTTTAACACTTCAAAAGGTCCTATAAACCTTGGACTTAACTTTCCCTTCTTTCCAAAGCGTATCTTTCCTTTCCAGGGAGATACCTTTAGAAATATGTAAGAGTCTACTTCAAACTCTCTATTTTCTCGATGCAAATCTGTAAATTTCTTTTGTCTGTCTTGAGCTGCTACTAAACGCATGCGTATTAGCTTGACAATATCCGTTGTTTGCTGCACCATTTCAGGTCCTAGCATTCGGCGTTCTCCTACCTCATCCTAATATAATGGTGTTCTGCATTTCCTTCCGTAGAAAGCTTCGTAAGGCGGCATACCTATGCTTGCATGATAACTATTATTATACGCAAACTCTATTAATGGTAGATGATCATCCCAACTACCCTTTAAATCCATGACGCAAGATCTTAACATATCTTCTAACGTCTGAATTATTCTCTCGCTCTTTCCATCAGTCTGTGGATGATACGCCGTACTCAGCTTTAACTGCGTTCCCAACTACTCCTGCAGACTCCTCCAGAAGTTCGATGTGAATCGAGGATCACAATCTAACACAATCGAAACTGGTACTCCATGTCTGGAAATTATTTCCTTAAAATAAAGTTTAGCTAACTGGTCCAAGTTATACTTGACCCTAATTGGCAAAAAGTGAGCCGACTTCGTCAACCGGTCCACTATTACCCAAATTGCATCATACCCTTTCGTTGTAGTCGGAAGTCCCACCACAAAATCCATCGTGATATTCTCCCACTTCCACTCCAGAATTTTCAATGACTGTAACAAGCCACTTGGTCGTTGATGTTCAGCCTTAACTTTCTAACAAGTCAAGCACCTACTCACATACTCGGCTATTTCTCTCTTCATGTTTGGCCACCAAAAATTATGTCGAATGTCTTGATACATCTTAGTACTACCAGGATGAATCGAGAACCTCGAACTATGAGCCTCTTGTAATACTTGCTCCTTTAATTCCGTCTCATTCGGAACCCAAATTCTTCCTTCAAATCTCAATAACCCCTCGTTATCAAGACTGTACTTAATATCTTTTTCATTGGTTAGCCGTTCCTTTACCCAGTCACACTCAACAGCTTTGAGCTGCACCTCTTTGACTCTCTCTATAATGGTAGATTGAATCTACATGAAATAAGCGATTCCGCTTGGATTCACTTGGCAACTTCACTTATTTCCATTCTAGTCATCTCGTTATTAACTTTCGGTTGAGTAGATTAACATAGATAACTTCTCCCGACCCTTTCTACTTAAGGCATCGGCAACTACATTGGCTTTTTCGGGGTGATACAGGATTTCACAGTCGTAATCCTTTATCAACTCCAGCCATCTTCTCTGTCTCATATTCAACTCCTTCTATGTGAAAATATATTTTAGACTCTTATGATCTGTGTATATCTCACATTTTTCTCCGTAAAGGTAATGTCTCCGTATCTTTAAAGCAAAAACTACTGCGGCCAGTTCCAGATCATGAGTAGGATAAACTTTGTCATAATCCTTCAACTGCCTTGATGCATACGTAATGACCTTGTCATGCTGCATGAGCACGCAACCAAGTCCTCTATGTGAAGCATCGCTATAAACTATAAAATTTCCTATGTCATTGGGTAATGACAAAACAGGTGCTTCACTCAACCTCTTCTTCAGTTCTTGAAAATTGTCCTTGCATTTATCAGTCCACGCATATTTCACCGTCTTCCTTGTCAAATTAGTCAACGGAGTAGCTATCTTCAAAAAATCCTGGATGAATCTCCGATAGTATCCCGCTAACCCTAGGAAACTCCGCACCTCAGTCGACGTTTTCGGTTGTTCCCAATTCATCACGGCTTCCACCTTCGCTGGATCTACCGAAATCCCCTCATGGTCAATAACATAACCTAAAAACTGTACCTTTTCCAACCAAAATTCACACTTCATGAACTTCGCATACAACTTCTCCTTCCTCAGTGTCTCCAACACTATTCTTAGGTGTTCAGCATGATTTTCTGGCGTCTTAGAATAAACTAGAATATCATCAATAAACATCACGACGAACTTGTCCAAATATTGTTTGAACACTTTGTTCATCATATCCATAAATGCAGCTGGTGCATTAGTCAACCCAAATAACATCACCAGAAACTCATAATGACCATAACGAGTCCTGAATGTTGTCTTTGGTACATCCTCCTTCCTAACCTTCAACTGGTGATACCCCGTTCTTAAATATATTTTAGAAAAATACTTAACCCCTTTTAACTGATCAAACAGATCATCGATCCTGGGCAATGGGTAATTATTCTTTATTGTCAACTTGTTCAACTCTATGTAGTCGGTACAAAGTCTTAACGATCCGTCCTTCTTCTTGACAAACAGTACAGGTGCTCCCCACGGCGAAACACTCGGTTGTATGTACTTCCTGTCCAACAGTTCTTGTAACTGTACCATTAACTCCTTCATCTCCACTGGCGCCATACGATACGGTGCCCTGGAAACTGGTGCCACTCCTGGCACAATATCTATTACAAACTCGGTCTCTCTATCCGATGGAAGACCCGGCAGTTCACTCGGAAATACATCTGCGAATTTTCTAACTATAGGTATTTGTTTCATAGTTGCTACCACTCTTTGGGTATCAACAACATGACACAGATAACCTACACATCCCTTCCTCAATAATTTCCTAGTTTGTGTCATGGTTAGACAACACGAACGTCCCGGTGATCTATTCCCGTAAAATACTACCTGAGGTTGTCTTAACGTTCTAATATTCACAATATTTCTTTTAACAATCTATAATTGCCCCATGGTTAACCAACCAATCCATTCCGAGAATTACATCGAATTCTCCTAACACTACAAAAAAATGGGACTTCAGCAACAACCGATTTTCGTTGCTAAAGGTGTCAAATTTCGTTGCAAAAGGGTTTTGGCAACGACTTTACTGTCGTTGCGTCTTTCGTTGCGCAATGAGCGTTGCTAATTGTTCCGCAATAAACGTATTTTTTTCGTTGCCAAAAGTAATATATTTTGCAACGAAATTTGGCTTTCGTACAGAGACATCGATCATTTAGCAACAAAATGTATTGTTGCATAATAATTAAATTTTCGTTGCTAAAAAGCCTATTTCGTTACAAAAGCCTTCTAATTAGCAACAAAATGAACTCTCTTTTTTTCAACGACCATGCATTTTCGTTGCAATTGACACCATTTTGCAACGACATTTTTCGTTGCAGTAAATTATGAAAATTGTTGCCTAAACTTGCTTTCGTTGCGGGATGTAAACTTTTTAACAACGATTTTCGTTGTTGATTATATTATTTGGCAACGACATTATGCTGAATCAACAATGAAAATATTTATTAATGGTTATTTTTCAATAGCAACGAAAGTCGTCGATTAGCAACGACATTATATGTTGCCGTTTCTTTATATGTACAACGAAAGTTGATATGATTTACAACGATAAAAAATATTGTCTTTTATTTTAGTATTAGCAACAATATCCTCTCCGTTGTTATTAGGTTAATTTTTTATTGCCAAATATTATATTTTTAATATCATTAATAACAAAAATTTGTTGCTAAATGTATAAAACATTGTTGCTATACTGAAATTTGAATGTGGAATACTAATTTATTGTTGATTTTTCTTTGTTGTGTTAAATTGAGGCAGTGATTATTGTTATTTTCCCTTTTTTCCTGTTTTTGGTCATTTTCACTGATATATTATTTATCATAAATCTCAAAACCATATTAACATATTACACCGACTATAGCCATAGACCAGTACTAGGCTTTCTCTTTGATTTTCTGCTGCCAAACAAACTTATTCTCCTAAACACCTTCAGTAACCTATTGGCATACTTTCTTTGGGATGAAAAATTAACAGAACCAATGCAACTCGTCACTTACCTGATTGGATTTCTCTTCTTGTTCAATGTTCTTCCCTCCAAACCATATGGTCTCAGGTTCAGTGGATTGGCTGAAGTTGGATCTATTTTCTTCGACATGTTCTGCAGTTGTAGGCTTCTCTTCAAGGTCATTAGTTCTTGTTCAAGATTCTGAATTCGGAAGCTTGTGGATTCATAATCCTTCCTTGAGAACACAGATCTCTGCATTGCTGAATCTTTCTGCAGCAACAAGCTAAATGGTCTGCTTCCAGAACCTCCTCCATCCATATAGGGGCTCTCTCCTAGATTTTGGTTTCATGATAGGCTGCCCAAGAATTCTCCACAATGTGCATATCTGAATGAGTCTGAGCTTTCTTTGAAGGCTTGATGTGTACTTAGTTGCTGAACAAAAAGTGCCTGGACAATCAATCTGAGCGGCATCAACTCATTTTGAACTGCTTCAACGCACACCTCTTGTGATAGTTTCTGGCATTTGAGGTTTTTGCAGATCATCCCTTTCTCTTCTTATGACAAGTCCAGGTGCACCTGAAAACAGAAGCTACCAATTAGGATAGGGTGACTTCAAATTCAATGGATTTTTAGTTTGTTTATCTTAGAGTAGATGTATCCATGTTTTGAGATGAAGTTTAAAAGAGTTTACCTGTAGGAAAGTGTTCAATGCTCTGTAAAGAAAATCATGGTTTTGTCTGCTCGATATTGGTACAGTTTCAATGAGATCCATGAACCTTTAAGAACCCATTTTTGGATCAGTAGCTATATGGGTGAGATACATATCCCATAATTCTGCAATAATGGAGTTACTTGGCGAAGGAGTATTATTTGAGTCCATGTTAAATGAAACATATGTCGATAAAATGCTCTCCATTGTGGCCAATTCAATGCTGGAAGAAAAAGAATCTTTCCCATTTATTGGAAGGAGAAAATCTTCAATATAAGCAGTATGCAAAATGGATGCAATTTGATCTTGCAACTTTGCAGTAATATTAGTCCTTGTTGGGCCAAGTTCCAGAGACCTAGAAAGCAAAGACAAGTAAAACCCAACCGGTATCACTTTACTAGCCTTATAAATGGATAAAGCAATTTCAAGGAACTGCTTCTCATAGGCAACGGAAGATTTAGGAATTAGGATTATATTAACCTTTCAAATAACAACACGAATATCATAAGCTATGGAAATATAGTTTAAATTGAATAATACCAATCGGCGCATTAAGCGTTCGAAACACCAAAAAGCATCTGCTTCGTCTTCAAGAAGAATTATCATGGGAGAGCAGAGATCACTCATTCCTGATCATCATATTCATAAAAGTTTTTACTTCAGATCCCGAAACTTGATGCAAATAACATAATAAAACTTGAATAAGCTCTCACTATTACTGAGATAATAAAACTTTAAATTATTCAAGAATGACTGAATCTGGTAAAGTATATGTGTGATGAATATTAACAAATATGCAAGCATGTGAATCTAGAGAACTATATCTGCGATGCTTTTTCCTAGAAAGTTTCCTGCATATGTTCAGTGAAGATAATGACCTCTTCAGCAATTATACCAAAGAATAAGGGTGATATATTATGAAGATGAAGCAATTTATCAGTGATTAAAACTGAGGAATTATACTATATAATAAAACATTTCAACTGTGTGATGCTGAAAATAAATCATACCGCACATGCTGTCTATAGTTATATCCTGCTAACGTATAGGAGTTGGTTGGCTCAAAATATTTCAACTTCCCCCCTTTACGAAATGTGCCGATGTGTATTGATATTGCATTCCTTACTAAAGAAGTTCTCTATTTTAACTACGGACTTCACTTGATTTTTGTCTTGCACTTGGAGTTCATTTCTGCTCCATCTTAAATCTACTTAATGAGTGAAACATCTCATTTATATTATATTATTTTTATTTATTTTGTGAACAGGTTAAGAACTGTTGGAAATAGAAGATAAATGTGCAAGGAGGGCATACAAAATCTTTGGTGCGGCTGGTCCAAATGAACAACAAGATTGTCATGTTCCCTATCAGGTACGATGTCAATCCCAAATTGAATAGCATGTAGAAGATATCAAACAGAATCTCTCTTGTGTTCGCAGCATGTAAGTCACCATAACCAGTTGTAGTTAGTGTTACGATAGACCAATACATTGAAGTTATGTATCTATCCCATAGACTTTCTTCCTTGAAATTTTTGTAGACTGAACCAGTTCAGGTACTTTCTGGATTAGGGTATCTATCTGTAATTATATAGTTAAGGCATCTGGCATAGTGTATTGCAAACAAAGTCACCTACATTCAAACAGAAAGAAAAATAATGCATATTGTTAACATCTCATGTAACCGAGGTGTACTCGTTAAAAGGAATTAGTGAATATACTAGTGCTTACAGAGATGAGCTTTGTACATCGAGTCCAGAAATAGTTGAACCGGATGTCCTTCTCAAGTCTGAAGGAAAGCAAACCTGCTTAGTGAAAATTTTTGGTTTTGCCAGGATAATAATTAACAATTTGCAGAAAGAAAAGTTTGAATTTGGTGATTGACCTTGCAAACAGGGAACTGACTCGTCAGAGACGCCAGAGTCTGAGCATGTTCAGGACTTTAAAACCGAGTCCGCTGCTATGACTTGTGAGCAGGAGACTGAGAGTTTGTAACAGTACATATGAAAGTGACATTATCCAATCAAACAAAGTAACAAAAATCTTGCATACTACCCTTTTATAAAGAGAGTTAGGTTTATAAGTGAATATATGAAATTTCCAGCAAACCAAATCCCCCAACATAGAATACAGTCCTTTCAACTGGCCTGCTAGGCTGCTATGTTTGCACAACAAATAGTACAATAGTAGATAAACCAAAAAAGCTGAAACATTTATTAAATATTAATTAGCCAATATAAGCCTACATCCAACCGAATAGGAAAAGGGAGGAAAAAGAAAATAAAAGAGGAATTAAAGTCTCAATGACAGGAAATCCATCTTAATGCAATAGACTGATTGGATTCAATGGAAAATGTATAATTTTACCTAAAACCCCACAAGTTTATCTAATAACACCAATAAATGAGTCACTTAAGATCTGCCACCTAAAACTAACGTAAATGAACTTATTTAATCGCTATTTAGAAACATTATGAACATAGTTATGAATTATGATCAGTTTACGTGAAGCAAAATCAATATCCAATGAATTGAATATCTGAATAAAATAAAACAACAAGCATAGGAACAAGTTATACCAGCTTCAACGAAATTATGTTTCAACCCTGATTATGTGTGAGGATATACACAAATATTATATTTTTAGATAGAGAAAGAGAGGTGTACCTTGGCATTGATTCGAAGAGAAGGATGACGAGAAGGTTCTTGCAAATAATATGGACCTCTTACTCCAGGCATTTTCTCTGCTCTCTCTCTCTCCCTCGGTCCTTCCTCCTTCAATGGTCCTTCAAAAATATATAACCATCAGAAGGAATCCTCTAGTTGAGTAGTATTTTCTAGAATAACTGAGAATAAGCAAATGGAAGTTCAAGAATATTGAGACACAAAGTATTAACTATCTCACCATACATATATAGTTATGCTTATCAAAATCTTCAGCCGAAAGCTTATGGCCAAACAAAAGAAATAAAAAAATTCCCCTGCTACACCGCATTACTAATTGGCAACATGGTCTAGGTCAATTACCTCAGAAGCCCAAATTTCATAGGTAGCTAAAGCTTCATTATATTGTTCACTGTGCTAAACTCAATTGCAGATATAAAATTTCAACTCAATTTCAGAAAACTCAATTTAATTCCCAACTTAGTGTGTGGCACATTACTATACTAACTAATTACATTCTAATAATGTTTCATCTTCAATGATAAAACGAGGTTTAATGCCCACAAAAAATACAAAGTATAAATAGTAGTAGTAGAGTAGCAAGCTACCTTAAACCACCAATTTTGCACAAAGAGACGCTTGACACCAATGAATAGTCTCATAACCTTACTCCAATACTTGTGATACTCTAATTTGTGAGTAAAACTCACACAAGCTTCAACTAAAGACGAAGAATCCTTGATCGAGTATTTTTCATTCTTGAAACAACAAATGCTTATAGAACTGAGGTTCGGCGCACATATCTCAAACGATTCTCCTTCTACGTTTTGAGTATACAAACATTTAAGTACCAACTCCTTGAGCTTTGGAGAACAAATTCTAAAATTATTCATCCCGTGACAATCCTCAAGCCAAAGAGACTCGAGATTGACACAAGCCGAAATCAAATCCGAAGCTATCACATCCGGAAAAAAGATTCCGTCGAGGAATATAGAAGTCATGGACAGGAATTTCATCGAAGATATATTACAAGGAAAAACGAGATCTGCGAAACACAATCTAAAAACCCTAACACGACTATCTTTCAGGAAATGAAACTGGAAATCGTAGGAAATCCGGGCGTCCTCAGCGTTGTGGTACGAAATTCGGTAAGGGGGGAATGAGGACGGCGAATTAGGGTCCGATCTACGAAGTCGGAGAAACGCCAGCTGGTAAAGGAGGGAGAATTAGAGGGATGGATGAGATCGAAATCGAAGCCGAGACAATGGATTTTAGTCCAGAGGTTTCGCCATCGGCGGGAGATAGTGGTGGTGCGTACGACATCGAGAGTATGGAGGAAAGAGATGATGTGGAGGAGGAGGTGATCTGGAAAGTCGTTGAGGCTGATTGTTTCAGAAGTGTTTGGATCAGGATCAGCCATGAAGACGCGAGAAATGAAAAGGGTTTTGGTTTTGATTTTAATTTTAAGTTTTCATTTAAGAGCCATTTTTTGCTCTTAAATTACCTTTATAAATGGATAACGTGTTTTTTGATATGTATTTATAATATTTTATTAAAAAATATTATGAAAAAAAATACTACAACGTTTTTTATAAAAATATCATCTTTTAAATATTGTAACTACACCGGAATGACGGTTGAGGGGTGGGAAGCGGTGGAGGGCAGTGACGGAGTCGTCGTGATGGAAAAGGAGTTGATGAGGAGATGGGTTGAGGGGCCCGCCGTTGTCATGGCGGTGTTGGGTATTTGTTGTAGTTGGTATCAAGCTCATTTCTTCAGTGTCCAGTCAAATTCTAGTCTTCAGACTTCTAGTATTAATATATTCATCAAGATCTTCATTTTTGGAGAGAGAAATTCGTATACTCAATTGTCTGGAGTAGTCACTCACTCCATTTTTGGAAACAGAAATGATGGAGGAGGGGGGTATCCATCCAGTCCTAGAAGAAGAAGATCTAGATCTAATTTCTTTTTGGGTTTATAGCAAAAGATAAAAATTTTATAATTGTAACTATAAGTCTATAATGAGGATAAAAAAATAATAAATTTTAAAGTAAAGTTTATTAATAAATAAATGTTAATTTTATTATTTTTAATAAATATAATGATTAATGTTTTAAATTATAATTCGAGTAAGTTATCATTTTTGAAATATTAAATTTTAAAATGAATACTTTAATTACGACTATAGTTAGAATAAGAAAAAAAATAATGAGTTTTAAAGTATAGTATTAATGAATGAATATTAATTTATTTATTTTAATAAATATAATAATCAATAAACTAAATTATAATTCAAATAACTTTTCATCATTTATATATATATATATATATAACCTTATTAACTACATACAATTTAGTTTTAATCTTATGTAACATTTCATTTGTTCATGTTTAAAATATCGTTAATGCAAAGTCAGACCTTTTCTTTTGGTCAACGCAATTGAGCCCCTTTACTTGAGCCGGAGATCACACGTAATGCGTTGACTGCGTCACGTGGCGCCTATATGTGGTACACGTGATGTGATCTCCGTGTGGGCAATTTTATTTTTTTTTACGTGGGCGGGTGACGTGATTTAATATTGAACTTTATTCTAAAAAATATGTTGATGTACAAATTCGAACCCAAGACCTCCAATTTAGAATATTGATCCAATGACCACCCGAGCACATGGGTCTAATTGCTATTATTTTGCAAGGATTAATATTTATAACTGAACAAATCATTTCTCCCAAATTAAAACAGATCCCTTTTCCTTAGATCTGTTACGTACATACATAAATGTACATAACTAATTGCGTAATAATAATAATAATAATAATAATAATAATAATAATAATAATAATAATAATAATAATAATAATAACAATAACAATACACAATAATAATAATAATAATAATAATAATAACAACAATAATAATAATAATAATAATAATAATAATAATAATAATAATAATAATAATAATAGTAGTAGTAGTAGTAGTAGTAGTAGTAGTAATAATAATAATAATAATAATAATAATAATAATAATAGTACTAATAATAATAATAATAATATAATAATAATAATAATAGTAGTACTAATAAATAAGTTTATTATTATTATTATTATTATTATTATTGTTGTTGTTGTTGTTGTTGTTGTTGTTGTTGTTGTTGTTGTTATTATTATTATTATTATTATTATTATTATTATTATTATTATTATTATTATTATTATTATTATTATTATTATTATTATTATTATTATTATTATTGTTATTGTTATTGTTATTATTATTATTATTATTATTATTATTATTATTATTATTATTATTATTATCATCATCTTAATTTAAAGTCAACATTTTAATAGTCGTTTAAAAAGTTGTATAAAATATGCAATTGAAAATAAAAATTGTTGCCAATGAATGAATGGTCCATATTAAGTAACGAAATATAGCAAACAAAAATTTTTTGTTGCCTTACGATGAGGAGAAATCAAGTGGCTAGAAATTTTACAATGAATTTTGTTTCCAAATTTTGCAACTACTTATGAATTTCGTTGCAAAAAGTGAAAGCCTTACACAATCTGCAATGAAGGATAAGTTTCGTTGCTAAACATACACTTTTAGCAACGACTTATAAAGTCGTTGCCTGAAAAATCGTTGGTAAAGCCCCATTTTTAGCAACAAAAAAACTTTTGTTTTCCACGATGACAGGAAATCAAGTGGCCAAAAATTTTACAACGAATTTCTAACGAAATTTTTTCCCGCCAATGAATTAGCAACAAATTTTTGCAACGACTTATGAATTTTGTTGCAAAAAGTGAAATCCTGACACAATCTGTAACGAAGGACAAATTTCGTTGCTACACATATACTTTTAGCAACGACTTATAAAGTTGTTGCCCGAAAAATCGTTGCTAAATGCCCATTTTTTGTAGTGTAACTTTATCGGTATCAAATCTACCAATAATTTACAACCCCGTATGTCTACGCAACAACTCCTATGAATATTTTCAATAGAAATTATCTCCTCATTTGCTACCTTAATATTTAAAGGTATAGGCAACTTTTCGGGAAGTAATCCTAATCGTCTAGCAAAATCACATGCTATAAACGAACAAGTAGCACCCGAATCAAACAGCACGTAAGCATTTATGTCGTTGATCGGAATAATACATGCGACTACGTCCCCTGATGCAACTTCATCTTGGACTGTCATGTTAAAGGTACGACCCATCGGCCTACCCGGCTGCGCTGGACCACTAATAGCTAACTTACCGCTATTAGTGCCCCGATTCCCGTCCGTTCCCTTCTTTGGGCAATTCTTTTCTATGTGGTCAGTTGATCTACACACAAAGCATCTGTGGTTTTTCTTTGGACTTGGAAAGTTAGACGAAATGTGCCCCTCCTTTCCATAATTGTAGCATACAGCCTTCCCCTTGAGATAGACTCCTAGATGAGTCTTCCCACAAGTTTTGCAGGCCTCCATTCTTCTCTTTGAATCTCCTTGCTTTACTCCAGTATTCTCAGAGTTGAACACTTTCCGCTTTTGTCCCGCTTCAGCTGGCTCCTTCTATCTTTACTCCCCCATCAACCTTCCCCTTATTCTTCTTATCTTTGTGGTACTAGCTTAGAGCCTCGCTACCACCTTCGGCGATTATCGCCTTCTCTAAAATAGTCCCAAATGTAGTACTCTGGAACACAGATATACGGTTATAGAGCCAGGTTTTCAAGCCCTACTCAAACCATCAAGCTTTCCTAACCTCAGTGTCCACTTGGTGTGGAGCAAACCTCGCCAAATCATTAAACTTGGCAGCGTATTGGGGAACCGTCATATCCCCTTGTTTTAAATCCAAAACCGCACCTCCATCCTTTCTTGCATACTCGTGGGAAAGTAGTTCTCGAAGAATTTCTCCTTGAACCTCACCCACATTAGGTTCTCTATACCAGCCCTAGCTTGGTTAGCCTCCCACCAAAAATTGGCTTCACCTTTCATCATATAGGTTGCAAAGGCAACCTTCTGACCCTCTTTGACATTTGCTATGACAAATGCCTTCTCGATTTTCTTTACCCATGTCTGGGCCTCTATGGGGTCCGTAGTTCCTTTGAACTCCAGCGGACCAACACTTTTAAAATCCTTAAAGGTAGTAGCTCGTGCTACTCCCGGATTTATGGGGATATTAGCCCCATTTCTATTAAACACAGCTGTTAATAAATTAACAAATTCCTGCATTGGGTTAACCGGACCTCCTTCCGATTGATTTACGTTAGTGCCTTGGTTTCGTTGTCCTCTTCTCGGCGGCATTGTGCTGATACAATAAACAACACATTGCGTTATTATTCCCTTCTTATTAGTTAGTTATTATTCAATATTAAACAATAACTTCAACATCCATTACTCAATATGTTCCATAAAAAGGCTTATATTGATTCATTCATTGTATTATAATACTACATCGTTTCATTACACAGCCTAAGTTGATTACATTACCATCTCGCAATTGCTTTCCAAAAATTAGAATTTACAAAAGACTACCCCTTGATATATAAAAGAGGGTTTTACGTCACTACTAGATACACAATATTTACATATCTAAAACTACTCTAGCTACTACTAGATTACATCTGCCTTAAGGAATTATTAAAATCATTGTGCTGGACCAATGATAACATCCCGGTGATAGTGTGTCGAGTGCGCTTGACCACTCTTTGGATACCCACTACTGCTCATTGAAAATCGATGAGAACTCCTATGGATATAGGACATTCTCCCTATCTTTTGCTTCTTGGTATTTAGCTTCCCCTTGAGCTCAAAAACCTCATGTTTTAGCTCATGGACCTTGTCCTTGGCTAAAACCCGCTCATCATGTTCATGTTCCCACATCGACTCCACATCTGTCTTATCCTGTAAGACATCTTGAAGCTCTGCTCGTAACTCCTTCACCTCTTGAAAATAGTGGACGTTCCTATCTAACACTGCCATGAACAGTAACATCATAGATTCCCCTTGGGGTGTCTCTTCTGCAAGTGCTATAGGGTTGAAGGAAACAACCTCCACTTCCTTTTCTATTATGCCATCAAATACTGACATGAGATCGGGGTCCTCTGAGTCTCCAGACTCAATCACTACTATCTCTGGCTCCTCTACTATTGGGTTCGGTATAACCTCTATTTGGTTAACCGATTCTTCACTAACTGCTTGTACCTCTCTATGTATTCCATTTACACCTGACATCTACACAAAACAATTAATTTGATTAGTACACGTCAGTAATAAAAACACATAACATATACATAATGCATTTTTATAAGGTTATTTTCTTCTTTTACTTCTTTGACTTCTCTTAAGGTTATGACTTAAGGTTTTAATTCCCCCCTTAAGTTTTATAACCTAATGCTTTGATACTAACTTGTGACGCCCCCAAATATGGGTATCTTTCAACCCGATACATGGTGCTACACGGTACTATCATTCACACATACATTCAATTGAAAAACCTCAAAAGAACGAATATGTCTTCTATATGTATTCAAAGTAACATTTACATTCCCCAGGTTCTTTATAACCATTACATTTGTTTTTGTCATAATATCAAATATATTACAATATTAAACCTAAACTATTACATAGCCAGCTTAGCGATCTACCTTAGCCTTTCCTTTATCCTTAGAGGATCCTTCAGTCTGTTCGGTCTTAGCTGCATTCATATGGTTCAAGCAAGAGTGAGCATAACTAGCTCATCAAGTACAACAATTCCATTTATAATATGTTTGAATCATACAAACCATATATCTTCAATAACTAAACAATAGTTATGAAGTACTATTGATAATTCAAAATAGCACTTCTCTTTTCTTTAAAACATTTTACATTGACAATATTCAGTAAAACATCAATTCCGGTCCAGGACCTTGAGTATTTCATACTTTCTTTGAAAAGGACATCCCAACACTAAGTCCGTAAGTCCGACATTTCTTACGAGCACGTCTAGGTGATCAACCTATAGTACTCTATGTTGGTCAACACTACATTCATTAAATTATGTACGTTTAAGTTGTGGCAACCTCACGTGTCTGTCGTTTGACGACAAAACATTTGTTTAGCATACTCAGTCTTTATTTGAAAACCACACCAATATAACTTGGTACAACATTGACCATACATTGATAGATTGTAAGGAATCCAACATATCATAAGTCTAGCCGAATGAATTGGCTTTGACTTCGTCATACAATAATTCATGTGTAAGAATACATGAACCACAAAGCTTGTCTAGATTGAACATAGACAAGGGTTAGAGTACTTGCCTTCAGCGTTTGCTACTGTACAATTACTTTCTGTTTGAGTCTTTAAAGTCTCTACAATACATGATCACATAACATACCAAATTAGGTCATATATAATCAAGTATGTGTACGACTATATCTTACCCTTCTTCTCAATCTAATCATGACTTAGATTTGTTACTATTGGTTTTGGCTTGCCGTTATAGTTTACATTCACATTTGAGTATGTTATGATCAACCATTAGTTATCATATTTAAGGTTTATGACATTTCAAACAATGTTACATTAAGCCAATTAACTTTGTACTTTATCATTAAACATCTGTCTTTCTTTTTATCTTGGAAACCTTTCTCTACTATGCAAACTCTAGGGCTGGCGTTGCGGCGCCACCCTTTCTTCTCTATGCCGCGTTGCGGCGCAAGTTAGCATTGGTCAAGGTCCGGGCTTGGCGCTGCGACGCGAGTCCTAGTTCAATATGTCGCGATGCGGCGCTAAACATCAATAGGTCATGGTAGATCAGATCCGGTACGTTACTCGGCCACTGTTTGTTTGACAAGGCTAGCACAGTGCCGATTGCAATGCTACGTGCACCAGATAGAAATGATAGTTTTTCTACTTTGCAAACTTCCCGGACTCCTAATTTGATCATTATAAGTCCGAATTGGCTCATTCAAAATCCATTAGCTCACAAATCTTATACTCTACGTGTTTATGCAAGAATTTTATATTTTTGTCTTCGTTTACTCAAAATTCACCTATTGGTTCATTTTTAACAAAAACGATAAACGTTCGTGAACGTTCAATGCTCGTTTCTTCGTTCTAAGTCGCAATTCGGTCATTTTTGAGTCCTCAACTCTATAATGCCAAATAAGACTTGTTCCCATCTAAAACCAATGTTTCCGAGCTAAATATCAAAATTCGACCTCTAATTCGAAAATTTCACGAATTCGACGATTATCGTCCAATTGTGAAAATTCCGGCATAGCTTCGTTACTTATGATTTAATTATCATTTCAAATGGATTCTATCCATCATATTGACATCTTAACCTACATATTACGTCAACTTATTTTCATGATAAGTTAGGGCTTATTCTTCATGAGCTTATAGCTTATTAAGGTATAAACTACATATAACTTTGCTTCACATGGCTTATGATAGTTTAAGTCTTCTAACCATCATTCTTACATACTTTTATCATACCAAATTCATTCATGTAAACATGTTATAAGTATAACAAGTTCTTCCTTAGTTCATAGCTTATTCATGAACAAAGTGCTTATTCCCGGCTCATTAATACTTAAGTCATTAGCTTATCCATTCTTATAATTTCTTAGCATACAAGACCATCACTTCACTAGCAAGCTATCATGGAAGAGATGGAAGAATATAGGACAAGAGTCTTACCCTTGATGAACTAGTTCTTCTTCTTCTTGAAACAAATATGGAAGTTTAGCTTATAAGTGCTTATTCTCTCTAACACTTAAGTTGCTTTGTAAAGGAAAGTTGTTGGATTAAATTTGAACAAGCAAATAATGAATCCAAGCTTCTTATTTATAGGATTTCTAAAGTTAGGGTAATTTGATCTTTAGGTCATCCCACCTCCTGAAGCTAACATCCTTACTATTCATTACTTATTTACCAAGTTTACTTGCTAACCACAACACTTATCCAATACTTGTTCATCACAACTTTTACTTGGTCATTACACAAGTTTCTTGGCCACCACAACACTTATCTAATACTTGGGCATCAAGATCACCCATGGGTTGCCCCATGGTTCAAACTTACCCATTGGATCATTACATAGGCTTAAGTTTAATTAACTTAGATTATTCATTTGGGCTTGCATTAATTTGCTTTGGTCTTTACATTAACCAATACTTGGGCTATAACATTATTAACTCTTGGGCTTTCATATTAATTCAATTGAACTTTTCCATTAACTTTTATTGGGCTTACACTTCCTACACAATCCAACAAATTCATTTCCTTTGGCTTAATGCCTTATAACATAGCTTATGTATTATTCTTGTATTCTAACTTGTATACTAATTCGTAATATACAATATTCCATCCTTCATACATACTCATATAATACATCGTATCATATTCGTATTCATTACCTCGTACAATACATACGTATCATACGATCATTACATTCACTTCCTTAACGCTTTATTTTCCTAATATTCTCGAATTACGTCCGCATGCGAAAAATTAGGTTTTCCATACTGGAATTATTATTACATAATCCAACTCACTTTGATATTCTATCGTTACGTATTTCTCGAAAGTTCAAAAATAATTTCCGAGCAGAAATCGATGAATAGTATCTTTCAAAAAATTTCTCGGAAAACTTTTATTTTCGTCTTGGAAATTCAAACACTTTAATTCCTTCACGTAGTCAAAATACTACGACATTCAGACGTTTCTAGGTTATAGAACGACACCCATCTTGCTTACTCAATATAACAACATATATTATAATTTTATTCATTATTAATTCAAATAAAATTATTTTACAGATTGTTCGATTTTTCGGGTCGTTACAGAATCGATGTGTTCGACCTTAGTTTTGGAGCTTTTTCATTTAATAATCAAATTATTGGGCTTTAATTTCTAAAATCTTCCATTAAATGTCCCATTATAATGAAAGACTGAGGGCAATGTTAAGGCATGATTATTTGGGCCCGGGTGATTTTGTGGGTCATAATCCACGTGGAGGAAGTCTCCTCACGTAGGAGTTTGTTTTGGGAAATTGGTAAACTTTAAGAAATCTAAGATTCCTAACTATATTTAATTTCCAATTCCTAAGGAAAGAGTCAGGATATTATTCGACTTTCTTTCTTTTAAGGATATTCAGTTCTATCTCATTATGGTATCTACCACAATGAAGAAGAAGGAGGTGAAATCAATATAAATACAAGGTTATACCATAATTTTCAGGTATCACATTATTTTCAGCACTAAACATTTAAGCCTTTATTGTTAACATTATTCAGTCTGTACTTATTTTCACACCGGAGCTATCCACCCACGGCTCAGACCGTCAAGTTTCTGTGTGTGACTTCGTTTCTGTACAGGATGCATGGACGAATCTTGGCGTTAACAGATATGATTCATTAAAAAATATGAAACATTATATCTTATGAGTAGTATTTTTTAGATAATTTATAAATTTTATTATTTTATGGATTAAAATTAAAGGAATTTATGTCATTTTGAGATTAGAAATGTTATAAGTTGATTTTAAAAAATAAATATTAATCTTATATTTTGGACGGAGGAGTATTATTCACTTCATAGTGTGTTGAGAGCGAACAGTTAACGTATTTTATTTCATATTATAATGTGTCGAATGCTATATAATTTACTATCATCATTCTCGATTGTTTGGGGTTCATGTCTCCTGGCGTTTGGCTCACTTGTGTAGTTTTATTTCAGGTAACTACGAGGACCTGAGTGCTTAGAAGATTTGAGGAAGACCTTTTGTTAATAATTAGTTAATCATAGTAAATATAATCAATTTTTAATTTTTTTGTGTGTTTGAAAAGAAACTACAAGAAGTTGGTGAGCTTACTTTTAAAATTAGAGATATATTTATAAAATAAAGATTTTTAATGAAAATTTTATTTTTTTCAAATTTATCTCAATCATTAGTTAATAATATATTAATGGTGGCATGATAGTACTCTATCTATTATAATAAAAGTAATTAAATGTTAAGAATTGCATGTTACTTTAAAATAAAAATAAAATGAATTTTTAATTTGAAATGGGCAAAAAAAGAACATGTATCTATAATTTTGGTACGAAGAGAATAAGGAGTTGTTTGTTTAGGTCTGAATAGTTAAATGGATAAATCGGTCAGCAATTAAGTGCGTTTGTTTTGAAAAAAAATCATCTGAAAGGCTGAATGAGGGCTGGAATGAAGTTTTTTTTTTTTACAATATTAACTATTATATTAAGTAATTTAAATATATTTATAACAATTTTGAATTTTTTTAGAGGGGTAAAATAATAAAAATATGTTATTCAGATGTTTTAAATATGTTAATTATCAAATAACTTTTTTCATTTATTCAGATTCAGCTCATTCAAATTCAGATTTAGATTTTCAGTTTTTATCAAACACCCCCTAACATTTATGACAAGCTTACTAAGCATGACATGATGAAGATAATGAAGCTTATGACTAGACGCGGCAAATGGGTCAGTTCGCCAAAAGCAGCCGAGTTTTGGGGCTAAAAAAGTTAAGCCCAAAAGCCGGTTTTTGGCGGATGGACAGGCCCACGGGCCTAGGTTGATTTATGACCAATTTTTGAGCCTAGCCCAAACAGGCCGGGACAAAACGGCCCGATTTTCTGTGGACTAAAAAAATGAGACCTAAAGCTTGCTTTTTGACGGGTATACCGGTCCGACCCACTGGCTTAGATCAATTTTGTCAAGTCTACTTATGACATGGATAAAACATCAACTAAAAAGAGCCTACTTTGTTGTAAAAACCCCCTTGAAGTAGTACTGAAAAAATTATCATATCAGCAACATCAAAAATTGGTGATACCTTAGAGAGATGAGCCATTTTGATTGAAGAAAATAATCATGAGCAACATCAAAAATTAGTGATAAGATCAGTCATTTTGAATTAAGTAATCAATCCTTATATATAAATACAACACAAAACTTAATTTCAAATCAATTGAAAAATTCACTGAGTCAACTCTTAATTAATTAAGAGTTAACTCGGTTATTTCTCCTTAGCAAAAGCAAACTTAATCTGAGTCAATTTTAAATCAATTAGGAGTAAACTCGCTCAATTGAAAAAAACCTCACTCAATCTCTCCTTCAATTGAAAAAACCGTTCGACTCTTCAGATTTACCAATCTAAAATCTTCATCTTCCTCATCCGCTTCCCCATTCAATAATGGTGTACCAATCACAAGAAGTAGAAGAGAAAACACCCAAAAAAACCCTCCCAAAAGTCTTAATCCTCAAACCACCCAACGTTTTCAAGATCCTCGAGAAGCATTTTTGCCGTTAATTCGAATTCCTCCGGCCATGGGAATCTCCATTAGCCACCGATCAATTCCTTTCAATCCACGCAGGTTCGGTTTAAGCCATGTTCTGCAACTCTGATACTCGCGTCACCGCCGATCTGTTCCGCCGCCTCCCGTCGCTTGGCCTCATCGTCACCAACAACGCCGGCGTCGACCACATCGACCTCCCGGAGTGCCACCGCAGTGGAATTGGGTATGTGGTTTGACTTTTTTCTTTATGTATTTATTCAAAAATAAATTGGGTATGTGATTTGGGTTGCTTTTAGTATTATACTGCAGTTTCTTTTGTGTAGCTGTTTAGTTATGTTAATTAGGATGAAAAGGGACCAATGAACGGGGAAGTCATACAAATTGTTGATTGTGGTGAAGACAAGGAAGAGTAAGATCCTACAGGTCAGTGATACATGTGTTAAAATTCGTCATGGCAACAAAATTTCAAACCTGACTGACAACAGTGGAGATCATTTACAAAATTGATCATTGTTATGCCTTGCAATTTTAATGTTTATGTGGTTTTATGAATGATGCCTCTCATTAGACCTAACTTCATTTGAATTTTCTTTCAGTTGGAAATAATCCAAGTGCTTCTGAAGGGATGTCATGCAGTGATTATGAAAAACACGTTAGAATAATTTCATAACTAAAGTTGAAAATATGCTATGGTTAAACATCTACTATGTTATCATTCAAAGTGCTTAAGCTTCACGGAGTACATAAAAAATTGAGATTCTTGCTTCCCTCATATGTAATAATGCTCATCGTTCATTCATTGCACATTTCATTTTTCTGTTTAAACTTTTTGATTATGCCTTTGCTTTATTTATTTTGACAGTGTGAAAGAATGATTTTCGAATACGGGCCTATAATCCTTGCCAATGCGGAGCATTTGCTGGAATCAAATGACGTATGCACCATGATCCATGCCCACTGAGTTACCCAAGTCAAATCCCGATCAAGCATTAACAGGTGAAACAATGGTGCTTACTTCGTCTTAAGGTAGTAGCATAAACCGGATGGATAATTTGCTGATGAGAATTATTAGCATATACTGTTTTTCATTTCCCTCTAGCTGTATGCGTATATAATGCCGGTTTGCACGTTGTTGTAAATTAAATTATGCCTGACAAAGTTCAAATTCATGGGTTCATCTTCTTCATTATATGTGGGATAATTTTTCAAAGAGAACTGTCTTTGCCTTTGGTATTTACTTGGGAAACTTTATTCTAATTCAGGTTGATATTTCTGAATATATCCATAACATATTTATGTTGAATATGAAAAAAGCAACTTAACGACTTGACTTGAGGTGAATAATTTTAAATTTGCATCAAGTTTGTCGGTCGGTCAAGTTTTGATTCTTCAGTGAAACATATATATATATATATATATATATAATATAATATATATTTATGTTGGTCAGATGTTGGTGAGCAACATGGTATGTTTAGTGACTAAAACTATAAAACTCCAATAAATCTTAGCAGTCGGCTTTTATGCAAGTTACTTGATGTTTTTGAACGAGGTTGACTCCGATGAGGAGATGAACAAGGCGGATTTGTAGCAGTGTCAACGAGAGAAGGTTGGTGCTTTCCGTTGAGGTCAGTTTGGTTAGAGTGTATATGTATGTATGTATGTAAGGTTGGTGCTTTCCGTTGAGGTCAGTTTGGTTAGAGTGTATATATATGTATGTATGTATGTATGTATGTATATATGTATGTATGTATGTATGTATGGCATAAGATTAAAAATATTTTTTTGGATACGTGTGCACTATCAATCTATAAATGAATTAATCTTTGTGTGCAATTCATTTTCTCAATATAATTGGACACGCTTTTTATAAGCAACCAGTTGGATCGATGTGAAGGTATATGTTTTCCGTTCTTAATTTTTGGCTTCAATCGGATCATTTACGATGTTATACTTTTGCAAAATTGTATGTGATGTTTTTCCTTCCAGTTATCCTCTTTAGAATGTTGTTTCTTAATGAAATTCATATTACGTTGTAGGTAGTTTTTGGGATTTAATGCACAAAAAGGTGTGCCATCGGTGGCAAGAAACAGTTTCTTGGGAAGAAGCGGAAGTAAGCTTCTTTTCTCATAATCGCTTTTAGAGGAATTTTTGGTATATTCTTAGTTATGCCATTTTAAATGTCATTGTTGGGATGGTTTATTATATCTTTTGAATTTGACATGATCCAATTTAACACGCATTATATTTTTTCTGTTATGTATTATACAATATTTTTGTCATCAAATGCAAGTTATGGTTTAGAACTTTAGATTGGTAGGCAAATAAACTTTTGAGTACAAGTATAAAAAAAGGAACTTTTATTGGTTTGGTGTCCATGATTAGTACTATCCTTAATGCACTTTATATTAAAATTTATACTGCTCAGATTCCACTAGGTATTTAATTTTTATTTTTTTGGAGGAAGACTTATTTTGTTGAATATACAATTGATTTTGTCTATAAATTTCGTAAATTTTTAGTTGTGGATATGCATGACCTGTAGAAGTGTAGTTGAAAGATAAGGGATGAGTGGTTTTATTGATTTTTAACATTAGGGTAATTACATTTTTCGTATCATATTGTTATTCTCATTGCTTATTTTAAATTTTTTCAGGGAATTTTTTGTTCCACGTGCACCTATCAGCAGCATGCCTGGCACATCCAGACCAGCTCTTTTTAAAACTTATTTTGTTTTGGATCCAGCATACCCCTCATGCATTTCACCAAAATCAAGGTACATATACAGTATTTTGTTTATTTTCTTTTTGGATAAATGTAGATTTTGTATTGTCGATTTTTTTTTTCCAGTAGCAATTCTCTAAATTAGGTGCCGATTAATTAGTCCTTGCATTATTTTGGGTTCCTTTTAGGCGATCGTTAATAGTTCCTACTATTTACTGAAATTTTGATTGGGTTTCCCTAATCAATGTAAAGCATCTTATTCTGGGATGTGTTATTAACTTGCTATTCTTATATTTAGATTGAACTCTGAATTTCATTCCTTATTATTTCAAATGATGTTGCCATATTTGTCTCTCTTTTGAAAGATCCTGTTGGTGAAGTCTTGCCAAATGTTTAATGGCATCTTCGCATTCTCGAACCCATTTATCTTACCATTCTACTATTTTGGGCCGTGAAAAGGCCATTGTTATCAATTTAGAGGTACTGGAACTAAAATAAATAGGTTTCTTTTGAATTTTTGTTGTGCAGATATCTGTTATGTTTGATTGAGTTTTGGGTTTGTTACTGATTTTGGTATTGTTTGTTGTTTCTTCGCAT
Source organism: Panax ginseng (assembly GCA_020205605.1). Taxonomy (NCBI): domain Eukaryota; kingdom Viridiplantae; phylum Streptophyta; class Magnoliopsida; order Apiales; family Araliaceae; genus Panax; species Panax ginseng. The sequence continues at coordinate 53,018,385 of CM035133.1, forward strand.
TCTTTTGAATTTTAGCAGTTTATTCATTACTTTGTTTCCATTCCTTAATATATTTCTTGAATTGTTATCAGTTTGATTCAATTTTTTTAATATACCCATTTGTATATATTGTGAAGGATTGCTACAAATTGCACCCAACAGGTATTTATAGCTAATTTCATGTATGACAATTTTTTCAACAATTTATTTAATTAATGTTCTAAATGTGATTTTTTAACTGCATAAAGATTGGCAGTAGATTGAGTTTGAGCAGAAACTATGCGATCAAGGATATTAGATTTTCAGATATGCTTGGCTAATGTTTTTGGGTACTATTGGAGCCATTGGAGATGACATGTCAACAAACTGTTTATTAGTATATGTTAGCCATCTTTTTAATACATTGGGTTATGGTAAGACTCTACAAAATCATGGTAACTTCATGGCTGAGATTGAAAAGGTGCTTTACTACCTTCATTTCTAGCTATAATATTTAATTTTTCTTCTTATATATTGCTAGCTAGCTTAAAGATCTCTCTTTTTCTCATTTTTTTTATTTTGATATTACAGTGCAGTTTATACTTTGTATACCTGGGATTAGAAGTGATGGTGGTTGCTTTTATGGGTAAATATATAATCTTTTTCAACTATTTTTCCCCTCAATAAGTGGTATATAGGCCTTTTTGTGGATAATAAGGTCTCATGATAGAAGAAACTAATGCTCACATCAGATCACTGCTTTGGTGTGTCAAAGTCGCAGTTCGTTTCTACTAATGCAATGCTTTGCTTTGATGGTGATTCTATAATAATGCTCATTATAATAGCAAAGTGCTCATTTTTGGTATTTTTAAACAATGTCAAGGTAGTACTTGCAAGAATATACATTCTTGATATTTAAACTATCAAATTTATCTATTGTCAATTGCCTTAAAAGGTTGTAGTTTTTGTTCTATGCTGAAATAATAACTATTATGTTTTGATTGTATATTTGAGTATATCAGGTAGTTGACTTGAACTCATTAATGTTGCTTAATATAGAATGTATTATGTTTTTGTGTTTTTATTCTAACAAATTATATAATCAACTTTTCCAACTAGCCCGTGCAATACCAACTAGTAATAGTATAGATACATAAGGAAACAATTGTAGATTTGAGACATTCATGGCTGTGACAATAAACCACTTTTTCAAGATTGAAGTTTGTTCCCAAGACCCATACTATGTTTGTATTAAAAAATAATGGATAAGATAAAAATATTTATACTAATTTATTATCACTCTTAGACTATTTTATCCTATAATTAATTTGTAATTTAATCACATAGTTTATATTTTACTATTTTTAAAGTCATTTGATGAGAAATAATCTCAAGTAAAAATGTGATATTATATAATTCTTTTTTGAAGTATAAAATGACCTTAAAATGAAAAATAATAATCGATGAATTAAACAACCGACTACTCATAGATAAAATAATTAATAAAATATTTCAAAATAATAATTATTTAATAATCTCATCACATCCATCATTTTTACAAACAAACGTTAAAATTTACCTTTACCCTACCTCCCGCTTAAATTCAATTACCCATGTTACAGGATCAGTGGAAAACATTTCGGGAAAGACTTGGGTAGAACACCTTACACACAATTGTTATTGCATGCCATAAATTGTTATGATTGTCAAAAGTTTGAACATTATTCACATAATTGTTGGTTTTAAGCTCAACATTGAGACAGTTTACTCTTTTTACGGTACAAAGAGTGAATCTATATTAATTATGAATTCAAAACTAATTTTAAAACCAATTTTAGAACGGGCGAAGTATGTGTCTATCATGTAACTGATGCTAATACTACAACCTTTAGTAGAATGCTTGAACTTAAATTCGTCATAGAATGTTTAGTTCTTAAATTGGTCATAAAAAGTTTAATCCTTAAATTAGATCATAAAATGTTCAATGCTTAAATTTGTCATGAGATGTTAATATCAAAACACACTTCACTAACAAAATTGCAACAAAAATAGGAGGGGGGAAGTTTCGTGATGTCTCATGGTGCTTCAGGCCATTTGCAAACACATAATTCACCACCTTTCTCTTTATCCAATGCATTTTTACAAGTCTTGCTGTTTTGTACCATGGAACTTTCTTCCAGCCTCAACAGTTTCTCTGCAAAGACAACAAGCAGTTAGCAAGTAGAAAGGAACCACAGCTAGATTCCAATTTAAGGAGCTACTAATGATTTTTTTTTAGTTTTCTTAAATCAGTAGCTGCTAATACCTTCAACACCAAAAGACATTTATTATTTTCCGATGATCTTCATCCAAATTTCATTTTAAATCCTATGGCTGCAAAATTAGAGTTCAGTTCATCAATTTTGTGATGATTTCCACTTTTTCCTGTTAGTTATATAATGGTCTAATTCCACATACCTAAATAATGTATGTGTGTATTTATTTTTCCACCCTACTCAACTAAGTTTCTCCAGATCGTAATCCCGATACGAAAATGCTTTCTATAAAATAATTCCAAGGCTCAATATATGCAACATTTCAAGCTGACATTTTAAGTATCCTTCAATAAAGCCCACGTGTGGAGAAAAATATAATGAAGGACCAGGCTAGTTTGTTTATATGGTACGAATCCTAGAGTGAAGGTGGTAATAACTTATAAAATAAAAAAGGTAAAAGACTTCTCATCACAACCTGAAAGAAGATACGAGCTCCTTATTTTCAGGGTCAAGCTGGACACCTTCATAGAAGGCATTGGCTGCTTCCTCAAATTTCTGAAGTGAAAAAATAGTTTTACATCTCAGGTTTAACTTGACAATGACAATGTAGAACTTCATGTGGATGAAAGCATGCCTGTAGTAAACGTAAAGCTGCCCCTTCCCGATAACAAGCTTTTGCCCAATCTGGCCTTAGTGCTCTGCAGGCCTTTGCATCAGCTAAGGCATGCTCAGCTTGGCCTAGACGTATCCAGCAGAGACTTCTATTGGAATGCAAAGTAGCATCTGTGGGATCGAAATCAATTGCCTATAAACCACACCACAGCAGTAAACAACTTAGCTACTAACTCAATTCTAATACGACATATCTTACCAAAATAAATAAATAACTCTAAATTTTAAGGTTAAAAGTTAGCAGGTATGAGAAGAACTGCAGAGCAATGAGGACAAGAAAGATTCTGCTTTTCATAGCTTATATTTTTCTTTCTTTTTAGTTTTACTTTTTCATATTTTTCCTTTAAACCATCCACTGTGTACTTCCACTTATATTTTCCGGATACTAATTTGAAGCACCTTCTTGAAAAATCCTTCAAACGCTCCTCACCTAACCGCTCCATTGCTTCTAGAATGAATTGCCAGATACTAACTCTCTCGACCACAGGTGAAAATCAAGATTTCACTCCTAAATTAGATCACCTTTCTCATGCTCCATTAATTTTCAAATACAAAATTGTACAAGTCAGTTTTAAATGCAACGTAACTCTTCATAGATTGCTTATAGGTAATTGAGATACATTTCGCATCTCCATATGTTTGGGAGCAAGATGACCTTGCAGACAATGCAAGAGTGGAAGTCAATAAATTATCAACCTTACAACTGAACTACAATCTCGAACCTTGAGAACAGCAAACAAAGGCTAATCTACTTGCTAGTACAGTCAATAGTTTTTTGCGTCTATTATATGAAGGCCGCCTATAATTCCTGAACTACCAAAGAACAGAATATGTACCTGTGTATAAGCATTCACAGCCATCAAAAAATCCTTTTGTTTGAAAGCTTCATCTGCTCTTGATTTCACTTCCGCAGCTTTTTTCTTTGCCTCGAGTGTCACCTGAAATAGTTTTCATAAACCGACTCTGTGACAACCCGAAAATTTATAATATTAATAAAATCTTGAATAATTAAATAAAGGTTAAATAATAAAACCTAGACTGGAAAATAGAGTATTGATTAAAAAGTTTGAGATGGATTTGTATGGTTTATTAACGGCAAAAAGCACTTTTATCCCCTTGTGGTTGTCGGTCGACTTGTAAGCATTGAGTTATTGAACTTTAAAAAAATGTAATTAGCCCACTGTGTTTTTTAAAAATTATTAATCAAGTCATTCCGTCCAATTTTGCTCACAGACGTTAAATAAACAGGCTAATTTTCCTACGTGGCTTTAAAAAAAACGTGTATTTGTGTATTTGATGATGTGTGCATTAAGACCAATACATATATAAACAAAATACATATACTTTTTCCAAATACATGTAATTCTTCAACAAAATTAACAAAAAAAAATACAAAATCAAAAATAACACAAACTAAGAAATTTTTTTTAATTGGAAAATCATTTTTTTAATAAGCTTGAAACAAAAATTCTGAATAAGATTAGAAAAGGCAAAAAAGATTAAAGAAAGTTGACTAATTTGAGAGAACCAAATCACGAAAATCACATCTTTTCTCTATTTTCTGTTTTGTAAAACAATTTGACCATCTCTTCTTTTGTTCTTCAAACCAGGAGACCCACATCTATCCCACCACCATCTTCTTTCTTCATACCAAGACCTCTATGATGCAGATTTCCTTTTCATTTTTCTTGGTGTTGGGCTTGTGTTGATGTAGTTACTGATGGTAGAAAACGGATGAACATTAGGCTAGGTTTTTTTTATTAAGTCTGTTTGCGTAATGGAGTTATTAGGAAAAAATTACTCAGCATCGGTGATTAAGAATTTGAATCGCACCCTAATTGGCAAATAGATCTGACTTGAGGATCTTATCTAGAAACAAAAAAATAAAACCAGACAAATTGATTTATCTAATACAAACTAATTGAACTTGGATTCATGACTCACGAGTGGAACATTTCTATTAGTTCATATTTGGCCAGATCTACTTGATCTTTTGACTTACTTTGTGAACTGAATAACATGTTGTAATAGATTTAATTGATACAAAATTTTTGAAATATTATTTGTGTTATTTAGAATTAAAACAAGAGAGTTATGGCTTTTGACCCGTTTAATATGTGCACGGGTCGGGTTGACCCGACTGAAGGTTGAAGACAAGCCACCTCACCATTTACATGTCATTTTTTTTTAAGCCACGTAGGAAATTTGGACAATTTATTTAACGTCCATAAGAAAAATTAAGGACGGAATGGCCTGATTAAATTTTTTTAGAAAATAGGCTAATTGCATTTTTTTTAAAGTTCAATGACTCGATGCTTACAAGTCGACAACCACAAGGGGGTAAAGGTGCTTTTTGCCCTTTTTAACTGAAAGTGTAGCGAAGTATATGGTTTGGATATTGTGATTATGTGTATGTGCAGTATGTGATTAAAGGGGTAAGTATTGTTCAGATAAATTATAACATTGGTAAACCCTAATGTTATATTAAGAACCCTATTGTTCAGTTAGGAAACCTTAACGATCGGTTAGAAACCCTAATTCCAGCTTTGAAAACCCTAATTCCAGCTTTGGAAACCCTAATTCCAGTTTTGAAAATCCTAAACCCTAATTTGCAAATCCTAATGCTAACTATCAAACCCTAAGGGTTAAGAGTTATGTGAATCATGTGAAATGACTAGATTACCCTTTAAATTGTTGGGGAAATTACCAAAATACCCTTCGTGGGTGCGAAATTACCAAAATACCCTTTTAACTAACTTTTAAGTTAAAGGATATGGTCAAATCTTGTGACTCGCCACTTGATATATCCCATGTGCTTAAAAACCAACCAGAAATCAGTCATTACATGACACCTAGCAACATTCATGTACATTGAATCAAAGATAAAAATTAAAGTAAGAAAAGTCTTTACTTTTATGTTCATAAGCCAAGACTTTCTCTCTCTTTCTCTCTCCTAGACCACTAAGTTTCTTATGAAACTCGGTCCAAAGTTAAGTAAGAATCACCCCATAACCATACAAGATTCGGATCAAGGAGCAGAAATCAACTTCAAGAAGGTATAAACCCTAATTCATGTTAGATCTTTAAAATCTCAGTAGATTATGTGTTATGTGATGTTATATAGTGATTTATAATGATACAACATGAATCCATAACATCTAAGTGCATGAAAATAAGGGTTTTATAAACTGTCAAGAACCCTAAAAATATGGCCTAACAGTCAAATGTCAGGGGCCATAGATCTTAATTTCTTAAGTGTTAGACTTGCTAAGTGAATCCCTGTTAAAGTTTGTTATGAGGAGAGTAATCTGGAAGTGGAATCATGTACATACCATGTTCAGATCTTAAGTTATTAATGGTCAAACATGGTTGACCAATCATGAAAATGAAAATCTGGAAAACCCAGAAACTGCCTAGAAATGGTCTGACAGGTTTTTGAGGTGCTTAGATCTTGCATCTGTTATGTTGTTAGCTTGTATAAGTGTATCATTGATATACCCTGACATATGAACTATAGAACCATAACATCAAAACACCTAAACCATCAACAGGATCTAAGTTATTAGTGGTCAAAGTAGGTTGACCAAGCACAAATTCAGTTTTCTGGAATTTTCAGAAAACTGAAGAACAAGTCTGACAGACTTTTGACCAAGCTAGATCTTGCTATTGTGATGTTAAGCTACATAAGTGTAATACTTTTGTACCTTGACATATATACTACAAAAGTGTGACACTATAACACTTAAAGTAAGCCCAGAATCCAGGAGATGAGGAAGAATGAAGAACTAATGTTTATGAATCATCAGTAGTTCGGAAAAAGAGGTTAGTGATCATAAATATTAAGTGGATTTACAATAGAAAGAAATAAAACTCAACCCTGGTGAAAATGGTACCTCAGGCAGTTTTTGTTTTGAAATGGTAGAATCCCCTGGCATTTTAGCTTCTTCCAGATTTGTTGTTTTTCCCTACATGCACAATATTATCAAGAATCTAAACATAACTGGATAAAGACGAGATAACCCAAAATTTGGTAAAAACATATCTAGTGTCATGCAGAAGTTGTAGACAATAGAAAGAAGATTGTAGCAAAGTAATGTCTACATTCAACTCAGCAAAACCTTTTATACCAAACTAACTGGGTTAGGCTGAAAAGACTTAAATTACAACCCTATTGTTTAGTCTTAAAATAGATTTCCACCACAAACTTTATTTTCGATCAAATGCACCCTAAACTTTGAGTGTCAAAACAATTTGCACCCTCCACACTAAAGTTTAAGGTGCAAATAGTTTTGATGTAGAGGCTGCGAAGGATGCAAATTGTGTAGGTGGTCAAAGTTTAGAGTGCTTTTAATTGAGAACAAAGTTTGGGTTGGAAATCGAATTTGGGGCTAAAGTATAGGGAGCAATTTGTGATTTAGTCAGGGATTAAAACGAATACCACATGTAAACGTAAAGAAGAAAGGCAAGAGAAAACGGCAAATATAAAACAAATGCCGGAAAGGATAAAATAAATAATATAAACAAAAAGGATTAGAAGTGAAAGGTTATAATCTATAGAGAACTGCTGAAAAGAAAACAGAAAAAGATGAGAGGGCAAGATCAAGGGAAATAAATAAAAATAAACAATATAAAAGAACAATAATAATAAAGAAAACAAAAAATAACACAAATAATTTTCCAAATTTTTATTAAGTTGAACATTTCTGTCATCTTCAAAAAAAATGGGATATAGCAATTCAATCACAAAATCCTTTATTTTAGAAATGAAAATTCAACAAAATAAAGCTGATCATATATTTATCAAAGGAAGATAACATATTATTATTTCTCAGCCCCTCCCCCCGCCCAAAAAAAATAAAAGATAAAAAATGAGATGCAATTCAATCACAAAAACCTTTATTTTAGAAATGAAAATTCAACTAAATAAAGCTGATCATATATTTACCAAAGGAAGATAACATATTATTACTTCCCTCCCTCCCTCCCTCCCTCCCTCCCTCCCTTTCTTTTAGCAGCAAAACAATTGAAGAGCTGAAATCAGACTGCAAACTTAAAAAATTTCCAAACACCTGTTCTGCTGCAGCCTCAGATTGCATGTATTCAAGTATTCCGTGGATAGTCCACAATGGAACAGTTTGAACTTTAGATGTCAAGGGGAAAAGAATATTAACAGCCGCCCGATTTCCTGCTGCAGCTGCAACCTGAATTGCCTTCAGGCCATCCTGAAAGCACAAGCAATTTTAGCATAATCACTATCAGTAACTTTTAGAAGATGTTAGAAGATATGTCATAATTGTAGTTTCCATAATCAGTGTGTAAACATTAATGTAATTTAGGAATTACCATAACTGTAATTAGAATACTTGTGTATATATATCAACCTATGCAATAGAGAGAATTTAATTCAATGAAATAACCTATTCTCAGTTTCAACATGGTATCAGATTCTTTGATCGTTAATGTCAGTTTCGCTGCTATTCTTACTTCTTAGAAAACTAGTCGAATCAATCTATACGAAGAAATTGAGAACAATTACCCATTGACAGTCGATCGCCACAGAAGTGTTTGTTTTTTCACCCACCGTCACACGCACCTCCACGTGCCACTCCACTCCACTCCACTCGAGCAGTGCCGACGCCACGAGCCACCTTTGGCCAGCGAGTGAGAACTTTCCGACGACCATTTGTCAAACACAACTTCTTCCAGGGTGGTCGATTCTCTCCTCTTGCCATCAACAATGGTCTTGTAGAGTTTGAATCAAGTTTACTCAGTATTTCTCTGTCATTAGCATTCGTAGTTGCCTTGTAGTGCTTACTGTTATTTTTCTAAGCTTCATCTACACTCTTTTCCATCTACATAAGTTTCCTTTACTTCTATTTGAAGTGGGCCAACATAAGAGTGGGTTACAATTAGCTGCACTGCTTTGTTTTTCTGGAATAACTCACTGCCATTTTTTTTAGCCTTTAAATTATCCTTGTTGATATTTCTTTGGATTTTCTTGTTGCTCCTATTACCTCACCATGACAGAATCTAATTCCATTAATAGTGTTGATACTACTGAAACAAATAAAGGGCAGTTGATTAGAAATCATCTCAATTCTGCTTTTGTTCTTAGTCCATTTAAGTTAGATGGAAACAATTATCTAGCTTGGTCTCAAACATGCCGTATGTCAATTGAAGCTAACCGGATGCAGCATTTCATTAATGGTACAACAACCATGCCTACACAAGCAGGTGTGGCCCAAGAAGAATGGAAATCTGATAACTCCATGATGAAAACATGGATTTTTAACCCAATGGAACCCGGTATGAGGAGTAGTTACATATTCTTAGACACTGCATATGAACTTTGGGAGGCTATCTCTCAAACATTCTCTGTTTCTGGTGATATGTCTAAGGCATATGACATCTGTAAACAATCCGTGAGTTGGGTAAGGGGAGAAGTATGTGGCACAGTATTTTGCAGAAATTAATGCACTTTAGCAGGCACTTGATCATCACTGGACTTTTTCAGCCAAATGTCTGGAAGATGCAGCTGCAGCTGCTTATCAAAAGTTTGTTAGTGAAGATAGAGTTGCAGATTTCTTGGCTAGTTTGAATATATAATTTGATCAAGTTCGAGCACGATTGATTGGTTAGACACCTTTTCCATCACTGCGAGAAGCTCATGCTAGAGTCCAACAAGAAGAAAGTAGACGTCGGGTGATGGTTCTAAATTCTGTTGACCGATCAGCCATGTTTGCTTCGTATCCTAAGTTTGGCTCCACCATTCAGTCTCCTGTTGAAAAGCAATCCCACGAATGTGATTACTGTGGGAGAAATAACCGTACCAGGGATCGCTATTTTAAGCTTCATGGACGTCTTAAAGGACGAGGAGGTCCGTTTAGTAGTGGTCGTGGACGCGGATCTTAGGCCTATGTGACTATTACAACACTTCATGTTTATGCATCCGGTGCTTCAGACACTACTACTACACTTACTCCTGAGGAAATCTCAGCTTTTAGGAAATTCTATTCCAAATCTACTTCTCATTACGCCCAGTCAAGTATACATTTTTGTGCTTTTAATGTTTCATCAACTTGCCCTAGTTGGATCGTTGACACAGGTGCTTCTGAGCATATGACCGAATCCTCCACCCTCTTTACATCATACACGCCTTCCTCTGGAAAAGACAAAGTTCAAGTAGCTGATGGTTCCCTTTCTTCTATCACTGAGAGTGGTTCTGTAGTTTGTACTCATCTGTTCTTCATATTCCTTCATTTACTAAAAAATTTATTATATGTCCAACATCTTTCTGAATCCTTACACTGTTCAGTAACCTTTTTCCAACTCGTTTTTTTTTTCAGGACTTGGTGACTACGCAAAAGATTGGCAGTGGTAGTGCAGTTGGTGGTCTTTATTATTTAGATGTTCCCTTGTCTAACATGTTCTCTACTCAGGCTCTTCTATACTTCTAACTCCAGCCTACTCTCTATTAATGACATCGACGTTTGGGACAACCCTCTTTTTTCATATTAGTCTATATTTCTATCTTTAGTTAAACAATGTAATAAAACTCAATTTTCGTGTGAACCATGTGAATTGGGGTAACACAAACGTTCTAATTATTAAGCTATTAGCGGTCGATATTCTGAATCTTTTTCTATTATACATACTGATGTGTGGGGACCCTCTGGGGTTGTTTCCCGTTCTGGTTATAGATGGTTTGTTAGCTTTATTGATTGTCATTCTCGTGTCACTTGGATTTATCTTCTTTGTTCGAAAAATGAGGTGTTTGATTGTTTTCAGGAATTTCATAAAATGATTTAAACCCAATTTGAAGCTAAAGTCAAAATTCTCCATAGTGATAATGGTCGTGAATATAGTAATAATAATGTTTTTGCATCATATCTCTCTCAGCATGGCATTATTCTTCAAACCTGTGTCAATTCCAAAACAAAATGGAGCAGCGGAAAGGAAAAATCGACACTTACTAGAGATAGCCCACACTCTTATGTTCACTATGAACACCCCTAGATTTCTATGGAGAGATGCTGTTCTGACTGCTGAATTTCTGATAACCGACTTCCTTCTAGAACTCTTGTGAACAAAAGTCCAATCTCTTTTATCCAACACATGACAAGTCCTCCTTCACCTCGAGTTTTTAGTTTTGCGCGCTATGTTCATGATAAATCTCCCATTCGGAGAAAATTAGATCCTAAGTCTCTTAGGTGTGTTTTCATTGGTTATTCTCCAACCCAAAAAGGTTATAAATGTTATTATCCTCCTTCACACAAAGTATTTGTCATTCGGGATGTAACTTTTTGGCAATTGGAACCTTTTTATTCCTCTTCACCTTCTCCTTAGGGGGGAAATGTTATTAATGAGGAAAAGCTTCCTCCTGAGGCTGGTATTACTAGGGGTGTTCACGGGTAAAAAACCGGACCGAACCGGACCAAATCGAACCGGACCAAATACCGAAAGTCCCCAAAATAAAGAACCGATACCGGTACCGGTTGAGCCGGTATACCGAACCGATTAGCCGGTTCGGTACCGATTTATACCTTACTAGAACCGGCCCAATTTTAAACAAAACTCGGCCCAATTTTAAACAAAAACCGGCCCAAGAAAGAGCATCCCAAGACTTGTTTTTGAGCCAAAATTAGGCTAAAGGTCAAATAGCCTAAGACTTGTACCAAGCCCAATATAAAAAAATCAAAGACTTGGAAGTCTTTTTATAAGAAAAACTTTCTTAGACTTTTACAAAACAACCAATGTGGGACTTGGTTATTAAGGTCTCAAGAAAAACTTCACTTGATAGTCTTTTAAGAAGGAAAACTTCCTTAGACTTTTGTAAAATAACCCATGTGGGACTTTGCTATTAAAATCACACTTGTAGTCTTTTTAGAAAGAAAACTTTCTTTAGACTTTTATAAAATAACCAATGTGGGACTTGACTATTAAGATTTCACTTGTAATTTTTTTATAGAAAAACTTCCTTAGACAATAATAAGTGAACTAATGTGGGACTTGGCTATTAAAGTTTCACTTGGAAGTCTTCTTATAAGAAAAACTTCCTTGGACTTTTGTGGATTTTTACAACTTCCTTGGATGTTTACAAGTATGTGGGACTTGACTCCAAGTATGTGGGACTTTTCCTTGGATTTTTACAACTTCCTTGGATGTTTACAAGTATGTGGGACTTGACTTTTACAAGTATGTGGGACTTGGCTATTAAGTTTAACTTTGAAGTCTTTTTACAAGGAAAAGGAAAACTTCATTAGACTTTTATAAGTGAACCAATATGAAACTTAACTATTAAAGTTTCACTTTGAAGTCTTTTTATAAGAAAAACTTAATTAAACTTTTATAAGTGAACCAATGTGGGACTTGGATATTAAGGATTCACTTGGAAGTCTTTTTATAAGGAAAACTTCCTTAGACTTTTAGAAGTGAACCAATGTGGGACTTCATTCACTTGGTTCTCTTGTTTTACCAACATCCCACATTGTCTAATTTGTGTTCTATTGTCTTACCTCTATTTTATAAATAGGGGAGACCACCAATTCAAACTTCATCAAGTCCTAAATACTCTCTTTTTGAGTTATTTAAGTCAATTGTATAAGGCAAGTCAAAAAATTATTTAAAAAAGAATTTGGATTGAAGATGTTGGTTCTTTCCTAGATATATCTGGGACCTATAAAATAGGTAACCTAAATGCATCTGAAACCGGTTTATCTTAAAACAGGCCCCGAACCGTTTTCTTTAGTACCGAACCGATCGGTTCGGACCGGTCCGGTTCACCTAAAAAACCGAAAATACCGAAATTTATGAACAGCCCTAGGTATTACAAGTTCTACTATACCATCTTATCCTATAAATTCTTCTCATGTTCCTGTTGTTGTTTCTGATAATTCTACACAGGGGGAGTTACAGTTAAAAGAGTAATATGCTAGACAGAATGAGCCTGAGTTCAGGACCTATGTTCGAAGAGGCAAGAATATTTCTGCACCACTACACCAACCCTGCTCAGATCCTAGTCTTGATAATGTTAATGGTGAGAATCCTAATCCTACTTGTTCCTCTGATGATATTGACCTTCCTATTGCTCTTAGAAAATGGGTTAGATCTTGTACTCAACAGCCTATCTCTAATTTCTTAGCCTATGATAAATTATCTACATCCTATCACTACTTTGTTTCTTCTTTGTCCTTAATATTTATTCCGCATGGGTAGAGAGAAGCTATTAGTGATGAGAATTGATAGAAGAGATGAATGTCCTGAAAAAGAATGACACATGAGAACTAGTTACTCTTCATTATGGGAAAAAATCAGTTGGTTGCAAATGGGTATATACAGTCAAACAGAAGCTAGATAGAACAATTGAGAGACTCAAAGCCAGGCTAGTTGCAATATGGCATACTCAGACTCATGGGATTGATTACCAGGAGACATTTGTTCATGTGGCGAAGATGAACTCTGTTCATACCATAATGTACAACAAACTTCTACTGGGATCTTCAACAATTGGATGTGAAAAATACGTTCTTGGAGGAGGAAGTATACATGGAAATACCCCCTTGTTTTGCTTCATCTATCACCAAGGGTAAGGTTTGTAAGTTGCGAAAGGCTTGATATGGTTTGAAGCAATCTCCCAGAGTCAGATTTGGTAGATTCCACAAAGCAATGAAAAGATTTGGGTACAAGTAGGGTCGAGCAGATCATACTCTATCTGTCAAACAGATAAAAGGTAAGACTACCATTCTTATTGTTTATGTTGATGACATTGTGGTGACATGGGATAATAGAGAAGAGATAGTTAATCTCAAAGCATTATTAATTATTAATAATGGCATCAAAGTGGCATCAAAGTCATCCTTACGTGAATTATTAATTTTTTGATTCATTATATATTGAATGTATTTAGAACAATTTAATTGGGAATAATTGTTAGTATAGAATCATGTTTTATGAAACGATATGAAAAACCAAAAATCGAAACGGACATAAACCTTAGAGCATTGCTCTCTCTTCTTATGAAGGTTATTTGCTACTGGCAAGAGTCGTGGGCGCCCTCCTGAACTTGCAAATATGTGACTTGAGGGTCTGTTGATATGTTTTTTTTGCAGTTTGTTTTTCATAAATTCTAAATTTAGAAATAAAGGAGTTTATTTTGATTTGGATTAAAATAAAGATGTTTATTTTGATATGGAATAGGATTCCATATTATCTAAAATAAATGAGTTTATTTTGATAAAGAATAAGATTCCACATATTTTGTTTTTTAAAACAATTTTAAAGTTAAAATAAAGGAGTTTATTTTGACTTGAAATTGGATTCCATGTTAATTAAAATAAAAGAGTTTATTTTAATTTGAAATTTGATTAAAAGAAAGGAGTTTATTTTAATTCAAAATTGGATTTCATAGTAACTTAAATTGCACATTAAATGACATCAATATATATATATATATATATATATATGTATATTGAATGTTTTATTTTCATGAGATGAATGTTTTATCATCTATGATAATAAAGGGGATGATTATGGACCATTTACCAATGCGATTGAATTTAATTTTAATGGATGCTTGAATGAATGTGATTTTTATAAATGGGGTCTGCGTACCTCACCTCTTTAATATTTTGATGTAAATTCTATCTCCCTCCTATGTACCTCCCCTTGATTGCTAATCAATGTTTTTGTTTTATGAAAAATATATTGTAATAGGATTTTATAGAATTGTTCGAGAAATTAGAGAAGAAGAGCAGGAACGATAAAGGCCCATTTGTAATGAAGCCTGGGTTGAATGTAATAGTTATATTTTTTATTTTGTTCTCGCACCCTAGATTTGACCTTTTGATTCAGGGTGACTCCAATGAACCAAATTAAAATCAAGTCCATAATCATCCCACATAGAATTTAGTATTCTATGATGCATGCTAATTATATAGTAAATATATTATTATACATGATGTATGTTTCATATAACGCGTATTTCTATATATATATTTGCATGCGCGCTAAACAAGATGAGACGATCAATACCAAAACCTTCAAAAGATAATATATTAAGTTGATTGTGTTCAAAGACATTGGAGAATGTCGAATGTAGTCTTCTAACATGATAAAGCGATAGAGTAATAGTATTTAATAAGTTCGTTGTGCACACAAGACAAGTATTAAATATTTAAGATGTTTTATTACATTAGATGTTTATAAGGAATTGAACAATACCGCTTTGTTGTGCACACACAAGGGCTGTATTTTTCTATTCAATTATATGGAAATACTAGGTCTAACTTAAATTATTTTAGTTTGGATGTGCACACACTTGACCATTATAATCTAAGATGCAAAACTAAAAGGAGTTGCATAGAGATGTAATTGACAAAAGTTGTCTACCTTTTGAATAAATATGTAGTTTGTTGCGCACACACAAGACTAGAATAATCAATCACACATCCTTAAGATAATCAATCTGATTAAACATCCTTAAGATAATCAATTAAATTAAACAATTGGGACAATTGGGTTTTGTCATGAATGGAGAGTTAAGCCAAGATTTGATCTTACAGTCACTCCCGGACTCCTTCCTGAGTTGCTCAACATGCAGAAAACTGCTGAGTCACTTTCCAGACAAGAAAGATCAAATCCTACTGATAGATGAACCTTTTCTTTAAAAGGTTGCGGGCCAAAGGATCTTCTGAAAAGAAGAATTCAAAAAAGGCAAAAGGAAAGGCACAAACCAAGGACAATAAGAATAAAACTGATGCAGATAGCAAAGGAGTTTGCTTCCACTGCAATAAGTCTGGACACTGGAAAAGAAACTGCGAGAAGTTTCTTGCAGAAGCTAACCAAAAGAAGCTTAGTGAAGCTTTGGTTACAGAAACAGTTCTATTCATGATTGAAATAAATTTTTCTGTAAGTCAAGAATCTACTTGGGTATTGGATATCGGCTTAGTTCTCACATGGACTAAGTAGAAGTAGAAAGCTAAACAAAGGGGAAGTAATCCTGCGTGTGGGGTGGGGAATGAAGCAAAGGTTGCTACATTAGTCGTAGAAACTTATAGTTTAGTATTGTCTACGGGTAAGTCTATTAAGTTAATAAGTTATTATTTTCAATTCTCATTAGAAACATTATTTTAATTCCGTTGTTGGGCAAGGAAAGTATTGGTATTATATTTAAGAACAATGGTTGTTTTATTTATAATAATAATAATGTTATGTTCAGAACTAGATTACTTGATGGACTTTATATACTTAACTTGCATGAAACATATTTTGTAAATGGAACAAACTAGTAAAAGAAAAAGAGATGATTAATTCAATAGTTGGATGTGTGTATGAAATACAAGTATTAATCATTTGAAAGGTTCAAAGAATTCGGAAATGAAAATAATTGACAAAGTATTAGGAATCTTCGATCAGATCGAGGAAAGGAATACTTGAGCAACAAATTTCTAGATCATCTCAAAGAAAATGATATTTTCTCACAATGGATGCTTCCTGATATGCAATAATTCAATAGTGTATCTGAAAGGAGAAATCGTACCTTGTTGGACATGGTACGATCTATAATGATTTTTACCGACATTCCAGTATCCTTATAAGGTTATGCCCTAAATATGACTACATATCTACTAAATAAGGTTTTCTCAAAAATCCGGCCCCATGATTCCATGGACAGGGAGTAAACCTAGTCTTAAGAATGTTAAGATTAGCGATTTTCTAGCTTATGTGAAAAGGTTTCAAAAAGATAAGTTTGGGACAAGATCTGACAAGTGCAGATTTGTGGGACATCCTAAAGTAAGTTTAGGGTATATGTTCTATAATCCTATTGAGCATAAGGTGTTTGTTGCGAAACACGTTGCCTTCTTAGATAAAGGTGTATCATTGAAGGGACTAGTGGGAGGGTAATTGCCTCCCTTCTAAGTGTGCCTTATCTAAATGGATGGGCAGCAATTGCCTCCTTTACTACTTGGAAAAGAATGCCAAAAGTAGTTCTAGAATCCTAGAAATAAAACTTCAGGTATAAACTATAAAAAAATCACTAAACTGTAGTATAAGTGTATTTACATCAAAGGTAAGCACAATCAAACATATTTTTAGCATGAAGCGGGCAGTATGTCAAATAAATCATCTAGAAGCAAGATTCCAAATAAGAAAAGTGTGACATATAAATAACAAATAAAGCTTTAAAGAGGTATAATCGAGTTTTGCAAACCTCACCTCAGTGACGTTAGGATCAGCTCCAGCTTTTAGTAAGCAATTGATTATTTCTGGGTTACCATTATCAGCAGCAATGTGCAAAGGGGTTGCTCCACCAGCAGTTACATTTACACGAGCACCTGCCTGTATAAGAAGATGAAAAGTCAGAGCCAGATGAAAACTGATGGAATAAAGGATAAAGCTAGCAGCAAATACAGCTTTATCCAGACAATGAGCAAAAATACAAAATGGTAATCTCTGTACTTATAATTATGAATGATACTAACAGGAAAAATGCCGATCAATCAAGGAGTTGATTTGATCATATAAGAAGCAGGGATAATAGATAAATATTCAGAAAAGGCATGACTATATATAAGACAATAACAAGAGCAAGGATAGTACTTTATTTATTACTTGCAAGTTTCTCAGGATACCTAACTAGTCAATTAGCTCAACTAGAGTTAATGAACTTCATATAAAGTAAATTTTTAGAGCCTTTCCAAAAGGAAACCGAAAACATAAGAAGGAAGGAAAACTTTATGAATTTCTCTTATGTAGTGATGCTTAGGTGAAAAAAGAAAAACGCCAAGGTTATACTATGAAAGCTAAAAGCACTCGCACAACTAAACCTTGGTGACAGCCAGGAGTCATGTAGTATTAGGCTATTTTTCTTCTATTATTTTATCAATATGCGGTAATTCGTTTTTAGATAGAAGTGGCTGGCTGACGTAATTTCACTTCATAACAATGGAATAAGGTTTTTGAACTGCATCACCTGATTTAAGTACCTAATGTAGAATAGTGATATTGCTCTTAGTCTTCCATTTCAAGTACCAAACTGGAGAAAAAGTGTGTGTGTGGAGTGGGGGTGGACGAGGAGAAATCTAGATCACTATATATATATATATATATATATATATATATATAATATTATAAATCATATGACCTCCATCCCAAATTAAATGCCCAGTTTTGACTTTTTAAAGACAAATTGACCATTTTTAAAACTAATTTTTGTATCATTTTTGCCGAAATATAGGTGAATAGATCATAACCAAAACAAAATATATACAATATGCTACTAACCCCAATTTTTAAAATATATTTATATATGCTTAATTATGAATTCTAAAAATAGTCAATTTGACTTTAAAAAGTCAAAACTGGGCATTTAATTTGTGACGGAGGGAGTATATAAATATATTGGTACACAGTTGAATATGTATGCAGGTAACAAAGATCAGGCTCCCTAAGCTTCCATGAAACAAGTAGGACATTTTTGGTAGGTTCCTACATGAAGACCTCCACTTGTTAGAAGCTTGACATACGCACAGGAAAATTTCTCCTCAGGAAATATACACTTCAAACAACAAAGTAGTTTCCATGCTCTATTAAGTACCAGGCATTCCAACTTGCAGGACCAATCTAAATAAAAGGAACTAGGGATGTACAACAGTCAAGCACGTCTATTTATGGGTCCAAAACTGAGTTGAGTCAGTCGGATTTAAATGCTAGAGGAAACCGAACCCGGCTCAAATTTTGGTTTTTGTTGGTCGGGTTCAAATCATATTTTGTCCAATTCGGTTTGGGATGCTTAATGGATTTTCTCTCTTCAATACTTTTTGGGCTATAAAGCGTCTCTAGGCTACCTCGCTTTTTAAGCCCCTCCTGCTATCTTTTTCCTTAATTATTATACATAGATGACTTTCGCTATCCTCTCCCAACTGAACTTAACTTCCTCTCACATATCATGGTCCTCTAATTTTAAATCCACCAAGACATCACAAACCACTGGAAAAAAAAAAGATAGAAACAACTCACTAAGTGTTGTATTCTCTTCACATGTGAGTGAGAAGAGTTCTAGACTCGAGAGAGAGAGAGAAAGTGATGAAAACAAAGAGTATTGTAGTTCTTTTTAGGGCTCATCAACTCCTCTTCTGCAATTATACTACATCTGATCTTTTACTACAACTCTACAAGTATGAAATTGTATATGCTGATATACTTTTTGAATTCCAAGAAAGATTGGAAGTAAGAATTACCAATTCTCTCATCCCCTTCTCTGTTAAGATCTATGGCACCCCTAGCTCAAGTGCTGCTTGCTTCATTTTGGACAACAAACTCAGTAACCCAGATCAACTCCAACTCAGTGCAGGTTAGGTGAGAAGTTTTAATCATTTTATAAAATTTGACTAAAAACTGATAAACCGAACTGGATCATGAACCAAAGGGGTATAATTAGTTTAAAATTAACCATACGGAAAAAACAATAGTTTCCTTGGCCTAAACAGATTGCCAGGGTTCGACTCTCCTTTGTCCAATCCGGTCAATTCAGCTAGCATTTTAACACCCCTAAACAGACTAAACTCCAGCAAGAATAAATCTCCCATTAACAATATTACTATTGTTCTCAATCTACTTCTTGAAAGCTCTGCAGGCGGTTCCATATCAGCATATATGGGAAAGCAAAAGAATATGCACACACATGTATGTATTCACCTTACTCATACACATAACATACTAATGAATAGGCACACACATGTATTCATTTAGTGTTGCTAAAAATGATATTATGAATATAAAAGTTAGAAGATCAATTAGGAGTCTAGGAGAAATTCCAAATAAAAACTATTAAGTAAAAGTACATTGTCAAAACAATTTAAAGATGTAGGTGCAGGAATCCTGTGTAGATTAATAATCATCATGGCTACTAGCTGCATAAAAAGAAAAGCAACTTGTGTCTTCTAGGTATAGACCTTAATTCTTATTAATTGTACAATTATTATGAAAGTCACTCTTTCCATTGACAATTTAAAGCTATATGAACCAAATTCCGAGAATATCCCCAATGTCATTTTGTAGTTTTTTCCTTAAATTAAAAGTGAATATCAAAAGTTTTTTCTTTTCAAAGATTGACACCCTTTTAAGAGAAAAAAGTAAAGCCTTGCTGCATTCTAGATGGGACACAGAGTAACAAAATTATCTGCTGCAAAGTAATCATAGACAGGTTATTAAATACAATTATACGTGATTCTACATATCTGTGAACAGCTGCACTACGAAGAAATAAGGAAATTAGTTGACCTGAATCAACAGTTCTATGCATGCCAATGAACCTGCTGCTACAGCGGAGAACAGAGGAGTGATATTGTCATCAGTTTCAGCATTAGGCTGCAAAACAATGAAGATTGCAAGTATGCAACATAAGAACAATTTTAAGTAGAAGAGTTAAGGTTTCTACCTTTGTTATCCCACCCAAAAACAAAAATTACGAATATAATTAAGCTAATAAAAGCATTAGAACACCTTAAAGAGATAAATACACACTTATCCAACAATATTGACCTATATTTATAATGTCATAAATACTAGGTTGGAGTACCATATTCATGTACAACAAGCCTTAAGTTCCCTTCATATTCTATATTTTTATGATTGTGGATACTGGGTAATCTTTAAGTTTAAAGTAAAAGAAGATCTTTAAGACAATTTAAGGAATATCGTACTTTAAGGTCATAACATTTCCTACTAAATATGCTCTGCTCATTTGACTCTTAAACAATTTGGGTTCCATGCATTTAGATTAACTACAGCCTTAACACCATTACGTGTCTAGAAGCGCAGTTTGTGGGTTCATAACCCTAACAGAACAAGATGGTCTAGATGGCTGATTCTTGCCCCTCATTATATTAAGTAAAGATAGCCAGTAAAACAGAGAACGGAGAATCTAATAGTGGATCAAATTCTAGGATTCTTGAGTTACGGAAATCTAAAAATGTAAGTGCTGTAGTTTCCTTTAGGGTTCTTCAAACAAGGAAAGCAAGAGAAATGGGACAACGAAGATAATTAAAATAAGAAAAGGACAAATAAGGATAAAAGACAAAAATAAGATGAGGATGGAGGGATATGGGGAAGGAAAGAGAGTCTGAGAGTGGTCTTACTGATAAATAAGGATCAAACTGTTTGTATAGAGTTAACGAGAGCAGATACATGAGTATAATTTGTTTTTAGTCTTACCAGGTATTATGACAACATTATAGGACTTCAATTGCCTCCATAAAACACTAACATACTCAAAATAGAATATACAGCATACATACATAAACTAGTAATTATTTCAGCTGCCACAGTTCTGGCTACTGAATTGCACATCAAATATACCTCCACAACTTGTCATTGTCGAACTCGGTATTATTGGAAAGCCTTGCTAAAAGAGAATATATTCTCAGTTTTTGGAATAGAGACTAACAAGTGATCTGCACACAAGATAAAGTAGAGGACCCGATAGCAATCCCCTGAATAATCTAGACTCTCTTAAGAAAAAAGCCTTATGCTCATCGTTGACTATAACGGAAAACAATAACAAGTAGATGCACCAAAAGACCTAGGCCCTAGCTAACTGACTGCTAGGAAACCCAAATCAGAATATTTTCATCAAATACAGCAAAAGATTTCAAATGATGAGAACACTGATCTTAATTAGCAAATGACACCTACTACCATTATTTGTCAAGAATTTACGAATTCAAAAGATATGGGCCAAGAAATGCATCTATGTCATTGATTCAAGCAATTAACTTGGAATTTTACTTATTTTATCTTTTTCTAGTCTACTTGGAATTGACGATTGGTCCCAAAAACGAAACTGGTAGTTTACTACCCCATTTCACAAGACTTAAAAATGATAGTTAGTGCCTCTTCGGCATATACAAGCATGTGCAGAGATGGAAATGGGGCTTATGAACAGACCTACAGAACTAAAAAAAATAACAATTTATTTTAAACATAATTTAAAATTAATAATCTCCATTTATGCCAGCGTTGAACTTAGTAATACAAAGACTAAGCTTGATCACCAAGGCAAACTCAAACAACTTCTTGATGCTGATCTGTTCAGCAGATTTGGACCAATGTTCTAAAAGGCGCTAGGCGGGCGGCCGAGGGAGGCCTAGCGCCTAGGGGGCCTGGGCGGGGCCTAGGCGAGATTTTTTATTTTAAACCAATTTTAATATTTTATCTTACATTTATCCAAACAAAACAATAATATAAAGCAAAACAATCTATAATAAAGATAATAAAGGCATTTGCTTAAAGTTCAAACACATCCATATTGCTAATGTCAAAGTTCAAACACAAACATGCAATTGTTCAAAGTTCAAACATATTTTTAACGTATTAGTTTTATTCATAAACAAGATTGCTATTAAATAATAAAATTTAAAATTTCAATAATTTAATTCAATATTAAAACTTAAGAAACTAAACATAAATTTAAGAATTATATTGAATTAAACTAAATATTACAAATGTATCATCATTTATATAATTTGAAATTGGTACAAGTTCAAAAAATTACAACTATAATAAAATTATCCATTTTGGCTTGATATTGTTCACTTCTTGTTGTGATTTGATATGCTACAACATGTATTATGAATATGGTAAATCATTAGAAAAATAAATATATCAAGATCTGATTTGGGTAGTTATTAAAAAAAAAAAACCTCTTCACTTAGGCCCCCGCCTAATTTTCTAGGGAGATTTTTTTGCCGCCTTGGGCCTAGCTGATGCGCCAGGGGGCCTAGCGCCTAGGCGAGGCACCAAGGGGGGCCTAGCACCTAGGCGGGGCGCTAATGGGGGGCCTAGCGCCTAGGCGGGAATTTTTATAACACTGATTTGGACTACAACAACGCATTCTGGGGCATAGTTATAAATAGACAATCCATACAAATAGACACAGACGACACCTTTTTTTGAATGTAGAGATCGCAAGTCTGACATTCTGGCTGAGCCAGTTCCAGACCCCCTCCCAGCCCTGCTGTTTGATGACCCAGTTCAATAAGAAGAGAAAGAACCAATGCAAGTTCAGCTGTGGTGAGCGCAACTACACGATACTCAACTTCCATTGAGGAGAGTGCAACCGAGCGTTGTGTGCTCCAAGAGATTGGGTTTCCACCAAGAAGATAATAAAAGATTATTGAACCAAAGAATGCTTCTTTGAGGAATTTGAAAACAAGTATCAATAAAAGGTTTACATGGGACAATTTTACTGACGATGGCCAGAAAGCTTAATTTTGGTTCAAAACTACACCAAGTTCCAAACACAAGATCAGGCTTTGATTAGTAGTCATATTTGGCAGTCCCTAGCAAACCACATGAATGAGTTTATCAGAATCCAAAACTTTTTGTAGTCTTGGAATGTACTTCAATGATTTGGCCCAAACACATTGACAAGCATTAGAAAAAGACTGACTCTCTTATCTCAAGCCCTATCTTGAATGAACCTCTGAGCATACTAGCAGAAGCCCAGGTGAAGGAAATTTAAACATGACAAAATTACAAATTACAAAATTACTTTTAGAAATTAGTAGTGCAAGCTTACATCAGCATGGTGCTCCAGCAAAACTTTCACAGCATCTTGCTGGACATGACCAGCAGCCCAAAGTAAAGGAGTACCAGCATCACTTTGTGAATCAACGTTGGAACCTCTGGAAAGCAGGAACTTCAGCAACTCAATATCTCCTACGAGAAAGAATGAATGCTAGACAATGACATATGTTCTCACAAAAAGGGGAAGAAGGAAGAAATGATGTACTTGAGATGTTACATCTGTACACAATTTTATATTTGCGAGTCATTGGCCCAGAATGATATGCCACAGTTTTAATCCAAATAATGTAAAAGACCTGATATTTCACAATTACCATATGGACCAAGCTAATTAAGCCGTGGCACTAGCAAACAAAGCATCTTTAAATACTAAGGGCTTGTTTGGTTACAACGCAGCTGCAGCTGGTGTACCAGTAGCTGCTTATTGCAAAAGCCACTTAAAGTGCATTTGGGACTGAAGGTGCTTTTAGAATGTTAGATTCTTGTTTGGTTGCCACAAGCTTATGCAGCGGAAAGTATAATATTAAATATTTGTTTGGTTAGAATACACTTGTTCCAGCTGAAATGGTGCAAACTGACAAAAAAGGTTTACTTTCTTTGACAATTATTATCAACTTCTCTTTGAAAATTTTTATCTTCCTTGTGGATTCAATGATATATCTCATGCTTACGATAACTAGTCATTTACGTTTGTGTTAGAGCGTTACTGCAAGCGTTTCTCACAAACTTGTATATTAAAACATAGGCAATTCTAGACAAGAAAAAAGACTTAAATGAAGTACTTTATGATGTCTTTGTAAATAACGTCAACAGCACAAACTATGCCAATTGCAGAATAATGCAAAAGCAACTTCAACAACAACACACCTATTCCTGCTGAATGATGCAGAGCTGTGGCACCCAATTCACTAGATGATGCTAAATCCGCACCATGCTCAATAAGGTATTTGGCAGTGGCAGTTTCTCCTTGCTGAGCAGCATGCAGAAGAGGAGTATCACCTGTGAAACATAGATTCTGACATTAACATATACAGCCTTGCAAAAGTATCATTGCACACCACAAATGAAAACCCAAATTTTATAACTTAAAAACCTTTGGTTATATTGCAGCAGAAAATAAGAAATACTGTCTATGTTGCTATGAAGATAAGAAATATTATAGAACCAATTAAATACAAAATCAAGATGGGAATGGTTGGGATTTTCATGACAAACCATGATATGTAACATAGAAACAATGGCTGTGATCTTTAAGAGGCATAGAACCTATAGAAAAATATAGCAAGGACTTGAATAAAACTGCAACCGTTATTTTTTATGGCAAAGTTATGAGGCTTTTTTTATTTGTAAGAATATATATCCATGTGCTAAATGTTTAGGGTCATAGGGTGTTAATTGTAACAACCTAATCAAATCTTGAGTTCCTAAAATTCAAATCATACCAAGGTTTAAACCACAATCCTAGTAGTATCTTATTGGGTCAACTTAGCTCACCACATGCCCATCCAATCCAAAAGTTCATGACCGAAAGTACTACTAGTAATAGCGAGCTCGGGCCCTTATATACATATCAAGTTAACCTTGTTCTGATATGGAACTGAGGTGTTACAATCTCCTCCCCTACCTGACGTTGACGCTAAGCTCGAACACATAGCCCATAATCTCTCTCTCTAGCCCTTGTAGATAATATATGCAGCCTTTGTGTCCGGCACATCCTCTGTTCATTTTGGGGTAATATTAGCCACCTTCAGCAAATGTTGAAGACCAAATGAATAACTCAAGCTTTGAAGAGTTGGCTCTAATACCATATGTAACAATCTTGGTTGAATCATGAGTCCAAATCAAATCAAATCGTACCAAGACTCAATGCACTGTCCCAATATCATCTTCTTTGTTCATCTTACATCACAAGCACACCCAATAGGTTGGTTACTATTAGTAGTAGCTTGGTACTTTATACCCATACAAATTAACCCACATATATTACTATGCGAGGTAGGGGCAATATTCTAAAGGGTGCTAGACGGGAGACGGGAGGCCTAGCGCTTAGGTTTTAAACCAATTTTAATATTTTATTTTACATCTATCCAAACAAAACAATAATATAAAGCAAAACAATATATAATAAAGATAATAAACGCCTTTACTTAAAGTTCAAACAAATATCCATATTGCCAATGTCAAAATTCAAACACAAACATGCAATTGTAGAAAGTTCAAACATATCTTTAATGTATTAATTTTATTCATAAACAAGATTGCTATTAAATAATAAAATTTCAAGAATTCAATTCAATATTAAAACTTAAGAAGCTAAACATAAATTTAAGAATTATACTAAATTAAACTAAATATTACAAATGTATCATCATTTATATAATTTGAAGTTGGTACAAGTTCAAAAAATTATAACTATAATAAAATTATCCATTTTGACTTGATATTGTTTACTTCATGTTGTGATTTGATATGCTACAAGCATTATGAATATGGTAAATCATTAGAGAAATAAATATATCAAGATCTGGTTTGGATAGTTATTAAAATAAATAAAAACCTCTCCGCCTAGCCCGCCTAATTTTTTGGAGGAATTTTTTTGCCACCAAGTGCCTAGGAGGGGCGCCAGGGGGCCTAGCGCCTAAGCAGGGACCTAGGTGTTGGTCGGATTACGTATCACTAAACACGCGCAAGTATACGCGATCTAACAAGTAATACAGTGATAAGAAGAATGTCGAACCCACGAGAAATTATCACTAATATTTACCAAATACCGACTTTATATCGCTCAAAGTCTTATTCGAACAGCAGAATAACAGATGTGTAATTAATCAGTTATATCTAATTATCAAAGCAAGTAAATGAATAACGAATGGTAACGAAGGTGATACAAGCTAAGGTCATAACTTCACCCCCACACTAGCATTTTGTCAAACACTTGATGCTATGTTTCATCAAACTTCCTAACCTTCTCTCTTTGGTCTTAGTGGCCACGACAGTTTGTCGATCGAGAACACAGAAGTGCTCATACACCTCTTCCGAGGTATGTACAAACCTATCCTCTCTAGGTCCACCCGATAGAAAATAGAACAGAAAAAGAAAATCCAAGCTAGGAAATAATCCTACACATGTCTATGCGAATTAACCAAAAGAAGGATTTAAAGCATAATTTCTCAATTAGGTCACACATGGTGCATAGGCATATGCCTATTCTATACACAAATTATGCAATCGAATCAAGTAGACAACTCATAATCACATGACAATATATCAAGGTGTAAATCTACAATCCCTCTTTCAATTTCATATAGATTACCAAAATCATCACTAATTTCTTAAGTAAGAATCATTAAGCATGAATATATTGATCCAAACCATATGGTGCCAACCAAAGAGATAAAATATTCAATTCAAATTAACAAAGGGTTCCATTATAATCTTAGAGCCAATGATTAGTTCATAGCTCTTAAACTAACATAAGTAGCAATATAAACAACATTTATGAATTACAAAATCAAAGGAAACAAATAGAGAAGAATAAACTCTGTCAAAGCTTCTTCCGTCTCCAAGAATTCCAATCCTTTCAAGCTTTCCAATCCATGTTGCTAAGTGCTCTTGAGCTCCATGAAATCCCAAACATCTCCCTAATCTATCTAAATATATGTACAAACATTACCTACTAGAAAATGGAGAGGAAATTACAAAAGGAAGAGAGAGAGATATGATATATGTCAAGGAGGCTGCCCCCCCCTCCCCCTCCCCCTCCCCCTCCCCCTCCTTTATATAAATGTGTCCTTTTCTTTAGCTAGGTTAAAACCAACTCTTATGCTGAATCGAGGCAGGAGGGTGGTAAATGGCCAAGATAACCTTGCAGCACATCACAGTCACCGCCAGTAAAGGAATTGAATGCTGCAGTGTAATGAGATGATGTCACTTTGTTGGCGGATAAGTGACTGCAATCACAGATTTAAGTTCGACATAAGCGACAGAACGCCGATGTAGGGATTTTGACCTTTTTGCCCCTACAAGCTGGAAATAACCCAATAAGTCCTGCAACATATAGATTAATCAAAATAATAACAAAATAATATAAAAACGATATAAATTAAGACGATCAAGCAACTTCTTAAGCAGTAGAGGATCCGATTCGCGGGGATAAATCTCACTCATCAAATACCTCCAAACTTAAGTTTTTGCTTGTCCTCAAGCAAACTATCTGAAACAAAACATCAACAGCGAAATAACAATGCGCAAGAAGTTAAATACTATACACCAGCATCATGGCTTCTAAGCTCAAAACAACTACTCTCAGAGAACAGGACAAACACAGTTATGAATAAGAGTTCAATCAATTTTAAGCATAAGACTGTATTCGATCCATTCTGTGTGTGTGTGAAGACCAACCATCCTAACTAATCATAGCTCAAAAAGCTCACACAATCGATTGTAATAACCAATATGTTAACTCTGTAAACTCAAACAATCAAAATCTGACTTGTACAATGCTTAATTACTTTAGGCTATTCAGAGTTACCTATTAATGAGCTTTTGATCAATGACTCCTAAGCCAGATGGCTTTAGGGCACTAGGTGTAGAACACCCTATGAATCTAATAACTCGAGCAACAAAGACCACGTAATCAAACTTAAGCCAAATTAGATTTTTATTCCAAAAACATTAACAAACAAAACCTTTAGGATGACCGTGCAATGCTTAATTACCTTAGGCTATTCAGAGTTACCCATTAATGAGCTTTTGATCAATGACTCTCAAGCCTGATGGCTTTAGGGCACTAGGTGTAGAACACCCCTATGGATCTAATAGCTCGAGCAACAAAGACCACATAATCAACCAAGTCAAATAAGATTTTTTTTTAAGTTATTTATTTTTATTTTAAATATGAACACATGCCAGAATCCAAGATCCGAATCGGTATAAGCGTCCAAGTCTTTGATTACCTTGTAATCACGTAAGTTCAACAGAGTGAACACATTTTCAAAACAATAACCACGCAAACTATATCAAAAATATAACTCGTTATAACAGTTGGTCGGTGCTCGCTAAGAAGGACGGATCAATAACAGTCTCAACTTATAAACTGAACTAACCCCTCATCCACACATGCTTGACACAAACTCTAAGAAATAGTCATAATCACCTGGCACTTATCATTAGCCACAATCAAAAATTTATAATCTATAAAACCCATACCCAACATATCAACAATTAAAGATAGGGAGATAGGGTTAATAAAAAACCATAGCATGATCAGATAAAAGTTAAAGTAAACCCTTGCACTAATACCAGCTCAAAATAGGGTAAAGCCATAAACATGGCACCAAATATACCAATCTGTGCAAATCCCAAAAGATGACTATAAACAGAATATACATGCTAATAATCATAAAAGCATCCATACATAATAACAGAAACTGCTCATGCATCCATCCATAATAAAAGAACCAAAACATAACAAGTCTGCTATTCAAGCCCAAAAGATGTCAAAACGCAGTTCATACATAACAGCTCATATATAATAATAAAATGAAATGAAAAACTCCCCCGGACTTGAATTAGCCAATGCCCTCATTGGTCAGATATGTTGTACAACTCAATCAGCGCCATCACCCTCTGCACCCTCCTCATGGCCCTCATCTCTGGCTGGGGATGGTGGTGGATATGGAGTGAAGGTAGGAGGCTCCGAAAATTGGAATGGCATAGAGTCTGCCTCTTCCCCCATCATGTGCTGCATAGATGTTGGCGATCGTGTTGGCAAACCTCGCACGGGTATCTTGACTTAATCGGTTCTCGCTGGTTGGGCAATAGTGTCCACTTTCCTATGCAGGAAGTTCATGCTAGCCATCAGTTCTGCTAGGACCCCAGGTGGAGCAGACACAGACTCTGGTGCCTAGGTAGACGATCCGGCCTCTGATGAAGGCGGCAGCTGTGGAGCCGGTAGGTAACCCTCTCCTCGAGGGTGAGACTGTGCTCCCTCCCACACACCGAATCGCAATATGACATGATGATCTATAAGTGCCATGGGTGGTTGAGTGATGTCATCATTTTGCCATTGAACGCCCGCCCGTTTACAAAGGCGGGTGATCAGCAAAGCGTGTGGGAGCCCTGAAATTGTGTTGCTTTTAATTGCTTTCTTGATGGAATCCTGGATTAATACCTCCATGTCCACCTTCAAACCCGTGACAATGGCGAATAGCAAGACAGCCCGCTCTCTAGTGACGTCGATGAGGTGGCGGGTAGGCATGATGTTGGAACATATGAAGGCGTACCACGCCTTGCCATAGCAACTCAATGCATGCTATGGAAAACTTGTTTTCTCGCCATGGAATTCGTTCGTCTTCCATGCGGTGCTGGGCTTACAAAGTCGTGCTATGATTTCATTCAGGTTGTAGCTTCTAAGTCCGGGCTTCATGTAGTCTTTGACATCAAAATTAGGCATCCCGAACAAGTTGTTGATGGTCTGGCTATCGTAGGGAATCATTTCCCCCCGAACTGGAACCACAGCTGGCCCATCTGCACTTGCATTGGCATAAAACTCCCAGACTACAAAGATGATGGCTGAATCAGGATGCTTCGTAAAGTGAACCCACTTTTGCTCAATTATCATTTTCATGAGCTCATAATCCTTCTTGTCATCGGGCCTCAAACCCCTCCTAGACACTAAGTTCCTCTTGGCGAAAGTTTTGGTATATCTCTTCCAAGCCTCCTCACTTATGAATTTTGTATTATCCCATCTTGGTGCCGCTGAAGAGGGGTCAGTGCTAGTGCGCGGACGTTTGGATGCCATGTCAAAAATTTCAATACTTAGCACAATTGGAAGAACTGTCCAACCCAACACTAACAGAACCAAAACTCGCCCCCAATTGAAATTGGTGAGATTGCGCGGAATATAACCTCAATCAAGCCCAAAGCCACCGAGGCAAAACGTCAAATACGCATGCACACTATTAAAGGGAAAGTTCTAACCTTAGCCTAAGTAATCATAAGCCCAACTCTTTCTTGCAAATATCACAGCACAACCAAAATTGCAGCCAAACACAAGACAATAGGTATGCTCAAAATCGCCCAAACCCACAGTAAATGAAACCTCAAAACCCTAAAGAGAAACTGAAATCCCACTTACCATGTAGTAGAAAAAAAGAAGTAAGGAATCCCTTGTGATGCAACCGGTTGAAGCTTAGAATCGGAGTAGGAGGAGCTAGGGCACGAAAATTTTTGCAATTGGAGAGGCATTTGGGCTGGTTCAGCTGGAAAAGGGAAGGGTTTGTGAAGATTTTTCTGAGAAATGTCCAACTTAAGTACCTAAAACTCGCTATCGGCGCTGCAGCGCGAGAGTTGCTTCGTTTCTTGGCACTGCAGTGCGAGGCGAAGGGTAATTGTTGCCACTACAGCACAAGTTTCCAGTGAGTTGGAGGAGTATTGGTGCTGCAGCGCTGCTTGAAGTACAAGATCTGGTTTGGGTAGTTATTAAAATAAAAAAACCTCTCCGCCTAGCCCGCCTAGTCCCGCCTAATTTTCTGGAGGGATTTTTTTGCCGCCTAGTGCCTAGGAGGGGCGCCAGGGGGCCTAGCGCCTAGGCGGGGCCTAGACGGACCTAGGCGAGAATTTTTAGAACACTGGGTAGGGGTGTTACACTAATGCTTCATGGTAGTACTGCACCACACATAAAACTTCAAGAAGTAGTCTATCTTCATCTTGATTTCATGCCAGTTTAAAAGGTCCATGAAATTATATACAGCATATCAATTACTGATTTGTTTCTTCTCCCAAAAAAAATATTAAACAAATGTTCAAGCACCTCAAACTACTTTCAGGGAAAAAAAATTGAAAGCATTGTTAATACAATAATTGCCTAACACATATATTGGCTTGTAATGCAAAGGAGTTTTTTTGGATGAGGATAGACACAAATGGCATTGCTTGTTTAGAATACAGAAAGTAATAACAAATTGTAAACTTGGAAAGGAAAGATAGTTAAGTTTTTAGGATATAATCAAACACAGTTACGAACAATTGTACAAAGATATGTTATTAAGTAGCAATTCTCCCCCTTAAAGCTAAGTAAGGAGAGAATATTTGTAGCCTTTGCGGTAGATTCGTCAATGTTACCTACCAAATAAAATATTTATGATGAACGCAATTTGGGTGAGTTCATTAAAATTAGATTAGAGATTTGACATTTTTCATACAAACTGATGTGCTCTACTCCATAAAGGACTATGAACGAGTGATGAAACTAATTCACACACTATTACATGTGTTGCTAATTATACAGCGTGAAAATGAAAGATTTGAGGAATTAAACAATTTGCAAATATTAAATATATTCTACATGCTTAATCTTGTGATTAAATTCAAAAAAAAAAAATCTTCTTTTTTCCTGTGTGATTAATTCAACTTTAATCTTACCATTTATTTACTTTATTTTGTCAGTAAAAAATGTTAAATTCACTATCAGCAAACCCATATAAAAAACAAAATCAAAAAGTGGTTCATCATCCAAAACTACATATGTAACTAAACATAAGATGCATAATTATTAAACAATCAAATACCATCTTCATCTTTAGTATTGACATCGAGCTTCAATTCCTCCAACAAGTACTTGCAAACCTCAGTCTTTCCCTCCCTTGCAGCAAAATGAAGAGCCCCTCGCTTATTAGCATCTTTAACATCTGCCACCGTTTGCGCCAACCCCTTTCCATCATCTAGCTGCGCCGCTATGTCTATTAAACAAATCCAACATTCACCCATTAAACAACAACTAATTTACATACGGAATTAAACAATACAACCAAAATTCAAACATCAAAGAACGACTAATCTAAATACAGAACTACCTAGGCAATAAATTTGTAAGTAATTCAAACTCACTTTTGAAGAGATCAAGATTTCCAGTACTAGCAGCTTTCAGAAACTGGTGAACTTTTTCCCTAACTGAAATCAATCACGAATAAACAGTAAATAAGTTGGTATATTATACTTAAAAACCATTACATATATGCGATAAATTGAGTACCTTCGAGTGCTTCAGAAGCATCAGGAGCCATTTTTGTATTTCTTCTTCTTAAACCCTAAAACCCTGATCTTGTTTTCTACTCCTGTACTTTTCTAACCGTAAAACTATCACTTGTCGGCGGTAACAGGGGCGGATGCTTCTGTAGAATATTCTAGAAAACTGGATACTCCAGAGGAAATTATAGAAAGGGAAAAACAAGGATTTTTCTATGGGTATAAAAAGGAAAAATAAAATAAAAGGGTTGGGCTTAAATTATTTTCTGATTGTTTGCTAAAAAATTAAGTTTACCGGCAAACAAATGTTTTATTGTAAACCTTTTTTTTTGCACACAAAAACAAACTAAAAAAACTCTTAAATACTAAGGGGGTGTATTCAATTAAGATTTTTAAAGACTTTTAAAATTTTAAAAGTTTAGTTGTATTCAATCAAGACATTTAAAGAGTTTATAAAAATTTAGTGGTATTCAATTACAACTTTTTTAATGTCTTTAAAAGTTAGGTGGTATTGAATTAAGATTTTTACAAAGTCTATAAAAGTATTTTGGTATTCAAAAAGTCATAGACTTTTTAGAGGGATAAATATATTTTTGGTACCTGTACTGGGACCCGACTTACAAGTTGGTACCCGAAGTGAAAAAAATTACAAACTGGTTATTGTACTCGAAAATTGTTGTCGTCTGATGCTTGTACTTTCAAATTTTGAAATAATCGTTAAAATTGACTAACGGAGTAGATGAAAAATTCTGACGTGGCTTCCTCGTCTGACGTGGATAATAATATGCATATGGGAGCATAACACATCAGTTTTGAAGGGTTTCTCACGTGACCAACTGAGGAAGAAATAAGGGTTAGGGAGAACGATTGAGAGACAAAATACAGAGAGGGAGAAGCGATTTGAAGTCGACGCGAAGAGATTCAAACCTTATGGTGGATTCGGCCATATATATCTCCAAATTTGTTCGACAACAAAAAGTAAGCACCCAAACCCTTATTTTTTCTTAGTGTTTTATTTTGAGTAAACACCCAAACCCTTATTTTGAGTGTTAAAGATTTCTTCTGTGCACTCGATTTTGAACCTAATCTTTGTTTATGCTTACTTTATGTGGTTAATGCCCACCTTGTTGGATGTTTGTGGTCGTTTTCCCCAAATTTTGTGCTCTTGTTTTGAATTAAGGATATATGTTGAATCTGCAAATAAGAACACCTCTTGTGCTCTTGTAGCTTTCTCCTTGGTCTTACTTCCACAATCCACTTGCGTATCACTGTTCTTGCTTACTGAATCTCTCATTGCTTACTCTATGTTATTTTTTTGTTTTATTTACAGTGACAGATATGATTTCGTTAATTGTGCACTATGGTGGGGAGTTTGTCACTGAGCCCACAGAACATTATGTAGGAGGGTTGAAAAAGATTGTCCCTAGTGATCCTGATTTCTTGTGCACTACACGTATAAATGAACAAATGGCTCATATATTAGGATACCATACTACTGCTAAGGTTTTCTTTAAATATGGTGAAGGGTTTAGATTAATTCATGATGATGATTCGATTAGGGATTTAATTAAAGCTTCTGCAAAAGATATGACTGTAGAAATTTTTGTGGATCATAAACTTGACAAGGATCACCGATTATCGAAGAACCTTGATCTCTTCGAGTAAGCTCGAAGAAAATGAAAATGAGGATAACAATGGGGTGAATCCGAGGGGAACAATGTCTTGTGAATGGTGACTTCACTAGTGATGAAAGTTCGAGGAATCGATCTTGACTTGGTGGTGATGATGAACAATTAGCAAAGTGATGAAGAGTACCAAAAATGCAAGAACAAAATTTAAGGAGTATACTAAACAAATGAGAGAGGTTGGAGATCCCGATGATCTTTGGTGGTATTGATCTACATGAGTTGCAAGAGGAGGAGAAAATGAAATTTGAAAATGAGTTGCAAAAAGGAGGAGAAAAAATTTGGAAATGAGACTAATGTACAGACAAGTACACAGGAAGATGTTCAGCAACAACATACTGCAAATTCGGATGATGATGGAGAAGATACAGACATCACTGATAAGGAGTGGTCACCTAGTGAATATGAAGATTCAGATCAGCTGAGGTCTATGGATGAAGAGAGTGAAGATGCTGAAGAAGTAGATCAACCAAATAGGCTCAGTAGGAAAAAGAATGTGGAAAGGGTAATGATAACATTTGACCCCCTGAGCAAGAGGAAAGATATTGACTTTTGTGTTGGAATGATGTTTAGTGGACCTCGTGAATTCAGAGAAGCTATCAGAGGATATTGTTTGGGAAAAGGAAAAGATGTCGGGAACATTAAAAATACTGGGAAAAAGTTTCAGCTTATGTGTAAAAACTTAAAATGTCATTGGAAGCTGTTTGTAAGCAGAATGGATGACTCATCTGAGACACTGCAGGTTAAGACATACCCAAAAAAACATAATTGTAGCAGGGCTTTCAAAAGCAGGAAGGGATCGGTCAAATTCACAATTTGAGTTTTATGGCAGCACGTAATTAGAAAAAACCCTCAGTGGAAGTTAAAAGACATGCAAGATGAGATCAAGAGAAAGTTTCAGTTGGACATTACTATATGCAAATGTTCTAGGATTAGAAGCAGGGCTTTAAGCAATGTTTGGGATTTACTAGTGGAACACTATGAAAAAATTTGGGATTATGCCACTGAATTGATCAAGTCCAACAAGAACAATCTGATTGATGTTCTTCCACACGTATAATCCCACTTGATCGAATTTTTACTTGCAGAGGTTCTACGTATGTCTTCATGCTTTGAAAAGGGGTTGGCTTGAGGGATGTAGACCCATAATTGGGCTAGATGGATGTTTCCTTAAGACCTTTGTTGGGGACAATTGATCTCGATCGTGGTAGAGATGGGAATAATCAAATGTATCCTATTGCATGGGCTATGTGGAGACCGAAAACACCGATAGTTGGAGATGATTTATAAAATTGTTGGTTGAAGACCTGAAGGGAGGTGATGGGTCTGGGTGGACAGTGGTCAGTGATCAACAAAAAGGGTTGAAAGTGGCTATCGACGAACTTCTTCCTTTTGCTGAACATAGAAATTGTTCAAGACACATATACGCAAATTTCAGAAAAAAGTATTCATCCTTAGCATTAAGGAAGACTTTTTGGGCAACATCAATGTCAACATATGAAGCCGAGTTCAAGAGAAACATGAAAGAGGTGAATAGACTCAACAAGGATGCACATGATAAACTTCTGGAACTAAATCCTAAGGTATGGAGCAAGGATTTTTTTAAGATTGTATGCAAATCAGATGTGGTGGAGAATAATATATCAGAATGCTTTAACGCTTGGATTGTGAAAGCAAGATGGATGAATTGTATTGATATGTTAGAAGAAATAAGGAGCCAAGTTATGATTAGGCTCCACACTAAAAGGGATGCAATGAAGAAGTCAGGTGATAGTATATGTCCTAGGATCAGAAAAAAGTTTGATAAAGCTATTGATGAGTCTGGTTATTATTCAGCTACATGGGGTGGGGGGAATCAGTTTCAGGTTAAGATGAGCGAAGACACATATGTTGTTAACATTGACCAGAAGACATGCACTTGCAGAAAGTGGGATTTGATAAGGATTCCATATGCTCATGCAATTTCAGCAATATATTTCAGGGAGGAAGAGCCTGAATCTTATCTTGCTCATTGGTACAAGAAGAAAACATACCTAAAAGCATACACACACATGTTAGAGGTTATAAGCAGTTTTTGGGGTGAAACAAGTTTTCAGAAGATGTTACCTCCTCCAATATGCAATAAAGTCAAGGGAAGACCTAAGAAAATGAGAAGGAAAGAAGGATGGGAGAATTCAAATAATCCTACAAGGATAACAAGGAAGGGAAGGAAAATGCATTGCTCAAAATGTAGACAGACAGGGCACAATAAGGGTAACTGTCCTGCCATCAGTGGCCAAACAGATGAACTTCAGTCAAGCAATGTAAGTAGTAGCAATAAGGGTAACTGTCCTGCCATTATTTTTATGTAACAGTTTTTTTACCTGAGTTAAATATTATTGTTTCTCTTTGTCAGGCAATTAGGCGGCAGTTCAAGAGGAAAAGTTGCACTGCATCAGTTTTTCCAAAAAATAATTATAGCAATGACATGGTGCAGTTTGGTAATTCAAACAAGGTATTGTTATATCAATCAATTTCAGTTATCTTGACACTTCTCAATCAATTCATTAAACTCTTAGTGACACTTCTCTTTCTTTACTTCTTAACCAAAGTTGCAAGTTAAGAGGATAAAGACCCGCGCTAAAGTACCAGCAGGATATGGTGTTTATGTTAGTCTTGAGGGAGCTGTAATAGATAATATGAATGGACACAACTCTGGCTTAGTTTTTGTGAGTTACAACTTTTTTAAATTGTAAGTATTTATGTTACTTTTATTTGTCATTTTTCATATGTAACCATACTTGTGCTTGGTTATGTCAAATGTAGATGCCAACTCCAGGCGAAGTCATATATCAAGATGGATCAAGCAGAAATAACACACCTCCTGTTACAAGAATGTATAGAACCCAACTTACATCAAGCAACAATCCACCAACTTCAAGCACAATGGAAACACTTAATCAGTCAAGTCAGTTGGAGAACATGAGAGATTAAGTTGGAAGCCAGTAGGAACATGAGATATCAATGTTTAATTTTTAAGAACTTTGTTTAATATTTAAGACCTTTGTTTAATATTTAAGACCTTTGTTTAATATCAAGTTTGGACAGTGTGTTCATTGAAATGGTTGGATATTGTTAATGGTAGTTATTTAAGACCTTTGTTATTTTCATTGGATATTGTTAATGGGAGCTGTAATAGACCTTTTTTTATCTTGGATATTGTTAATGGTAGTTATTTTCATTGAAATGGTTGGATACTCCCCACAAGTGTTTATGCCATTCATTCATAATTAATTAATGCAGGCAGCCCACATAAGATTGTTCATTACCGAAACAATCCTAGCATACTTGCCACCAGCCTCCTTAATTTGCAAAAAATAGAGCATTGAAACAACAAAAAACTAGAAAGACAAGAAACAGAGCATGCCATTCATTCATTGAAACAGCAAACAACACCATTGAAACACCACCAGAAATAGAGCATGCCATTCATTCATTAATTAAAACAGAGCATCATTCATTCATTGAAACAACAACATCATTCATTCATTGAAACACCAAACAACACCAAACATCAAAATCCATTGAAACACCTCCAGAAACAAACCTTCAAGCTAACTAATACATTAAAACAGAGCATCATTCATTCAAATTCTAACACCAACAACACCAGCCAACTAACATCCATGAGCAAATTAAAAGAAACCATAAAAAAATTTCCTTTTGTTGAGCTTTGACAGTAATCTTCTTTAGCTTTTTAACCTCCTTCTCCAATGTCTTCACTGAATCAAGTTCTGCCAACTCTTTCCAATCCTTGGTCTTCTCACTATTTTCATTCTTCAATTTAACCAACATCTCTCTGCTCATCTTCAACTTTAATGTCAAATCTTCAATAACATCTTTTGCTCTTTTCAGAAATGGTGGATCGTACCATTTAAAGAAACCGCGAGAAGCTCTCTCCTGTCCTATTACACAGCAACACACCAGCCATTTTCAGCCGCAATCATATGAAAAGAAATAAAAAAAAACATCTTTCCAAAATCTTACCCGATAATTAATACACCCAATGAATTGCCTTCCTCGATGTTTTGTTCCATCTTTCTTTGCCTCCCACATTTGCACCATTGCTCCACAGTGACACCGACTTGGGAAGTCTGGTGTAATCCATTCATTTTTGTTGCATGAACTACAATCTTCTTCCCCGATTTCATTTACAATTCCACTCCAAGACGAGCTCATCCTTTTAATTAAACACTGAAAACCCGAAGAAGAAGAAAAAGAAGGAAGAATGAGAAAAGAAGAATGAGAGAAAAAGGAAGAATGAGAGAAGAACCCTAATCCCCCCCCCCCCCCTCCAAAATTTCGAGCTCTTTGTTTTTGCAGATCGATCTCTTCGGTTTTTGGTGACTGAGAGAAGAAGGAAGAATGAGAGAAAGAACCCTAATTTTCCCCCCCAAATTTTTGCACTTCGATCTCCCTAATTTTTGCACTTCGTTCGATGATCAACCTTTATAAATGGGAAATACACATCAATTAAACTTTGTTGCCCAGTCATCGCCATGTCATCCTTTGCATCTGACCTGTCAAATTTTCAAACGGAACATAGATGAAACCCTATTATTTAACGGATTGCAACAATTTTCGAGTACAATAACCAGTTTGTAAGTTTTTTTTACTTCGGGTACCAACTTGTAAGTCGGGTCCCAGTACAGGTACCAAAAATATATTTATCCCCTTTTTAGATTTATATTAAATGGTAAAGTTTGACAGACTTTAGAAGAAGAATTATAACTATCAACCTATATCCAAAGTCTGACCTCATCTCTAAAAATTCCTAAAGACTTCATATCTCATCTTAATAAACTAAATAAATTTAAAATACAATTCACATGAATCCAATATTTCTAATTACTTCACATGAATCCAATATTTCTAATTACTTTATAATCGAAAATAATTAATACTTCTGTTGTACCCACAAAAATAAAATATTTATTTTGTTTTTGTAGTCAACGTACAAAATTCAAAAAATTTAAAATTTGAATTTATTTGTTATTTAATAATAAACACACGTTATTATTTCAAAAATAAAAATAAATACACAATATTTTAAAATTTTATAATTTAAATAAATTAACTTAGAATCGAGAGTTAAATGAAGAAAAAAAAAAAAGTGAGAGAGAGGGAAAGTAATTTATATAGAGTACGTACTTTATAGTGATATATAGTTGTATAAAATATATAAGTTTTTCAAGCTTTTTATCATAATTTTATTATATGTTACATTACTAAACTAAAATTTATTAAAAAGAATATAAATAAAAAATATTTTTTTATTTAAAAATAACTTATGCTATTTTAAAATATACATGAAACAAGTATATATTATTTTTATTTGCAAATTTTGATACTAAGACGAGGTAATATTCAAATATTTGAATGGAAATCGATATATATTGCAAATGTTTATATTAATTTTTTAATTGCTAGTTACGTAAATAAGTATTGATGACAACTTTTGTAGACTGGAATGAAAAACAATAATTCCAAATAAGCATACGCATATGCATAAAGTATATATAGCTCAATGAAAAGTGAACTTAATTTTTGTATTGCGTCAGTAGTTTCTAAAGTTTTATTGCTATCCGAGTATCCAAATGTATTATGAAATGAGTAGAATAATATGAACGCTTTCAACATATATAAAATCTCATGCCACAATAATATAATGAGATTTACTCTAGTTCATGAAAAAAGAAGGAGATGTTGTACACATGAGCTAATTAACAATTAATATAAGTTGCAAGATATATTAGAAGTATACAAAAGTCTATCACAGATCTTGATAAAAAGTTTATAAAAAGTCATTACTTATTTCATAGAGTCTATAAAAGTCATTTTAAAAAGTCTTTAAAGTCTTTGAAAGTCATTAAAATCCCATAAATTCTACAAAAGTATGTCACTTAAAAAAAGTATTTAAAAATCTTAATTGAATACACCCCCTTAAGTCTATCTTGGTTGGAATTTTAGAAATTTATTTGTTTAATAATGTAGTTTAGTGATTCGTTAATCTGTCATCTACAATTTAGAATATAGTTGGGTCAACTCTGGTAGTTCTTATAAATGGAAGATTACATATACATATAGTGAGTCAATTCGAATTGTCTTTTTTTAAAAATCTTAAATAACCGAGTCATCTCGGTTGGAATTTTAGAAATTGGTTTGTTTAATAATGTAATTTAGTGACAGTTGATTTATCATCTATAATCTAAGAATAGGTGGATCAACTTTGAGTAGTCTTGAGTTGTCTCAAATTGAATTGATAGGTGGGTCCAGATAGTCCTGAGTTGTCTTTGGTGACAACCTAATAAATTAATTCATTCATTGTCTTAATCTAAAATGTGACGTCCCAAAATAGGTACACACAACTCATTTTGAGTCGTTAAAATATATTCTACAAAATTTAAATACAAATTTTTCTATTTACATCTATTAAAATATTGTGCAAAATACGACAATACAAACATTGTATCGTAACTAGTATGATAATATCCACATTCAACTTTAAATTCTCAATACAATTATTGTCACACTATTTTATGATGTATTGAGATACTTCTACAGTTTCAGATCATCACTCCATTCATCAGCTAGTCCCAGCTACACTCTCATTTCCTAAGAAGAACAATGGAACGAAAAGGAAAAATGTGAGCTCAAATAGCACAGTAACGTATATCATGACTAAGATAATAAAGAATAAATTATCCTTAGCCTTCAACAATAATAAATCAGATATTTAAAGATAATATAAGTTTTCAATGATAACTGTAGCAGAACAAATAATCCATTAAAAGAGTTAAGTAGAACATGATATCTACTATCTGTTACGATTTGAAAGTTTATCATCAATATTTTATCCCTATAACACCAATCAACAGTTCATGTTCATAATTACGCAAATCAACAGTTTGTCTTTGCACTACGGGCCAAAGATATTCATTTGTAACACTAGTGGTCATATCATGTCAAACACCAGTCCATCTTTGCACTACGGACCAAAGAGAACTTTCACCACAAGCCTTTATCTGTAACACCAAAGGTCATAATTATACCAATACACAATTCCTAGTCATAATCATATCAATCAACAATTTATCTTTGCACTATGGGCCAAAGATGACTTTTCACCACAATTTAAGTCTGAGGATATTGATGACAATGATTTTAAGGATGAATATAAATAATAAGAACAATAAGATCAAGAATAAACATTAGAGATTTATAATTTAATTTATTCAAAGTTCAAGAATGTCCAAATTGTCAACATAATGACCAAAACGTGGATTCAAATTCAAGAATGATATTCAAGATTAATACTTCAAAGATAATGATTAAAATTCAATAAAAAGATTTAGGTAAATAAAATGATACTAGATAAAATGCAAACCTCCAAAGTATTTCTAGTCATTTCAGGAATTATAGAAGCAATACTTACCATAGTAAGTTTAGATTTAATAGTATGAAAGAAAGTGATAGCCCTTATAAATATGAAAGAAATGATATCCCTTTACGAATATGAAAGAAATGATACCACTTATTTTAGTAGGAGACTAGATCTGACTAGAATAAAAGAGATTATCTCAAGGAAATCTTACACTATAAGCTACTCTCAAAATATACTTATACTCAAAAGAAATACTCATAATATTATCGAAAAAGAATTTTGATATTTTGATGGTGTGCCTCTTCTTCTGAAGGAGCCTTCCTTTTATAGGCAAGGTTGGGAGACATGCATGCCTCCATTGATTAAGAAAAAAATTAGTCACGGGTAGTGTACCAAACTTTGAAAAAGAACGATATTGCTAGGTGGCATATAATATCAGATTTTGGTTGGATTTGGAGCACATGAGAATATCTTAAGTAGTGAGTCATAAGATTTGGCAAATCTTTTAACTTACAAATTAAGTAAAAAGGTATTTTAGTAATTTCACCTCCAAAAGGGTATTTTGGTAATTTCCCATATAATTTTAAGGGTAGTTTAGTCATTTAACATGATTTCCTTTAATCTTAACCCTTAGGGTTTAATAATCATCATTAGGGTTTGCTAATTAGGGTTTATGGTTCCCGAATAGAAAATTAGGGTTTTCGAAAATACAATTAGGGTTCCTAATCGATCGTTAGGGTTTTCTAACTGCAGATTAGTGTTTCTAATCTAATATTAGGGTTTACTAAGGTTATACCTTATCTGATTAATATTTGATCATTAATCCCATATTGTACAAACATATAATCATATATACAATTATAATAATTGTATTAACTATCAAATCTCTATCCGTAATTAGGGTTAGGGTTTTCATTAGCTGTTTAACATAACTCCATACATATTTCTTAGTCAATAAATAATTTGACTATCTTGCTTTTCTCATATCATAGATGCTCAACATAATATTGATAATCAATAATAATATCAAATAAATAAAAATTATTCAT
Source organism: Panax ginseng (assembly GCA_020205605.1). Classification (NCBI taxonomy): domain Eukaryota; kingdom Viridiplantae; phylum Streptophyta; class Magnoliopsida; order Apiales; family Araliaceae; genus Panax; species Panax ginseng. The sequence goes on from CM035133.1 coordinate 53,061,040, forward strand.
AAAAATAGAATTGTTTAAAATTTCAAGGTCCTGACAACACACAATAGATCTAGAAGAGGGGGGTTGAATAGATCCTTTTTTATTTTAAAAATTCTTTTTCATTTTAGTTTGTATTGCTAAGTAATTAGCAAATGACAAACTTAGGAGCGGAATAGGTTAAGGTTCCCCTTCATAGATATTTTGTTGACCATTTTCTAAAGTTAGTTTAGATGCAAGTGGTTATTATATTCATAACAGGTATAGTAGTTATAGGTTCATAATGTAAATGACATAAAGGATTTTAAGTGATTCAAAGACTCAAGCTCCTAATCCACTCTTCTGCTTCAACAAGCAGGGATTCCACTAAGGAAGTGTAACGATCGAGAAATTTTGTAATTAAATTTAAATATTTATTAAATTAAATAAATATTTTAATTAATTTATTTATGGAGATAAATAAATAATTAATGAAATTGTGGTGCAATAATTTAGTTAAGTGTGTATGTTAACAAAATTGATTAATGATAATTTTATTTTTTGAAGATTTAATTTAATGAAATAATTAAATTAAATGAATTGTTTAATATTTAAGAAAATAATTAAATAAATAAAATGATGTTGTAGTTTAATTTAATAATTAAATTAGATATATAATATGTGACGCCCCCAAAATAGGTCCACATGACCCATCTTGGGTTGCCAAATACGTGGTACAGAATACAACTACAAACTTAATTATACAATTGTCGTGTAGAATACGACAAAACATAAGCTGAGAGTTTAACACGAATATTGTCTTCTAGACAATATCCAAACTCAAATGGAGTCCTCATTACAATTATTATCACACTGTTTTACAAAATAGTGAGGACTACTAAGAACCTTCTTGGACCATCACTCCGTTCCCCGACTACGTTCTCATTTCCTGAAGAGAACAATGAAAGCAAAGGGTGAGCTCAACTAGCCCAGTAAAGAATATTATGACTAAGATAATTCATTTATCAATAGCTTTCATCAAAATAAATCAGACATTTAAAACATATGGTAGATAATAAAAGTTTTCAACCACGATTGCAGCGGAATCAACAATCCATTAGAAGAGTCAAGTAGAACATAATGTCTACTATCTCCTCCAAATTAAAAGTCCATCGTTAATATTTCATTCCTGTAATACTCATCAACAGTTCTTTATTGTACCCAAGACAAAGAGAACTTGCATCATCTGTCTTCACCTGAACCACTAAAGATTATAGTTAAACTCGCAATTCATATTTATAATCATGTAAATCAACAGTTTCTCCTTGCCACAGAGGCTTAATAGAACGTTTACTCAATATCCTTACCCCAAAGGCTAAAGATATTCAAATGTAATAACAATGATCATACCAATCAGTTGTCTATCTTTGTACTACGGGCCAAAGATATTCAACTATAAAACCAATGGTCATGATCATACCAATCAATTGTCTGTCAGTGCACTACGACAAATTAAAGACATACAACTGTTAACTAATGGCCATGATCCTGCCAATCACATCATCGAATTATCCATGTACTACGGGCCAAGGATATTCGTTAGTATCACTAGTGGTCATGATCATGTCATACACCTGTCCATCTTTGCACTACGGGCCAAAGCTATCAATCAACAGTTCGTCTTCGCACGTAAGCTAAAGATATACAACTATAAAACCAATAATCAACAGTCCATCTTTGCACGTAAGCCAAAGATATACAACTGTAAAACTAATAATCAATAGTCCATCTATGCACTACGGGCAAAAGATGACTTTCGTTACAATATAAGCATGAGGATGATGACAATGATATAAGCATCAATCAAACAGAATCAAGGATAAATATTAAAGACTTTAAATTAATCCAAAGTTTAAAAATATCCAAATTGTTAACATGATACTGCTTTGTGGGATAAAATTCAAGAATAATATTCATATATCAAAAATAATTTTGGACAGAAAAGAAATCAATTTTTGTCGTGAATAGTACCCCGTGAATAGTACCCAGCATGAAAAGTACCCCGAATACCCGAGTGAATAATATTTGAGTGAATAGTAACCGGGTGAATAGTAACCTGTGAATAGTAACTTGTGAATAGTACCCCGGTATAAAAAGTACCCCGAATATCCGAGTAAATAATATTCGAGTGAATAGTAACTAGGTGAATAGTAACTAGGTGAATAGTAACCCGTAAATAGTACCCCAGGTGGCAATATGTATATTTAATAAAAAAAGTTCAGATCAATATTCCAATGAAACGATACTGGATGAAGCGCAAAACTCAAGGATATTCTGTAACGACCGAGAAATTTGGATTTTTATTGTAAAATAATTTTATTAAATTAAATAATAATAAAATCATATTTTATGTGATATCAAGATGGTTTTTGTTCTATAACCTATTGATGTTGGAATGTCGTAGTATTTGAGCTACGTGAAGAAATTAAAGTGTTTGAATTTCTAAGACGAAAATAAAAGTTTTCCGAGAAATTTTATGAAAACACTATTCATCGGTATTTGTTCGGAAATTATTTTTGAATTTCCGAGAAATACGTGATGAAAGAATATTAAGGTAAGACGGATTATGTAATAATAATCTAGTTATAGAAAACATAATGTTTCACTTGCGGACTTAAATTAAGAATGTAAGGAAAGTGAAGAATTAATGCGTTAAGAGATAATCATATGATATGTGAGTATTGTACGAGGAAAGAAAACGAGTATAATACGGGGTATTATACGAGTTTGTATGAAGGAAGAAATATCGTATATTATAAAGTAGTATACGAAGTATAATACGATGATGATACATAAACTATAAATATATGTATTAAGTAATGAAAATGGACTTGGAAGATTGATTATAATTGGTACAAGCCCAAATGAATTAAGGGTTAAGGCCCAAGCTAGATTCCATGAGTTTTCTAACCCATGGGGCAACCCATAGTAATATGATTAATGTGAGTGGTGATCAAGATAAGTGATAACCAAGATAAGTGGTGATTAAGTAAATAAAGTAATGGCCAAGTTAGGTGAGTAATGACCAAACAAAGGATAGGATTTGTGTTGATCAAGTTATGAATAGTAAGGAGGTGGTTTAGTGTATTGACTAAATTGCCCTAAACCTTGCAAGTTCTATAAATAGTGAAGGTTGGCAAGTCATTTGCTAGTTGTTCAAATAATCTAAACACTTTCTCTCAAAGTGCTTAATTGTTAGGGTGAGTAAGTTGTAATAAGCTACTTACATACGAAGAAGAAAGAAGCTATTTATCAAGAACTTCTAAAGTAAGATCCTCTTCTCCAATTATCTTCTATCTCTAACATGATAGGTTGATAAGAAAAGTTTGGATTAAGGAACACGAATGATAAAAAGTAAGAAGTATGTGTAAGTAATGAACTTCAGCCATATAAGTTGGTAATAAGTCATTTTAGCTAGCATAAGTTATAAACTTATGTGAAGGAATTATGAACTTATAATGAGTTTTGCAATATAAGGAATATGGAAGTAAATGAACTTTTATGATCATATGTATCAAGTATACATAAGTAAAGCTATATGATGAGAACATACATGTATGATGATTAAGAAACTTTAATTGTCATAAGTTATGAATGATAAGTTCATAAGTAGTTTATAAATTTATCAAGTTATAAGCTTATGAAGAAATAAGTCAAAGTCCAACCATGAGTATAAGTTGTTGGAATAAGTAGGTTAATATGTTCACATGATGAATGAAATTCATTTGTAATGTTGAACAAGTCATAAGAATGAAGATTTGCCGGAAATCGCATGATTAGACGATAATCGTCGAATTCGTAAAATTATCGGAATGGAAGTCAAATTTTGAGTTTGAGCTCGGAAATGTTATTTTCCAATGGAGACAATTCATGTTCGTCATTTATGAGTTGCGGACTCGAAAATGAGCGAATTCTGACTTAGAATGAAGAAACGAGTGCTGAATGTTCACGAACGTTTATCGTTTACGTTAAAAATGAACCAATAGGTGAATTTTTAGCAAACGAAGTCAAATAGATGAAATTATTGCATGAACGCGTAGATTACGTAATTTGTGAACCATAGGCTTTTGAAAGAGCCAATTCGGACTTATAACGAAAGAGTTATGCGTCCGGAAAGTTCACAAAAATTCAAAGAGATGATTTTTTTTACGGTAGACAGAGTCAGCCATGGCCAACCCTAGACTAATTAGTCACGCCGTAGCGCCATGAACGGTCTATGTCACATCGAAAATTGCCAGCACAAATGACCCGATGAAAGTAAGGACTCGTGCATGGCAATGGCCAAGTCCAGGGCCATCCCACTGTTAACTCGCGCATCATGAATGAGATGCAGGATAAGTAAAATTTGGCCACAGTACCTTGATCTTTGACAAATGATAGTGAAGAATATTTGTGATTGTAAAGCAAGAAAGGGTTATTAGGTTGAGTTAAACCTACCTTAAGAAACCTAAAATAACATTGCTAAAGCATTGTTAAACCTTAAGAGTAATGTGTAAAGAGTGGTAATAACCTATCCATCTATGAATGCAAATAGAATGATGAAATCAGAATGAATAGTAATCAAGTCTAATATACAAATTAGATTGAGATGAAGGGTAAGATATAGTCAGATACATACTTGATTATGTGTGACCTAATGTAAGGCATTATGTGATCATGTATTGTAGAGACTTGAAAGACTTGAACGTAAAGTAAATTACATCGTAGCAGGACGTTTTAAGGCAAGTATTCTAACTCTGCCTCGATTCAATCAACAAGTTTTTGAAGTTCATGTATCCTTACGCATGAATTGAAGTATAATGAAGTTAAAGCCGTTCCTTTGGCTAGTCTTAACATATTGAGTGGATTTTTGATAATCTATTCATCATTATCAAATGCTATTATCTTTTGTCAATTACTTGATATGGTTTTCAAAAGAAGACCGAAATGTTAAACAAATGTTTTTTGTCGGTAAAAAACAGACAGCACATGAGGTTGCTAAATGATTAAACGTACATACGTTTAATGGATGTAGTGTTGATCAACATAGAGTACAATAGATCGATCACCTAGAAGTGCTCGTAAGTATCTGAAGACTTACGGACTTAGTTAAGGTTGTCCTTTTTAAAGAAAGAATGAATACTCGAGGTCTTTGATCGGAGTGAATGTTTTACTGAATATTATTCATTGTGAAACATTTTGAAAGAAATATGAAGTGCTATTTTGAATTATCAATAGTACTTCATAACTATTGTTCAGTTATCGCAGATATACGATTCATATGTATCAAACATGTTGTTATTGAAATTGTTATACTTGCTGAGCTAGTTATGCTCATTCTTGCTTGAACCATATGAATGCAGCTAAGACTGAACGTCCCGAAGGATCAAATAAGGATAAAGGAAAAGCTAAGGCAGATTATTAAGCTGTCTTGTAATGGTATAGGTCTATTGTTGTAATGTAATGAATATTATGACAAAGAACCTTTGTAAAGGGTATAGAACCTGGGAAATATAAATATTACCTTTAATATATAGACGTTATGTTCATTCTTTGAGACTATTCAATTGAATGAATGTATTAATGTTTGTACAGTATAGCACCATCTATCGGGTTGGAAGATACCCGGATTTGGGGGCGCTACATATTCCACTAATTTCAGGGATTATAGAAGCAATACTTACCATATTAAGTTTAGATTTAAGAATATCAAAAGACATAATACCCCTTACGAATACAACAAATAATATCCTTTACGAATACAACAAATAATATCTCTTACGAATACAACAAATAATATCCCTTACGAATACAACAAATAATATCCCTTACGAATACAACAAATAATATCACTTACCTTAGTAGAAGACTGGATACTGCAATAGTGAAGTAGCAGAATACTCTTCTTCTTGCTCTCTATAGTTTCTCTTGTGAGTCTCAGTGAATTGGTGAGAATGAAAGAAAAATTAAGCTTCTATTTATAGGAGAAATGACTAAATAGTAACTAATTCATGAACGGTCTAGATTGATTTACTATTAGAACGAACGGTCTATATTGATTACTATTAAAACCACAACCGACAGTCCAGATTAATTTACTTTTAAAACCACCACCGACGATCCAGATTGATTTACTTTTAAAACTACCATCGACGGTCCAGATTGATTTACTATTAAAACCACTATCGACTGTAATACCCGAAAATTTTCACATCTTATTAAATGAATATACTATTGGAAATGAATATTTATTTGAATATAAATATTGATGTACTGTGAAATGAATAATTTAACTAAGTTAAATTGGATTTATGCGAATGTGGATTGTGATGAGAATTTTCAAATGCCTTGTGTGGCATAGTGTGGAATAAGGAATTTCACTAAGTAAATTAAAACAGGAATAGTCATTAAAAGGAAGATTAATTGTGTATGATTATGTGATTCTATATAAGGAATGAATACACTCCTAGATTAGCAATATCACTCGTGTGGACGTTAATTTATGTCGTGTAAAACTAGTATGGCGATAAAAGTTAGAACTGGCTTGAAGCTAAAACAGTTTGGCATTTGCTAGAAGTATGCAATGTGATTGCACCCTCAAAGAAGATAAATAAAGCGCAATTGCCGCCCAATGATAGTCGATTGGAGAAACTTGGTTTTCTTCTATAGAAAAGAAATGGAACACCTTTGTTATATATGTGACATTAATAAAACAATATGATAGGGGTATATGTTAATGACTTGAAGTACCTAGTAGTACAATGAAATCCCATGTAGTTGTAATATAGAAAATAATTAAATGTCTATGTATTCTAGAAACTGGGAAGGAAATTAAATGTTTAAATAAATATTAATATTAAATAATGTTATAATGTGATTGTGTGAGTAGTAAAAATAATTATGGGGGATACCCGGACAATAATGCCTAACTGCGATATTTTATTGCGTGTAATTAATGTATATGGATTATATGATGTGAGTATATAACTAATGTAAGACCCCAACTTTTATGAATAAAGATTAATTTCTCTCGAAATATATTTTTGAATATTATGCTGTGGATATAATATAATGTTATAGTTGTGGGTAATATTTTACAAATTTTGCAAAATAAGCAAGTGGTTATATAATATTCGATTGGTCGGAGAATATTTGTTTTAATAGGAAATATTCATACGACGGCACAATCATTGGTGGACTCCACAACGGAAGTATTGTTGTAGTTAGAAAACGACATAATTATCTTTTTATAAAAATAACGGCGGAAGTTTTACCGTTAAACTGTTGAACTACCCGATAGTAAAAAAAAGAATATGTCTGGCGTGGTTGCATAGTTGCACGGTATTGATTATTGATGCTTACGTGAGAAGTCACTCAGTTATACTCAATTATTGCTACAGTAATTGCTGCATCATATCTCTCATATTATTGATTCAATTATTGTCACAATATCATCTGCATAATATGTTATATTATTAAATCAATAATTGAGACGACAATGTTATTTATATTATTAAATTGCAATATTTACAATGTCTAGAAGTTCTGTTAAGGAGATGTTTGGTCATCTAATTGCGCGCCAATAAGGAGAAATCCTTATCGGAAAGCCCCCTCTTTCCTGGGAACGACCTGGTTGTTAAATATTGTGAGTTATAATATTAATGATGAATAAGTTCATGTTGATTAAAGATGAAATTGATGGTTCCATTGTGTTGAAATTATTAGTGTTAGTGGAAATCGACATTTATTTCGATATTAATTGATGTATGGAAGTTTTACTGACCAGTCGAGTAATTAATCGAATAAATGAGAAATTAATTGCTATTAATTCACATGATTATAACTATTTGTTCACATGTGTGTACTATTGATTCACATTATTTACTATTATGGGAGGTGGTGCAAGTTTGATAATACTTGCAGGACTAAATTAAAAATGAAGAAAAAGAGGAAGGTATTATACTGTAATATTTTGAGCCCCAAAACGTGCAATTATCAAAACTATATTTTCCTATAAATAGAAGCTCATTCTTCCTTCATTTCTCACCAATTCACTAAAGCTATAGAGCAATTATTATAGAGAGAAATTATAGAGAGAAAGAAGAAGAGAAGTCTGCTACCTCACTATTCTAGTATCCAGTCTTCTTCTAAGGTAAGGGGTATTATTCTTTCGTATTCATGAAGAGAGTTATTTTCTTTCAATACTCGTAAGAGTTGTTATTATATTCTTTATTATTATATTGGAATAACCTGTCTATGCGAAGTACCGCATACATGGTGAAATTCTTTTGCTATTCCATTCTTTATTATTTTGTTGGAATAACCGTCTGTGCGGTCTATCGCATGCCTGGTGAACTCTGTTGTTATTCCATTCTTTATTATTCTGTTGAAACATCCTATCTGTGCGGATTGCGCATGACCTGGTTCCATTCTTTATTATTATGTTGGAATATCCTGTCTGTGCGGATTACACATGACCTGGTTCCATTCTTTATTATTCTGTTGGAATATCATGTCTGTGCGGATTATGCATGACCTGGTTTCATTCTTTATTATTCTATTGGGAATAACCTGTCTGTGCGGTCTATCGCATGCCTGGTGAATTCTTCTGTTTATTCCATTCTTTATTATTCTGTTGGAATAACATGCTATGTGAATTACCGCATGCATGGTGAATGATCCTTCATATTCATTCCTTATTAAATTGTGGAAATGATCTGTCTACGTGGATTACCGCATGGCGGACGAAAATCCATTTGCAGTTTCATATATTCTATTATACTCAGTTGGTTAAAGTTTTGGCTTCTATGCTCCATGAAATTAGTAGAATATCCTGGATATTTGCGCTTAATCCAGTATCTTTTCATTGAAATATTCTTTTGAGCATTCTTGAATTTTACTCCATAAAGCAGTATCATGTTGACAATTTGGACGTAATTAATTTCAAGATAAATTAACTTATAAATCTTTAAAATTTATCCTTGAACTTATTTTATTAAATTATTATGTCATTGTCATCATCCTCATGCTTATATTGTGATGAAAGTCATCTTTGGCTTACGTGCATAGATAGGACTTGGTATGATTATGACCAGGGATCATTCGGTATAATCATGACCTGTAATGTTATAAATAATGTGGTAAAAGTCCTCAGTGGCCTGTAGTGCATTGATGGACAGTTTTTGGTATGATTATGACCAGGGATTATTCGGTATAGTCATGACCATTGATGATTTAATGAATATCCTTGGCGTAGTGCGGGGATGACTCGATGATGTGGTTTATTTATTGTTTGAGTCTCGTGATAAAAATTAATGAAAACATTTTAAATCATAGAAGATAGTAGATATCATGCTCTACTTGACTCTTCTAATGGATTGCTTATTCACCGCATTAAACTTGATGTCTATTGTATTTTATCAGTTTAACATTGTTGAAGACTAATGATAATTTATTTTGCATTATCTTAGTCATAATATTTCTTACTGGGCTAGTTGTGCTCACCCTTTTGCTTTTATTGTTCTCTTCAGGAAATGAGAACGTAACCGGGACTAGTCGGGGAACGGAGTAATGGTTCGAGATGGTGTATTAGTAGTCTTCACTATTCTATAAAATAGCGTGACAATAAATGTAATGAGGACTCTATTTGAGAGTGGATATTGTCTAGAAGGCAATATTCCTGTTTAAACTCTTAGCTATGTTTTGTCGTATATTACATGACGGTTGTATAATTAAGTTTATATTTGTATTCTGTACCATGTATTTGGCGACTCAAGATGGGTGATGTATACCTATTTTGGGGGCGTCACAGTTGGTATCAAAGCTTAGGGATATGATCCCTGGCTTAGATGTGAGACAGGAACTAGGAGGGGAGAGATGGGAAATTCCTTCGCTAGTATGACCTACCTAAGTTTATTTGGTATTTAATTGGTCGGTCAGAGTATAGGGATAATATGTGATATGATAATTAACCCTTGTTTTGTGGTAATATTTCAAAATGGCATCCGAAAATGTTGAGATAAGAAATGAAGCACATGAGGCCGTTGAGTCACCACAGATTAATACCCAGGATAATGTGCAACAGAAAGACAATAATCCTCAGGTAAACAACAACGATCAAATGATGAACGATGGGATGTTCTTCAAATCAGAATCGTTAGGAACACAAATTCTGTAGTGGACTCGAAGTATTCCTTCTTCATCGATTCTTGCCTCTGGAGTAACACCTTCTTGTACTCTCTTTTTCATACGCATCAACTTTAACTTTAACACCTTCTACTTCCTCAAGCTAGAACTCGCATTTCTTCAACTTAGCATATAACTTGTTTTCACGAAGCCTGTGAGACCCCAAATTTTACGAATAAAGATTTAATTTTCTCAAAATATTTTTTTGAATATTATGGTGTGAATTTTAGATAAAGTTATAGTTGTGGGTAGTATTTATAAATTTTGCAAAGTATGCATGTTGTTATATTATATTCGATTGGTCGGGTAATATTCTTTATGTCGGTGAATATTTATTACAACGGCACAATCATTGGTGGACCCCACAATGGAATTATTGTCGGATTGAGAAAATTACAAAAATATTTTATAAATAACGACGGATGTGTTATTGTTAAAACTGTTGAACTACCCGGTAGTAAAAGTACAGTAATACGCGTGGTTTCATAGTAGCACACGGTATTGATTATTGATGCTTACGTGACAAGTCACTCGGTTATACTCATTATTATTGCTCACGAGAATTGCCGCATCATATCTCTCATATTATTGATTCAATTATTGTCACAAGATCATCGCATAATATGTTATATTATTAAATCAATAATTGAGACGACAAAGTTATTCATATTATTAAATTGCAATATTTATAATGTCTAGAAGTTCACGAGGAGAGGTTTGGTCATCTAATTGCGGCGCCTAATAAGGAGAAATCCTTATCGGAAAGCCCCTCTTTCACGGGAACGATTTTGGTTGTTAAATATTGTGAGTTATAATATTAATGATGAATAAGTTCATGTTGATTAAAGATGAAATTGATGGTTCCATTGTGTTGAAATTATTAGTGTTAGTGGAAATCGACATTTATTTCGATATTAATTGATGTATGGAAGTTTTACTGACCAGTCGAGTAATTAATCGAATAAATGAGAAATTAATTGCTATTAATTCACATGATTATAACTATTTGTTCACATGTGTGTACTATTGATTCACATTATTTACTATTATGGGAGGTGGTGCAAGTTTGATAATACTTGCAGGACTAAATTAAAAATGAAGAAAAAGAGGAAGGTATTAAAAATGAAGCCCCCTCTTTCCTGGGAACGACCTGGTTGCTAAATATTGTGAGTTATAATATTAATGATGAATAAGTTTGTGTTGATTAAAGATGAATTTGATAGTTTCATTATGTTGGGATTATTTGTGTTAGTAGAAATCGACATCTATTCTGATGATAATTGATGTCTGGAGGTTATATTGTTCAATCGGGTATTCGGGAAACTTTTGAACTTTGGAACTTTGGAACTTCAAAAATTAATTATTTCGGAACTTTGGAACTTCAATAATTCATAATAAATAGCCTTTTTGTCAGAAAAATTCAAACCTTATGTTTTTTCCATAGGAAATTACATTATCTACAACTTTGTAAGTTTAAGTTTTTCCAAATTTCAAGCAAAAATTGATCGAAATCCACATACGGACGATTTTGCAGCCTATAATCAAATTTCAGTCAAGAAATGGGGTCCACAAACATGAAAAACATGTTTTAAATATTTTTAGTAACAAAAATACTCCTCCTCCTCCTCATATACTCATATATCCCACATTCATTGTAAAAATATCACCATTATTATATTATTAAAAATATAATAATATATTTAAATGAATTATTTATCAGAAAAGATAAAATATCAATTTTTCAACAATTGTCACTTTAAAATTTTCTCTATCTATATCCACATAAAACGAATATTTTCTTTATCATATAAATCAATAATTAATTATTCACAAATAATATTACAGAATCACAATATCGACAACGTGCCAATTATTGGAAAGAGGGGCTTTCCAATAAGGATTTCTCCTTATTGGCGCGCAATTAGGTGACCAAACCTCTCCTTAGACAGAACATTTTAGACATTGCCAATAATGTTATCTAATAATTGTAACGACCCCAAAATAGGTCCATTCCATTCGACCCATTCTGAGTCGCCAAATACATGGTACAGAAAACAACTACAACTTTATTACAACAATTATCGTGCAAAATACAACAACACATATGCTGTGAGTTTGGATACAAATATATATCAACTGTGACTCATGTCCCAACCGTGGATAGCACCTCATAATGACACCTTACATAAAGGTATAGTCGAAAACTGTTTTAGAAATTAAAATCTTTGGGAAGTGCTCAAAGAAACCTTTCGTATACATGGGAGGCCATGCTTCAGGTTATTATAGATATCATATGGCCACATAATTATCCTTGGTCAATCTAATAGACCCCAAAGAAAAATGAGAAGATTACTATCATATTCTTCCCAATGATGAGTCTTCTCTTGACATATCATTATCTCCACTGTCTCTAATTGAGGGTTATATTTCAAATAGACTCCAAGATCATATAGATAGTCTTTGGTAGATATATACTCAAGAAGTGGATGAGCACAACCACGTCTTATCTTTGACACGAGGTTGTATGTCATTAAACATCTTGTATGATAGTGGCAAAACACCCTTCCAAGTTAAATTCACCTCACCCTCAACATCTATAGACCACCGTTTCTATTCCCTTATTATTCCCCCGCAAACCCAAACTACACTTTTATTACCTCAAAAAAGCAAAGTACTTACATTTGGAATAACGTTGAGCGAACTTGCATCAGTATAGCAATACTCAAAGTATACTCAAAATACTCACAAGAATACGCTCGATAATATATAGAGAGAAAACTTGATTTACGGTGTGATTTTCAATTATAACCTAAACACCTATTTATAGGAAATTGCTTAGAACACCAAAGCGTAGAAAATTTATTAAAATAATAATATTATATTTTTTCCAAGACTTCATACGTATGCTCTCAACATCGAACTCATTTCTAACACATGTTAAATGAGGGAAACAAAATGTAAAAAAACATTTTGTTATTTAAATTATTTTAAACTTCCAAAAATCAATTATTTTGAGCTTCTGAACTTCAATAATTCATAATAAATAGCCCTTTTGCCAGAAAATTCGAATCTAGCGAGTTTTTATAGGAAATTCAATTTCTACAACTTTGCGAATAAAGTTTTTCCAAATTCCAAACAAAAATTGACCGAAATCCACAAACGAAGCGATTTTATAAAAGCTATAATCAAATTTCAATCAAGAAATGGGGTCCAATGACATGTTTAACATGTTTTTAAACATTTTGGTAACAAAAATACTCCTCCTCATATACTCATATATCCCACATTCATTGTAAAAATATCACCATTATTATATTATTAAAAAATATAATAATATATTTAAATAGATTATTTTATCGTAAAAAGATAAAATATTAATTTTCAATAATTTTCACATTAAAATTTTCTCCATCTATATCCACATAAAATGAATATTTTCCTCATCATAAAAATTAATAATTAATTATTCACAAATAATATTATATAATCACAATATTGACAACCGTGTAGGTTCAGGAAAGGGGCTTTCCAATAAGAATTTTTCCTTCTTGGTAGCGCAATTAGGTGACCAAACCTCTCCTTGATGTAACTTTCTAGACATTGCCAATAATGTTATCCAATAATATTATTAGGATAATATGAATTATTGCTAGATAATGGAAAATATCGTGTAATGACAATTTATTAAAACAACAAAGAATATAAAATATCAATGCAACAATTATTGAATCAATAAAATAAAATATTGAATAATAATTATCGTAACAATTATTGAGTAGTGTCTTCTTTACGTAAGAATCAATAATTGGTGCAATACCGCAAGTAATCTTCTTGTGTTTTAACCACCGAGTATTTTAACAGTTATTACTTCAGTAATAACTACGCCTGGTCATTTATAAACAACTTATATTTGTCGTTTTCTTCATCCAATCGCTTTCTATTATGGGGCCCACAAAAGATCAAGGCATACCGTGCATGCGAATATTCCCGACAATGAAGAATATTCCACGACCAAACGAATATTTCAAACAACAATGAATATTTTATAGCCACTTGCGTATTTTGTAAAATTTGCATAATTCACCCATAACTTTAAACTTTTATCAATTTAACCATTTACTGAATAATAATTATAAGAAAAAATTGAATAATTTTATTTCATAAAATTCGGGGTCTTACAATAATATTATTCAAATAATATGAATTATTGATCTGATAATGGAAAATACTGTGTAGTGACAATTATTGAAACAACATTAATAAAAAATATCAACGCAGCAATTATTGAATCAATAAAATAAAATATTGAATAATAACTACTGTAACAATTATTGAGTAGTGCCTTCTTACGTAAGAATCAATAATTAGTGCAATACCGTGTTCTACTGTGTTTTAACCACCGGGTATTCCAACATTATTAATTCAGTAATAACTACTGCCTGTTATATATAAACAACTTATACTTGTCGTTTTTGTTCATCTAATCGCTTTCAGTTATGGGCCCACACACAAGGTTGCTACCGTCGCACGAATATTCCCGACGTTAAAGAATATTCCACGACCAAACGAATATTCTCCGACAATAATGAATATTTTATAACCACTTGCTTATTTAAAATATTTGTGCATTTTACCCATAACTAACCACATTAATCAAATCAACCCTTACTATTTCAAAATAATAAATAGAGGAAATTCAATTTCATTTATAATAAGTTGGGGTCTTACAATGACAATAAGAGTCGACATTTCAAGAAGAGGAGATTCAATAATGATGGAAAGACGTCAAAGACCAACTTTTGTTGTTAAGGAAGGAGAAGCGACCACCTGGTCGTCGTATGTTACAAATATGGAGGGGAAGGACACATAAGTCCAAACTGCACGATGCAGTCGAAAGCATGTTACAATTATGGAAAAGAAGGTCGATTTTGTGGTGCACCAAAGTCAAGTCCAGCTGGGATGGAGGCATCAAAGGGTGTCCCAAACAAGACAAAACTGGTAGTTCAAGGGAGAGCGTTTGTCGTAACCTCCCAAAAAGCGAGGAATCTGAACGAGGTGATCACGGGTAAGCTAATCATAAACTCTAGCAAAGTTTATACTTTATTTGATACCGGTTCTGCCCATTCCTTTATTTTTCCTACTTGCACTCAACATTTAAATTTGACTCCGGAGAAATTAAACTTTGACTTATATGTTGAAACTCTGTTGGGAGAAACCTTCATTACATCCACAGTTTATAAGTCTTGTTTGATTCAAATCGGTAACCGCACATTACCTGTCGATCTTATTTCCTTAAAAATACTTGCATTTGATGTGATTTTAGGGATTGATTGGTTAACTACTCATCATGCTAAAATTGATTATTTTCGTAAGGTTGTTAGCTTTCATATTCCTAACCAACCTATTATGCAAATTCAAGCAACCAAACCACTAAAATCAATCACTGTCATATCAAGTCATAAAGCTATTCGTTTATTAAAATATGGATGTCAAGCTTTCTTAGCCCATGTCACGGATTTAAATAAAAATACGTCAGATTTGAATGATATTTCTATTGTTAATAAATTTCCTGACGTATTCCCTGAAGAACTTCCTGGCCTACCCCCAGAGTGTGAAATTGAATTTTGTATCGACCTTGAATTCGGTACAAAATCCATTTCCAAATCCCCATATCGAATGACTCCTATTGAACTTCAGGAGTTAAAAACCCAACTACAAGAATTGTTAGACATCGGTTTCATTCGGCCCTAAAGACGTCTCAAGTGGGGTGCTCCTGTTTTATTCGTGAAAAAGAAAGATGGAAGTATGCGACTTTGTATTGATTATCGGGAGTTGAATCATGTCACCATCAAAAATAGGTACCCATTGTCTCGCATTGGTGACCTGTTTGACCAGTTGCGAGGAGACAAATTCTTTTCAAAGATTGATCTTCGTTCAGGATATCATCAGTTGAAGATTAAAACTGATGACATTCCAAAGACTGCTTTCAGAACTCGGTACGGGCATTATGAATTCCTAGTCATGTCTTTTGGATTGACTAATGCTCCTGCTGCCTTTATGGACATGATGAACCGAGTATTCAAGGAATATTTGGATCACTTTGTGGTTGTCTTTATTGATGACATCCTCATATACTCCAAAACTAGTGAAGACCATGAGAAACACTTGAGGCTGATACTCCAAAAGCTTCGTGAAAACAAGATATATGCCAAGTTAAAAGAATGTGAGTTCTGGCTTGAGGAAGTTGCATTCCTTGGGCACGTGATATCAAATTATGGAATATATGTTGACCCGACAAAGATTGAAGCAATTCAAAGCTGGGAGCAACCTAAGTCAGTGACCGAAGTACGTAGCTTTCTCGGCTTAGCTGGTTATTATCGGAGATTCGTAGAAGGGTTTTCTCGAATCGCTACTCCATTAACTCAGCTGACTCGAAAAGATACAAAATTCGGTTGGAGCGAGGAATGTGAAAAGAGTTTTCAAGAACTCAATAGGAGACTCATTTCAGCACCTATTTTGATAATACCATTTGGCTTGGAGGGATTTGTCATCTATAGTGATGCTTCAGGCAAAGGGTTAGGATGTGTTCTCATGCAACATGGGAAAGTCACAGCCTATGCCTCGCGACAACTCAAAGAATATGAGAGGAATTATCCTACTCATGATCTAGAGTTAGCGGTGATCAATGCTTTTTGCGCTTAAGATATGAAGGCATTACCTGTATGGAGAGAAGGTGGAGATCTATACGGATCATAAAAGCCTTAAATATTTCTTCACTCAAAAGGAACTCAACATGCAGCAACGACGATGGCTTGAGTTGTTGAAAGATTATTATCATACCATCCAATACCATCCTGGAAAAGCGAATGTAGTAGCTGACACATTGAGTAGAAGATCATATGCGGGCATGAGTACAATATTGTCAACACAAAGGCCCATTTTGTGTGACTTGGAAAGGATGGAAATAGAGTTAAAGACTCCAGGGACCCATGTGATGATGGCGAATATACAAGTGGAACCGACTTTAATCGATAAAGTTAAAGCTGCTCAAGCTACAGACCTGGAGCTGATGCGTATGAGGAAGAAAGTGCAAGAAGGTGCTATTTTAGAAGCAAGAATCGATGAAGAATGAATACTTTGAGTCAACTCCAGACTTTGTGTTCCTAATGATTCTGACTTGAAGTATAAAATCATGATGGAGGCACATAACACACCGTTTGCAATCCATCCTGGGAGTACCAAAATGTATCATGATCTTCGACATACATTTTGGTGGAGCAATATGAAGAGAGAGATAGCGGACTTTATCTCAAGGTGTCTAGCTTGTCAACGAGTCAAGGCGGAGCATCAAGTGCCAAAAGGTCCATTACAACCAGTTGAAATTCTAGAATGGAAGTGGGAGCACATTACCATGGATTTCGTTACTGGTCTTCCCAAGGTTTCTCAAGGCATAGATGCGATTTGGGTCATTGTTGATAGATTGACCAAATCTGCTCATTTCTTACTGATACGAGAAACTTATACACTTGAACGTCTTACTAGTATGTACACAAATGAGATTGTAAGATTTCATGGTATGCCAATATCCATAGTTTCTGATCGAGACCCAAGATTCAATTCAAGATTTTGGGTTAGTTTGCAAAAAGCTATGGGCACGGATTTATGATTTAGTTCGGCATATCATCCTTAAACAGATGGGCAATCAGAAAGGACTATTCAAACTCTTGAAGATTTATTAAGACTGTGTCCTTGACATCAAGGGAAGTTTGGACAAGTTCTTACCATTGGTGGAGTTTTCCTACAACAATAGTTATCAAGCAAGTATTGGCATGGCTCCATTAGAGGCGTTATATGGAAGAAAGTGTCGTTCTCCAGTATGCTGGGATGAGATGGGTGAAGCAACGTTGTTGGGACCAAATTTGGTATGTATGACTACGGAAAAGATTCAGACGATCCGACAACATATAAAAACCTCACAAGATCGACAAAAGAGTTATGCTGATCTTCATCGAAAGGACGTGGAATTCAATATTAGAGATCATGTGTTGTTACGTGTTGCTCCATGGAAAGGAGTTACAAGATTTGGAAAAAGAGAAAAGCTCAATCCTCGATTCATTGGCCCATTTTTAATCCTCGATCGAGTAGGAACTCTGGCCTATGGACTCGCCTTATTGCCAAGTATGTCTCGTGTTCATAACGTTTTTCACATATCTATGTTACGTAAATATGTGAAAGACTCAAACCATATTATTGAACTAGAACTAGACAAGATAGAGGAAGATTTAACATATGAAGAGGTACCTGTTAAAATCTTGAATAAGAAGGATCATATTCTACGCTCCAAGGTTATACCTCAAGTCAAAGTTTTGTGGAGAAACCACGATGTGGAAGAAATGACCTGGGAGTTAGAATCTGAAATGAAATCAAGGTATCCTCACCTCTTGACATACAGTCGCGCACCCTAATTTCGAGGACGAAATTTCATAAGAAGGGAGGTTGTAAGACCCCAACTTTTATGAATAAAGATTAATTTCTCTTGAAATATATTTTTGAATATTATGGTGTGGATATAATATAATGTTATAGTTGTGGGTAATATTTATAAACTTTACAAAGTAAGCAATTGGTTATATAATATTCGATTGGTCGAGAAATATTCGTTTTAACAGGGAATATTCGTACGACGGCACAATTATTGGTGGACCCCACAACGGAAGTATTATCGTAGTTAGAAAATGACATAATTATCTTTTTATAAAAATAACGGCGGAAGTTTTACCGTTAAACCGTTGAACTACCGGTAGTAGTAAAGTACGAGAATAATACCCGTGGTTGCATAGTAGCACACGATATTGATTATTGATGCTTACGTGAGAAGTCACTCAGTTATACTCAATTATTGCTATAAAGAATCACTTGATCATATCTCTCATATTATTGATTCAATTATTGTCACAAAGATCATCTCGCATAATATGTTATATTATTAAATCAATAATTGAGACGACAAAGTTATTCATATTATTAAATTGCAATATTTATAATGTGCAGAAGTTACATCGAGGAGAGGTTTGGTCATCTAATCATGGCATAATAAGGAGAAATCCTTATCTGAAAGCCCCTCTTTCCAGGAACGACACGGTTGTTAAATATTGTGAGTTATAATATTAATGATGAATAAGTTCATGTTGATTAAAGATGAAATTGATGGTTCCATTGTGTTGAAATTATTAGTGTTAGTGGAAATCGACATTTATTTCGATATTAATTGATGTATGGAAGTTTTACTGACCAGTCGAGTAATTAATCGAATAAATGAGAAATTAATTGCTATTAATTCACATGATTATAACTATTTGTTCACATGTGTGTACTATTGATTCACATTATTTACTATTATGGGAGGTGGTGCAAGTTTGATAATACTTGCAGGACTAAATTAAAAATGAAGAAAAAGAGGAAGGTATTATACTGTAATATTTTGAGCCCCAAAACGTGCAATTATCAAAACTATATTTTCCTATAAAAGAAGCTCATTCTTCCTTCATTTCTCACCAATTCACTAAAGCTATAGAGCAATTATTATAGAGAGAAATTATAGAGAGAAAGAAGAAGAGAAGTCTTCTACCTCACTATTCTAGTATCCAGTCTTCTTCTAAGGTAAGGGGTATTATTCTTTCGTATTCATGAAGAGAGTTATTTTCTTTCAATACTCGTAAGAGTTGTTATTCCTTTCTTTATTATTATGTTAGAATAACTTGTCTGTCAAGTACCGCATACATGGTGAAATTCTTACGTTATTCCATTCTTTATTATTACATTGGAATAACACATCTGCATCTGATCTATCGCATGCTGGTGAATTTACGTTGTTATTCCATTCTTTATTATTACTGTTAGAACATCACATGCATGCGGATTACGCATGACTGGTTCCATTCTTTATTATTCTCGTTGGAATATCACATGCATGCGGATTACGCATGACACAGTTCCATTCTTTATTATTACGTTGGAATATCCTATCATGCGGATTACGCATGACCTGGTTCCATTCTTTATTATTACATTGGGAATAACTCTTTTTTATCTGATCTATCGCATGCCCGGTGAATTCTTCGATTATTCAATTCTTTATTATTTTGTTGGAATAACTCGCTCATGTGGATTCTGCATGCATGGTGAATGATCCTTCGTATTCATTCCTTATTAAATTGTGGAAATGATCTGTCTACGTGGATTATCGCATGGCAGACGAAAATCCATTTGAAGTTTCATATATTCTATTATACTTAGTCGGTTAAAGTTTTGGCTTCTATACTCAATGAAATTAGTAGAATATCCAGATATTTGCGCTTCATCGAAAGATTTTTCATGGAAATATTCTTACGAGCATTCTTGAATTTTACTCCACAAAGCGAAGATCATGTTGACAATTTGGACATAATTGATTTTAGGATAAATTAACTTATAAATCTTTAAAATTTATTCTTAAACTTGTTTTATTGAATTATTATGTCATTGTCATCATCCTCATGCTTATATTGTGATGAAAGTCATCTTTGGCTTACGTGCATAGATAGGACTTGGTATGATTATGACCAGGGATCATTCGGTATAATCATGACTGTAATGTTATAAATGATGTGGTAAAAGTCCTCGATTGTATTCAGTAGTGCATTGATGGGACGATTTTTGGTATGATTATGACGAGGATTATTCGGTAGATAGTCATGACCATTGATGATTTAATGAATATCCTTGGCCCGTAGTGCATGGATGACTCGATGATGTGGTTTATTTATTGTTGAGTCTCGTGATAAAAATTGATGAAAACATTTTAAATCATAGAAGATAGTAGATATCATGCTCTACTTGACTTTTCTAATGGATTGCTTATTCATTGTAGTTAAACTTGATGTCTATTGTATTTTATCGGTTTAACATTGTTGAAGACTAATGATAATTTATTCGCATTATCTTAGTCATAATATTTTTCTTTGGGCTAGTTGAGCTCACCCTTTTGCTTTTATTGTTCTCTTCAGAAATGAGAGCGTGGCGGGACTAGTCGGGGAACGGAGTGATGGTCCGAGATGGTGTATTAGTAGTCCTCACTATTCTATAAAATAGTGTGACAATAAATGTAATGAGGGCTCTATTTGAGAGTGGATATTGTCTAGAAGGCAATATTTTTGTTTAAACTCTCAGCTATGTTTTGTCGTATATTACACGACGGTTGTATAATTAAGTTTGTATTTGTATTCTGTACCATGTATAACTAAAGATGGGTAATGTATACCTATTTTGGGGGCATCACAACTAATCCTTAATTTCCTAATATGGTAGTAATTGTACCTTAATATTACATTATGGGAATTAGAGAAACCAAACCAAGCCTAGATAACAAGATTGTTGAGATTTTTTTTCTCTTGTCCCAAATTGAGTGTCACTAAGTACACGAATAATGACTTGAAGCTAAAACACGTATTTTCCAAAAGGCTATGGAATAGGTGATCATTTTCTAGGAAGATGGCTGGTAAGGGTGGTTGATCAACTCTCTAGTAACCAATGTTTTCTTCCATTACACCATGAACTCCAACCTTAGTGTAATGTCAATGTCTAGTCCAAGTTCCTTCTATAAATACAAGTTTAAATTCAGTTTTTGTGTTGCTAGAAGTTGTTTGATAGTCTAATTGAAGAGTTATAAGTTGTTGAGCTACTATAGAAGCATACTAAGAGTGTAGGGAGTCCAATTCAAGCTTGAGAAGGTATAGACCCTACTTATGTTCTTGAAATGGGTCTTGTGAAGTTCTTGAAATTTCTTGAATTCCTATGTCAATTGATATGAATTAACATGTTATAATGTGTTTAAGAAGTTTACTTACATGTATAAACACTTTAATGATGGTTTGGAACTAGCTTAAATCGTTGGAAATTGAGTTAGTAGTTACTCTGCAAAACAGAGTCTGCTTATTGCTTCTGACTTTGACGTGGCGCAGCTGCGCCCTGTTTGTACTAGGGTGCAGTGCAGCTGCGCTGTACCTCAAAATCAGTTTCTGATTTCTATTATGCTACATGTTGTGAACTTGGTATTATGACTTATATATATATATATATACATACCTAAAAAGGGGTATAACATGAGGTATAAGGTTTTCTTATGTAGTATGAGGTGATCAACATGATTTAATGAGAGATTTGTACAAAAAACTTAAAGTGTTAAAAACAAACTTTGAAGCAATTCATGTTCTGCAAATTCTGAACTTAGTAGCCCATACATATGACTGATTTAGAACCTAAATAAGCATGATGTATGATTCTTAGTACTATATTCATGACCAAACTTGTTAGACCTTGTGTTAGAGAGGTTTTCAAGAAAAAGCTTGTTATGTTAAAGCTAACATGCATGAATATTACATGATATACATTCTGATCTTGTGAGCATGTTAACATGAATTGACTACATATGATTAGAGCCTTAAAGTTGTCTTGTATGTGTTAAATTGCATTGTTCAAGTTTAAAATGGTTTCAAAAGCAAACTTGAACATATTTTCAAAATCTAGTTGCATCACATGAATATCTAGATTCTAAAGGATTAAGATGTCATGTTATGACATGATTCGTATGTATTGAACATGTTGATAACTAAACATGAGTTTAAAGCATGATTCGAAGTGTTAAACAATGATAGTTGTGAACAAACAATACGAATACTATAAGCATGTGTATTAACAGATTTTATAATATCTCTATGTAGACATATAGCCAAATTATAAAACATGGTAACTACATGGTCTTGTTATTCTTTAATACCATGAAAGTTATAAGTTAAAACTTGTAAGAATGAACTCAAGAGTGGTCATATGCTATGTGGGAACTTCTAATGTACATGTATGTTAAAGTATAAGTGTAGTGGTATGTTAGAGTGGGACTGAAATCAGGAGAAGCAAGAGCTCAACCACGGTTCAGCAGAGGGAGGGTGTGTGCAATTGCGCCATCCCTAAGCCTAGACATGGTGCAGCTGCGCCATCCTGCAGTCAAGAATAGTTTTTGTCTTTGATCTGAAGTTCAAGGTATGCTTATATGATTACTTTAACTTGTAATATATGACCAATATGCTATGTAATGTGTTAAGAAGCATGCTACGTGATAGAGATGAATGTTAATTATGATTTTTGAATGTTAAGACCAAAATAATGTGACGCCCCCAAAACAGGTATACATCACCCATCTTGGGTCGCCAAATACATGGTACAAAATTCAAATACAAACTTAATTAATACAACGGTCGTGTAAAATACGACAAAACATAGCTGAGAGTTTTAACACGAATATTATCTTCTAAATAATATCCACACTCAATGGAGTCCTCATTACAATTATTATCACACTATTTCATAGAGTGAGGACTACTATAGCCATTTATCATGGACCATCACTCCATTCCCCGACTCGTCCCAACTATATTCTCATTTTCTGAATAGAACAATGAAAGAAAAGGGTGAGCTCAACTAGCCCAGTAAGAAATATTATGAGTAAGATAATGTAGAATAAATTATCGTTAGCCTTCAACAGTATAACAACTAATAGAATACAATAGACAACAAGTTTTAGATCAACAATTGCAGCAAAACAAGCAATCTATTAGAAGAGTCAAGTAGAGCATGATATCTACTATCTTCTATGATTTAAAAAGTTTATCATTAATTTTATCGCTGAGACTCAGCTTAATAAATAATCCACATCATCGAATCGTCCTTGCACTACGGCTAAGGATATTCATTAGTATCATGACCACGAATTATTCATGCACTACGGGCCAAGGATATTCATTTTTTCACCAATGGTCATGATTATACCGAATAATCCCTGGTCATAATCATACCAACAACTGTCCATCAATGCACTACGGGTCAATGAGGACTTTTACCACTTCATTTGTAACATTACGGGTCATGATTATACCGAATGATCCCTGGTCATAATCATACCAATCAACAGTTCATCTTTGCACCCTTGGCCGAAGATGACTTTCATCACAATATAAGCATGAGGATGATGACAATGATATAAGCATTAATCAAACGAAATCAAGAATAAATATTAAAGACTTTAAATTTATCCAGAGTTTAAAAATATCCAAATTGTCAACATGATACTACTTTGTGGAGTAAAATTCAAGAATAATATTCATGTATCAAAAATAATTTTGGACAGAAAAGAAATCAATTTTTATCGTGAATATTACCCCGGGTGAATAATACCTGAGTGAATAGTATCCCGTGAATAGTACTTCGGGAATAGTACCCCGTGAATAGTATCCCAGCATGAAAAGTGTCCCGAATACCCGAGTGAATAATATTCGAGTGAATAGTAACCGGGTGAATAGTAATCTGTGAATAGTAACCCGTGAATAGTATCCCGACATGAAAAGTACCCCGAATTCTCGAGTGAACAATACTAGAGTGAATAGTCTCCGGGTGAATAGTAACCCGTGAATAGTACTTCGGGTGAAAACATTGATATTTATTAAAAAAGTTCATATCAATATTCCAATGAAACGATACTGGATGAAGCGCAAAACTCAAGAATATTCCACTATTCAGGAATTATAGAAGCAATACTTACCATAGTAAGTTTAGATTTAAGAATATCAAAAGAAATAATACCCCTTACAAATACAACAAATAATATCTCTTATGAATACAACAAATAATATCCCTTATGAATACAACAAATAATATCTCTTACCTTAGTAAAAGACTGAATACTGCAATAGTGAAGTAGCAGAATACTCTTCTTCTTGCTCTCTATAGTTTCTCTCTCTATAGCGTCTCTTGTGAATCTCAGTGAATTGGTGAGAATGAAAGAAGAATTAAGCTTCTATTTATAGGAGAATGGACTAAATAGTAACTGATTCACGAATGGTCCAGATTAATTTACTATTAGAATGGACGGTCCATATTGATTACTATTAAAATCACAACCGACAGTCCAGGTTAATTTACTTTTAAAAATACCACCAACGGTCCAGATTACTTTTAAAACCACCACCGACAGTCCAAATTGATTTACTTTTAAAACCACCACCGACGGTCCATATTGATTTACTATTAAAACCACCATCAATGGTCCAGATTAATTTACTATTACAACCACCATCAATGGTCCAGATTGGTTATCTATTAAAACCACCATCGACGGTCCATAAAATTAGTTAATCTTCTCATGGAATACTAAGTTAAACTTACAACAAACTCCTCATAACAAATCCCTATATTTATATCAAAAATTGAATAAATATTTACCACAAATCATTTATCTTTAATAAATACTTTTTTAATCTATTAATAATTATTCATCATTAATATTATAACTCATAATATTTAACAACCAGAAAATTCCCAGGAAAGAGGGGGCTTTTTCGATAAGGATTTCTCCCTATTGGCGCGCAATTAGGTGACCGAACCCCTTTCCTCGACAGAACTTTATAGACATCGTCAATAATGCAAATAATAATATGAATAACATTGTCGTCTCAATTATTGATTTAATAATATAAAATATAGTGCAGATGATATTGTGACAATAATTGAATCAAATAACGTGAGATACTATGCAATAATTACTGTAGCAATAATTGAATAAACAAAGTGGCTTCTTACGTAAGCATCAATAATCAATACCGTGTGCTACTATGCAACCACGCGTATTATTGTACTTTTACCTCCGAGTATTTCAACAGTTCACGGTAAAACTTTTGCCGTTATTTTTATAAAAAGTTATTTTTGTCATTTTCTAACTCTGACAGTTATTCCATTATGGGGTCCACCAATGATGGTGTCATTGTACGGATATTCTTTGACAAGAAGAATATTCCCCGATCAAACGAATATTTCCTGACACAACCAATATTTTATATCAACTTGCTTACTTTGCAAAATTTTCAAATATCACCCTTAACTTTAACCTTTTACCAATTTAACTATTTACTAAATAAAATAACAATTATAAGAAAATTGAATACTTTCATTTCATAAAATTCGAGGTCTTACAAATAATGTTTACAAGATATAAAGCAATGATGTGTTGTTTGAATTTGTGATGTCTTACAAATCTGATTTGTGCTATGAAAATATAGGATAGGTGATTTTGTACGAAGTTACAACTAAGTAGACATTTATGTGTACGTTTGAACTTACCTATATGAGTTTATATAACTAATGGGCATCCTATACATATAATACACAGTAATAGGATTCAAAAGTGTTGGTTAAATTACGTGGATAAACTATGCTTAAGGCAAGTATCCTAAACCCTTGCATTACTTTATTCAACGGATATCGTAAGCAAGTATCTAAACCTTATCTCTTTGAATGCAAGTTAGCCTACTTATTCGTTCAATTGAACAAGTATGTTTAAACTCTCGTGAAAACTATTATTCATGTTGAACTTGGTATTGTTCTTGAATATTGTAAAAGTGTCTATGCCATTGATTCGGCTAGACTATATGCATGTTTATAAAACTGTCCAAACCAATTGACTGGTGCGAAAATTTTGAAAAACTGAGTTGAACAACCCTTATGGTAAGGGGAGTGTATGTTGTTGGAAGCCCCAACATATGAGTGAATATTACTGTGGTGTTATGCATAACATAGAGTATTGTAGATTAATCATCTATAGTACTTGATTCTTTTGGCTTATCAGTTTAATATTGGTAATTCTAGTAGATGTTCAATAGTCCTTAGTGACTACTCAGTATAAATTGTTTTATCCAGTTGGACACGTTGATAGCCTTTGAATTCATATATATCTGTTGATCTATATTGAATTATCATTTCATATCCCAATGATTTGATTCGAGAATTGTTGATACTCATTGTTCGTGATTTAATACTTGTCACCCTTGTTGTATATTACTTGTTGGGCAATTTGTGCTCATTCTTGTTTATTTAAAACCTTTCAGTTAAGGCGGAACAGGGAAGTGTCTCTGGGAAAGACAAGGGCAATGGAAAGGCTACCGACTAGCTTGTACCTTTATGAATTAAAATTATTATGTTGTATTAAGACTGTGTTTAGACTATGTTTAGGCTTAAGTAGGATTATGTAATAAGTCTTTATTTGATATTATTATGTAATCTATTAAGTACTGTAGGTTGCGAGACTTGGGGGAATAATTATAATAAATCATTGTATATTAATTCTAAATTAGATCTTCGTCTATGAATGTGTGATTTTAGTTATTATTGTATTAAAATGAGCTCGTGATGAACCAAATTCGAGTGACCAAGTGGCGGTCCGAATTTGGGGGCGTCACAGGTTGGTATCAAAGCTGTAGTTATAAACCTTAGGAGCGAGTGTCCTTGGATTATAACTTAGGAGAACTTAGAAGTTAGGAAGGAGATAAAACTCATGTAGAGTTTTCCTTAAGAGACTTAGTGCGTTATGAAATGTAATTTCATTCTATACAATGAACTTATGTTTATTTAACATTCTGATGGAGTCGTTGTTTGTTTGTCTTGTGTTGGTGATTGTATGATGACCGACATGGGAGGCCCTAGCCGAGTATTAGAGGAGGAGCCGCGTGACATCCAAGTGGTATTTGAGACACCCTTGATAGTAGAGCCTATATCAGTAGTGCCCTCTATCGATGACGATGAAGATGACGATGACGATGACGATGAGGAGGAGGTGGAGTCTGATCCGGAGGTAGAGCCTATAGGGGAGGAGCCCGAGCCTATGAAGGACTCCGACGAGGCTACTTTTGAGGATCGAATGTTAGGGGAGTATGAGGAGCAGATTTTAGAGTTAGGGTGTAGAATGGAGGAGCTGGAGGCCGAGGCTAGGGAGAGGGAGTTTGAGTTCCAGCAGTTGAGGGACGAGGACTATCAGAGGAAATTAGCAATGCAGGAAATGGAGGTCGAAATTGCTCACCATAAAGAGGCAGGGATCCAGATGGGGACTTTGTTTCACCGAGCGGTGGCTAGGAACGTTGAGTTGGCGGGGAAGCTGGAGGAAATGGAGCAGAGGGTTTTAAGTGAGAGGACGGAGAAGGAGTCTCTCCGAACTCAGTTAGAGATGGAAGTAATAGATAGGATTCACTTCGAGGAGAAGTGGGAGGAAGCCAATGATAGGGTGGATGATCTAGAGGATAAGGTACGATGCAAGAGAAGGAAGATGAACAAGATGAGCTATGCTTTACGCATGGCCATGGAGAGATTGATCAATTGGGTAAATCATTACCCAGCTGAGCAAGGACAGACCCGGTATACCATAAGTCGAGATATGGTGGTGCATATTACACAAAAAGAATATCAGAGCGCCGTGGAGCGTGGGATGTTAGATTGAGTCTAGAGGATGAAGTCTAGTAGTTGTAATATTTTATTTATGTGTTGTTTAAGTTGTTGTTGTTAAATCTCAGTCTTTTGTGTAAGATGTGAGATAGTTGTAAAATCCCAACTTTTAAAAAGTATTGGAGGGGTAGTAAGCTGGTGTTGTCTCCGTCTTTTGTGATACTAGGGGATATGTGTTATCATTTATAGCAGTATGCTAGAAAAGAACATGTATTGTAACATTTGACATATGAATATAAATGATCTTATTTCAAAAACGTGTTATAAACCTTTAGTTCTTTTCAATTGAGAAATGTCTGAGTATTATAATTAGATAATAAAATGAAAATTTTGTGATGCAGAAAAATGCCGCCCAGATGTAGAATAACTGTCCCAGAAAGAGTCCATTAATGATGAGAGAGGACCGGTAGATCCGATACAGAGACTTGTAGATTTATTGGGAGAAGCCCTGAGGGGAAGGAATGAACCTGTACCACCCGTTCCCCAAGCTATCCCAGTAACATCCTTCAAAGACTTTAAGAGTGTAGGACCCCCAGAGTTCGTGGGAACTATTGACTCGATAGTTGTGCAAACCTGGATCAAGGAAATCGAGAAGGCCTTCACTGTAGCTCGCGTGGGTGAAGACCAGAAGACAATATTTGCCACATACATGATGAGAGGCGAAGCGAACTATTGGTGGGAAGCTAATCAGTAAAGAGCAGGAGAAGGAACGATAACATGGGAGAGGTTTACGACGCTGTTCTTCGAGAATTATTTCCCAAAGAGTATGAAGAGTAAGATGGAAGTTAAGTTCCTAGAGTTAAAATAAGGAGATATGACGGTGGCGCAATACACAGCTAAGTTTAACGAACTAGCATAATTTGCAGAGCACCAAGTTGGGTATGAGGAAAGGAAGGCGAGACGCTTCGAGCAAGGGTTGAAGCCATGGTTGTATAATAAGGTATCAGTCTTCCAGATTGATTCCTTTGTGACATTGTTAGAGAAGGCAATCATTGCGGAAGGTGGCAGTGAGGCCTTAAGTCTACATCATAAGGAGAAGAAAAACAAGAACACTGGAAGTGAGAAGAGGGAGTAACTCCGGAAAGAGGAAATGGGAAAACAACAACAACAGAAATAATAATCAAGGTGGGAGTCACTAGGGAAACTTTAAGAAGAGGACTATAGCTTATAATAAGTGTGGAAGAAGTCATCAGGGGGAGTGCTGGAAGGAAAAAAACACGTGTTATAATTGCGGCCAAGAGGGGCACATATCGCCAAATTGCCCAAAACCAAAGAAGATCAGGAGATGTTTTTCTTGTGGATCAACAGAGCACCAGATAAAGGATTGCCCGGAGAAAGGAAGTGGTGGAGCTGGCGGAGGCCAGGGAGGAGGGAGTAAGTTAACGATTGGTGGACCTATGCAACCCAACCGATCGACCGCCCGAACCTTTAACATGACCGTCCAAGATGCAGTAGCTGCGAAGGACGTGGTGTCAGGTATAATCCCAATCAATAATATAAATGCTTATATATTATTTGATTTGGGTGCCACCTGTTCGTTTGTATCCGAAGAATTTGCTAGTAAACTTAGTACACCCTGATAGCGTTTAGAAGATTCTTTGAACATAAAAGTTTCAAATAAGAAAATAATCCATGCAGGATACGTTTATCGAAATTATCGCGTAAACATTAGAGAACACGATCTGAGCGTAGACTTGATTCCTATTAAACTAGGAGAATTTGACGTAAAACTGGGGACGGATTGGTTATATAACCATGCGGCGGTAATTGATTGTCAGAACAAGTGTGTGAACCTTCAGACTCTGAGTAAGTCTAAGGTAGTGTTTTATGGTAGCTCATCGCTTAAGCAATTGTGTTGCGTTACGATGATGCATGCCAAGAAATTGTTAAGGAAATGATGTGTAGATTATTTAGCTTACATCGTAGATAGTTGGAAAAAGGGAGTAGAAATTAAAGATATACCCATAGTGAATGAATTTCAAGATGTGTTTTCGGACGATCTGCCTGATCTTCCGCCAGACAGAGAAATCGAATTCGTAATAGACTTAGCACCGGGAACAACACCAATTTCGAAAGCTCCATATCGTATGGCGCCGGTAGAAATGAAGGAACTGATGATACAACTTCAAGAGTTATTGGATAAGGGTTACATTCGACTGAGTATGTCTCCTTGGGGAGCACCAGTGTTATTCGTTAAGAAAAAGGACGGATCGATGAGGCTCTGTATCGATTATCGAGAATTGAACAGAGTAACGATCAAGAACAGATATCCACTACTGAGGATAGACGACTTATTTGATCAACTAAAGGGAGCAAAATGTTTCTTGAAGATCAATCTATGGACGGGATATCACTAACTAAAAGTGCGGAATGAGGATATACCAAAGACTGTGTTTCGAACCTGTTATGGATATTACGAGTTTTTGGTAATGTCATTTGGTTTGACTAATGCTACGACAGCATTCATGGACTTGATGAATTGAGTTTTCAAGCCATACTTGGATAAATTTGTGGTGGTTTTCATCGACGACATATTGATCTACTTGAAGACAGAGGAAGAACACGCCGAACATCTGAAGAGTGTTTTGGAAGCACTACGGATGGAGAAGATGTATGCGAAATTTTCAAAGTGTGAATTTTGGATGAAGAAGGTTCAATTCTTAGGCCATGTGGTGGATAAGAATGGAATCTTAGTAAACCTCGAAAAGGTCGAAGCAGTAAGTAATTGGGAACAACCGAGAACACCGACGAATGTGAGGAGTTTCTTAGGATTAGCTGGGTACTATCGAAGATTCATCCAAGATTTTTCTAAGATAGCGACCCCGTTGACTAATCTGACGAGGAAGACGGTGAAATTTTTATGGACTGACAAATGCGAAGAGAGTTTTCAAGAGTTGAAGAAGAGATTAAGCGAGGCGCCTATATTATCATTATCAGATGATACGGGAGGATTTGTGGTGTATAGTGATGCGTCGCATAGAGGACTGGGCTGTGTGCTGATGCAACATAGCAAAGTTATTGCATATGCATCACGACAATTGAAGGATTACGAAAAATGATACCCTACTCATGACTTAGAGTTAGCGGCAGTAGTTTTTGCGTTAAAGATATGGAGGCATTATTTGTACGGAGAGAAATGTGAGATATACACGGACCACAAAAGTCTGAAATATACCTTCACACAGAAGGAGTTAAATATGCGTCAGAGAAGGTGGTTAGAATTAATCAAAGATTATGATTGTGATATTCTTTATCACCCGAGGAAAGCAAATGTAGTAGCCGACGCGCTAAGTAGGAAAGGAAGGGAGAAGTTATTTCAATTGACGACTCAAGAAGAGTTAATAAGAGAAATAAATAAATTGGAAACAGAGGTAAAGGGACCAGGGAGGTCTAAAGAAAAGTTGTTCGTAATGAAAGCTTGTCCGACATTATTGGATAGAGTAAAAGAAGCACAGGAGAAAGATGAAGAATGTGAGAAGATCAGGAAAAGGATTACAGAAAATAAGGAAGAGAAATTTTGAATAGATAAAGACGGTATCTTAAGATTCTAAGGGAGAGTGTGGGTACCAGCAGTAACCGAGTTAAGAGAAGAAATTTTGCACGAGGCACACAATATGACGTATTTCATTCATCCGGGAAGCACTAAGATGTACCGAGACTTGAGGCAATATTTTTGGTGTTCCAATTTGAAACAGGAGGTCGTAGAGTGCGTTAGTAGATGTTTAACTTGCCAACGCGTAAAGGCAGAGCACCAGTGGCCGAGTGGTTTACTACAACCGTTGGAAATACTAGAGTGGAAATGGGAGCACATTATGATGGATTTCGTGGTAGGACTTCCAGTCACGCAGAAAGGTTTTGATGCTATTTGGGTTATCGTGGTTCGACTTACAAAGACCGTACACTTTCTACCAATCAAGATCTGATATAGTTTAAATCAGTTAGCAAATCTGTACATAAAGGAAATTGTTTCATGACATGGAGTGCCGGTATCAATTATTTCTGACCTAAATTCGCGCTTCACGTCAAAATTTTGGAAAAGCTTGCAAGAGATGATGGGGACACAGTTAAGGTTAAGTACCACTTATCATCCTCAGACAGACGGACAGAGTGAGCGAACAATACAAACGCTAGAGGACATGCTTAGGACTTGCGAGATGGACTTCAAGAGAAATTGGGACGACCACCTACCCTTAGTTGAATTTACGTATAATAATAGTTACCATGCAAGTATCGACATGCCACCATACGAAGCTCTTTACAGAAGGAAGTGCAGAACGCTATTATGTTGGGACAAAGTCGGAGAGCGACGAATACTCGGACCAGAGTTAGTACAACAAACCGCAAACGTGCTGACAGTGATAAGGGCCAGACTAGTGGCAGCTCAAGATCGCTAAAAAAGTACGCAGATTTGCATCAGTAAGACCGAGATTTTAAAGTCGGCAGTTTCGTATTCTTAAAAGTATCTCCATGGAAGGGAAATATCCGTTTCGACAAGAAAGGAAAACTGAGTCCAAGATTCATAGGAACGTTCGAGATACTGAAACGAGTGGGCGAGGTGGCATGCAAAGTTACACTACCACCCGAGTTGAGCACATCCATAACGTGTTTCACATATCCGTGTTGCATCCGTACAAACCTGACTACAAACACATGATTTTGTATGAACCCATTCAAGTGGAGAAGAACTTAGCGTATGAAAAAATTCCTGTCCAAATTATAGATAGGAAAGAACAAACTTTAAGAAATAAAGTCATTTCCTCTGTAAAAGTACTTTGGTGTAACCACGATGTCGAGGAGGCTACGTGGGAGTTAGAAGATAGGATGATGAGGGATTATCCCCATCTATTTGTGTAACCTTGTAGCAATTCTGGGACAGAATTTTTATAGAGGGGGAGGATGTAATACCCGAAAATTTCCACATCTTATTAAATGAATATACTATTGGAAATGAATATTTATTTGAATATAAATATTGATGTGCTGTGAAATGAATAATTCAACTAAGTTAAATTGGATTTATGCGAATGTGGATTGTGATGAGAATTTTGAAATGCCTTGTGTGGCATAGTGTGGAATAAGGAATTTCACTAAGTAAATTAAAAGAGGAATAGTCATTAAGAGGAAGATTAATTGCGTATGATTATGTGATTCCATATAAGGAATGAATACACTCTTAGATTAACAATATCACTCGTGTGGACGTTAATTCATGTCGTGTAAAACTAGTATAGCGATAAAAGTTGGAACTGGATTGAAGCTAAACCAGTTTGACATCGCCAGAATGCGACCAACTACGCCCTCGGAGAGTACAAATTGGTAGCATTTGCTTGATGAGTGGTCGATTGGAGAAACTTGGTTTTCTTCTGTAGAAAAGAAATGGAACACCTTTGTTATATGTGTGACATTAATAAAACCATATGATAGGGGTATATGTTAATGACATGAAGTACCTAGTAGTACAATGAAATCCCATGTAGTTGTAATATAGAAAATAATTAAATATCTATGTATTCTAGAAACTTGGAAGGAAATTAAATGTTTAAATAAACATTAATATTAAATAATGTTATAATGTGGTTATGTGAGTAGTAAAAATAATTATGGGGGATACCCAGACAATAATGTCTAACTGCGATATTTTATTGCGTGTAATTAATGTATATGGATTATATGATGTGAGTATGTAATTAATCCTAAACTTCCTAATATGGTAGTAATTGAACCTTAATATTACATTATGGGAATTAAAGAAACCAAACCAAGCCTAGATAACAAGATTGCTGAGATTTTTTTTCTCTTGTCCCAAATTGAGTGTTACAAAGTACATGAATAGTGACTTAAAGCTAAAACACATATTTTCCAAAAGGCTATAGAATATGTGATCATTTTCTAGGAAGATGGCTGGTAAGGGCGGTTGATCAACTCTCTAGTAACCAATGTTTTCTTCCATTACACCATGAACTCCAACCTTAGTGTAATGTCAATGTCTAGTCCAAGTTCCATCTATAAATACAAGCTTAAATTCAGTTTTTGTGTTGCTAGAAGTTGTTTGATAGTCTAATTGGAGAGTTATAAGTTGCTGAGCAACTATAGAAGCATACTCAGAGTGTAGGGAGTCCAATTCAAGCTTGAGAGTTATAAGTGTGTATGCCATTGATTCGGCTAGACTATATGCATGTTTATAAACTGCCCAAACCAATTGACTGGTGCGAAAATTTTAAAAAACTGATTTGAACAACCCTTATGGTAAGGGGAGTGTATGTTGTTGGAAACCCCAACTCATGAGTGAATGTTATTGTGGTGTTATGCATAACATAGAGTATTGTAGATTGATCATCTATAGTACTTGATTCTTTTGGGTTATCAGTTTAATATTGGTAATTCTAGTAGATGTTCAATAGTCCTTAGTGACTGCTCAGTATAAATTATTTTATCCAGTTGGACACGTTGATAGCCTTTGAATTCATATATATCTATTGATCTATATTGAATTATCATTTCATATCCCAAAGATTTAATTCGAGAATTGTTGATACTCATTGTTCATGATATTGTTCTAAGACTCTGAGACTATATCTTGATATATATAACTCGTGATTTAATACTTGTGACCCTTGTTGTATATTACTTGTTGGGCAATTTGTGCTCATTCTTGTTTATTTAAAACCTTTCAGTTAAGGCGGAACATGGACGTGTCTCTGGGAAAGACAAGGGCAAGGGCAAGGGAAAGGCTACCGACTAGCTTGTTCCTTTATGAATTAAAATTATTATGTTATATTAAGATTGTTTTCAGATTATGTTTAGGCTTTAGTAGTATTATGTAATAAGTCTTTATTTGATATTATTATCTAATCTATTAAGTATTGTAGGTTGCGAGACTTGGGGGAATAATTATAATAAAAAATTATATATTATTCTAAATTAGATCTTCGGCTATGAATGTGTGATTTTAGTTATTATTGTATTACCATGAGCACGTGATGAACCAAATTCGAGTGACCAAGTGGTGGTCTAAATTTGGGGGCGTTACATCGACGGTCCAGATTGATTTACTATTAAATCCACCATCGACTGTCCAGATTGATTTACTAATAAAACCAACATCGACGGTCCATATTGATTTACTATTGAAACCACCACTAATGGTCCAGATTGATTTACTATTAAAACCAACACCAATGGTCCAGATTGATTTACTTAATTCACTTTAGTACTCCTAAAGTTTTCCAAGTTTGCATTATTCCCCTCTAACTTTTGTAATTCACTTATCTTTAATAAACACATTTTTAATATTTCAACAATTATTCATCATTAATATTATAACTTACAATATTGACAACTAGATCATTCCCAGGTAAGAGGGGGTTTTCCGATAAGGATTTTTCCCTATTGGCGCGCAATTAGGTGACCAAACCCCTTTCATCGACAGAACTTTTTAGACATCGTCAATAATGCAAATAATAATATGAATAACATTGTCGTCTCAATTATTAATTTAATAATATAAAATATTATGTAGATGATATTATGACAATAATTGAATCAAATAACGTGAGATACTATGCAGCAATTACTGTAGCAATAACTGAATAAACTGAGTGGCTTCTTACGTAAGAATCAATAATCAATACTGTGTGCTACTATGCAACCACGCGTATTAATGTACTTTTATCACCGGAAATTTCAACAGTTAACGGTAAAACTTTTGCCGTATTTTTATAAAAATTTGTTTCTGTCGTTTTCTAACTTCGACAGTTATTCCATTGTAGGGTCCACCAATGATAGTGTCGTCAAACGAATATTCCCTGACAAAAAGAATATTCCCCGACCAAACGAATATTCCCCGACACAACGAATATTTTATATCAACTTGCTTACTTTGCAAAAAAATTCACATATCATCCTTAACTTTAACCTTTTATCAATTTAACCATTTACAAAATAAAATAATAATTATAAGAAAATTGAATACTTTTATTTCATAAAATTTGGGGTCTTACAATCTCCCCTCCTTATGAAATTTTGCCTTCGAAATTTACGTACCTGGTAGTTCAAAGATGTAAGAATACCTTGCTGGTAATTTCCTCTGTATCATGATTTCTCCATTGCTCATCTCTTGGATTTCAGATATCGTTTCAGAATATAGCTTCAAAACAATGGTTAATTAACATATCACAAATTTTCAACTTATTAAGTTAGAAAATTTAGCTTAGGTAGTACACACACACTAGCGAAGGTTATTACTTGTCTTTCCTCTCCTGGTTCTAATCCTAGATCTCCGCCAGAGACCATATCCCTAAGCTCTGATACCAACTGTGATGCCCCCAAAATAGGTCCACATGACCCATCTTGGGTCGCCAAATATATGGTACAGAATACAACTACAAACTTAATTATACAATTATCGTGTAGAATACGACAAAATATAAGCTGAGAGTTTAACACGAATATTATCTTTTAGACAGTATCCAAACTCAAATGGAGTCCTCATTACAATTATTATCACACTATTTTACAAAATAGTGAGGACTACTAAGAACCATCTTGGACCATCACTCCGTTCCCCGACTAGTCCCAACTACGTTCTCATTTCTTGAAGAGAACAATGAAAGTAAAGGGTGAGCTCAACTAGCCGAGTAAAGAATATTATGACTAAGATAATTCATTTATCAATAGCCTTCATCAGAATAAATCAGAGATTTAGAACATATGGTAGATAATAAAAGTTTTCAACCATAATTGCAGCGGAATCAACAATCCATTAGAAGAGTCAAGTAGAACATAATTATGACACCCCCAAAATAGGTATACATCACCCATTCGAAAGTTGTCAATACACCTGCGTAAACAACTACAACTTTATTATTACAACAAGAAAGCGTGAGTTTAAATACGAGATATTGCCATCTAAACAATATCCACATACAAATAAATCCCCATCATAATTATTGATACATTATTTTACAAAATGGTGAGGACTACTAAACAACTCTCTAAAACCATCATTCCATACCCCAGACTGTACTCGCTACATTCTCGCCTCCCGAGAAGAAAAATGGAATAAAAAGAAAAGGGGTGAGCTCAACTAGCCCAAAAAGAATATTATGACTAAGATAATATAAAACAAATTATCGTTAGTCTTCAACAGAAAAATTTAATAGAATACAATAGACAACAAGTTTTAAATCAATACTCAAATGGAAAATATTAATTCATAGAAGAGTTACATAGAGGATGAAATCTACTAATATCTATGAATTTAATAGTCCATCATCAATATTTTTTTATCCTCGTAACATCAATCAATATATATCCGAATCATATATTCATCCTCGCACTGAGGCCAAGGACATTCATCGATTGGTCATGTTCATCTAAACACTGCTCATCTTTGCACTACGGGCCAAAGATATTCATCATAAATCATTCATCTTTGCACTCATGGGCCAAAGATATTCATCGAAATCAATCATCTTTTGCACTACTGTGCCAAAGATATTCAATAATATCATCATTTAAGACCCGAGGATGATGAAAATATTTTTTTTTTTAAAAAGCGAATCCAAAGTGAAACAAAATGACAAGGATTAAGGATTAAGGATTAAGGATTCAGTATTTTGTTTTATCCACGTCCAAATATACCTCAAAAATAATCATAGTGGTGTAAAATTCAAGAATGATCAAAACATGGATACAATCAAAACTAGTATCCACAATAGATATTTTGGATGAAAAGGAAAATTTTCATTTTTCGATGAATAGTAAGGTCGATTCGTGAATAAGTGTCAGTATACGTGAATAGGCCGATACGTGAATAGTAACTACACCAAAAGTTCCAAATTTGATAAAACTTCAGATCAATATTTCAAAGATAATGATATTGAAGAAATAATATCATTCGAAAAAAAAAAAATATATCCTTACCTCGGAAAAGACAAAGATTTTAATCGGAATCTTTGGATATAGGCTATAACTTGAACTTTTACCGTATAGCAATACTCAAAGTATACTAAAAATACTCACAAGAATACGCTCGATAATATAGAGAGAAAACTTCAGTTTCTGGTGTGATTTTCAATTCTAACCTAAGCACCTATTTATAGGAAATTGCTTAGAACACCAAAGCAGAAAATTTAATATAATAATATATTTATAAAAAAATTTCTACGCCATCCTTTGGGAATCTGAAATCAGCCACCTAGCATTTGATTAATGAGGCTCACAACATATAAAAAATGTTTTTGTTATTTTAAACAATTAAAACTTCCAAAAATCAATTATTTCGGAACTCCGGAACTTCAATAATTCACAATAAATAGCTCTTTTGTCAGAAAATTCGAATCTCGCGAGTTTTTATAGGAAATTCAATTCTCTACAACTTTGCAGAAGAAAGTTTTTTCAAATTCCAAATAGAAATTGACTAAAATCCACAAACGGGCGATTTTACAGGCTATAATCAAATTTCAGTCAATAAATGGGGTCCACCGACATGTTTAACATGTTTTAAACATTTATTGCAACAAAAATACTCTTCCTCCTCGTATACTCATATATCCCACATTCGTTGTAAAAATATCACCATTATTATATTATTAAAATATAATAATATATATATATATATATATATTTAAATGAATTATTTTATCAGAAAAAGATAAAATTTCAATTTTCAACAATTGTCACATTAAAAATTTTCTCCATCTATATCCACATAAAATCAATATTTTCCTCATCATATGAATTAATAATTAATTATTCACAAATAATATTACGAGAATCATAATATTGACAATCAAAGTAGTTCCAGGAAGAGGGGCTTTCAATAAGAATTTCTCCTTCTTGGCCGCGCAATTAGGTGACCAAACCTCTCCTTAGAGCAGAACTTTCTAGACATTGCCAATAATGTTATCTAATAATATTATTCAGATAATATGAATTATTGCTTCGATAATGAAAAATACTGTGTAATGACAATTATTGAAACAACAACAATATAAAATATCAACACAACAATTATTGAACCAATAAAATACGGAACAGTAATTACTGTAACCATTATTGAGTAGTGGCTTCTTACGTAAGAGTCAATAATTGGTGCAATAACTGTGTCTTCTTGTGCAACAACGCCAGACATCGTGTTTTAACCAGGGTATTCCAACAAAGGTAATAGCAGTAACAATTACGCCGTTATTTTTAAACAACTTATATTTGTCGTTTTCTTCCTCCAATCGCTTTCCGTTATGGGGCCCACACATGGCTGCACCGTCGTACGAATATTCCCCGACAGTACGAATATTCCACGACCAAACGAATATTCCCCAACAACAATGAATATTTTATAACCACTTGCTTATTTTGAAATATTTGCTTATTTTACCCATAACTATCCACATTAATCACATCAACCCTTACTATTTCAAAATAATAATTAGAGGAAATTAAATTTCATTTATTAATTATTTGGGGTCTTACAATAATGTCTACTATCTCCTCCAAATTAAAAGTCCATCGTTAATATTTCATTCCTGTAATACTCATCAACATTTCTTTGTTGTACCCAAGACAAAGAGAACTTGCATCACCTGAATCACTAAAGATTATAGTTAAACTCGCAATTCATATTTATAATCATGTAAATCAACAGTTTCTCCTTGCCACAAAGGCTTAATAGAACGTTTACTCAATATCCCTACCCCAAAGGCTAAAGATATTTAAATGTAATAACAATGATCATACCAATTAGTTGTCTATCTTTGCATTACGGGCCAAAGATATTCAACTATAAAACCAATGGTCATGATCATACCAATCAATTGTCTGTCAATGCACTACGACCAAAGGCATACAACTGTTAACTAATGGTCATGATCCTGCCAATCATATCATCGAATTATCCATGCACTACGGGCCAAGGATATTCGTTAGTATCACCAGTGATCATGATCATGTCATATACACCATCATCTTTGCACTACGGGCCAAAGCTATCAATCAACAAATTTCGTCTTTGCACGTAAGCCAAAGATATACTGTTGTAAAATCAATAATCAAATACCCATCTTTGCACGTAAGCTAAAGATATACAATCAGTAAAACTAATAATCAACAAAATCCATCTATGCACTACGGGCCAAAGATGACTTTCGTTACAATATAAGCATTAGGATGATGACAATGGTATAAGCATCAATCAAACGGAATCAAGGATAAATATTAAAGACTTTAAATTTATCCAGAGTTTAAAAATATCCAAATTTTCAACATGATACTGTTTTTTGGGGTAAAATTCAAGAATAATATTCATGTATCAAAAATAATTTTGGACGAAAAAGAAATCAATTTTTGTCGTGAATAGTACTTCGGAAATAGTACCCCGGCATGAAAAGTGCCCCGAATACCCGAGTGAATAATATTTGAGTGAATAGTAACCCGTGAATAGTACCCCAGTATAAAAAGTACCCCGAATACCCAAGTGAATAATATTCGAGTAAATAGTAACTGGGTGAATAGTAACCCGTGAATAGTACCCCGGGTGACAATATATATTTAATAAGAAAGTTTAGAT
This sequence comes from Panax ginseng, assembly GCA_020205605.1. NCBI lineage: Eukaryota > Viridiplantae > Streptophyta > Magnoliopsida > Apiales > Araliaceae > Panax > Panax ginseng. Next base: position 53,102,138 of record CM035133.1, read on the forward strand.
CAATATTCCAATGAAACGATACTGGATGAAGCGCAAAACTCAAGGATATTCCACTAATTTCAGGGATTATAGAAGCAATACTGACCATAGTAAGTTTAGATTTAAGAATATCAAAAGAAATAATACCCCTTACGAATACAACAAATAATATCCCTTACAAATATAACAAATAATATCCCTTACGAATACAACAAATAAAATCCCTTACCTTAGTAGAAGACTGGATACTGCAATAGTGAAGTAGCAGAATACTCTTCTTCTTGCTCTCTATAGTTTCTCTTTCTATAGTTTCTCTTGTGAGTCTCAGTGAATTGGTGAGAATGAAAGAAGAATTAAGCTTCTATTTATAAGAGAAATGACTAAATAGTAATTAATTCATGAACGGTCCAGATTGATTTACTATTAGAACGGACGGTCCATATTTATTACTATTAAAACCACAACCAACGGTCCAGATTCATTTACTCTTAAAACCACCACCGACGATCCAGATTGATTTACTTTTAAAACCACCATCGACGGTCCAGATTGATTTACTATTAAAACCACCATCGACGGTCTAGATTGATTTACTATTAAAACCACCATCGACGGTCCGGATTGATTTACTAGTGAAACCACCACCAATGGTCCAGATTGATTTACTATTAAAACCAACACCAATGTTCCATATTGATTTACTTAATACACTTTAGTACCCCTAAAGTTTTCCAAGTTTGCATTATTCCCCTCTAACTTTTGTAATTCACTTATCTTTAATAAACACATTTTTAATATTTCTACAATTATTCATCATTAATATTATAACTTAAAATATTGACAACCAGATCATTCCCAGGTAAGAGGGGCTTTCCGATAAGTATTTCTCCCTATTGGCGTGTTGTGACGCCCCTAAAATAGGTATACATCACCTATTTTGAGTCACCAAATACATGGTACAAAATACAAATACAATCTTAAATATACAACAAGAGAGCTGTGAGTTTTAATACAAATATTGTCTTCTAGACAATATCCACTCTCAGAATAAGTCCTCATTGCATTTATTGTCACACTATTTAACAGAATAGTGAGAACTACTAATGTTATCATCTGGACTATCAAACCGTTCCTCGACTCGTCCCAGCTATATTCTCATTTTCTGAAGAGAACAATGAAGGAAAGGGTGAGCTCAACTAGCCCAGTAAGAAATATTATGACTAAGATAATGCAGAATAAATTATCATTAGTCTTCAACAATGTTAAACTGATATAATACAATAGACATCAAGTTTAACTGCAGTGGAACAAGCAATCCATTAAAAGAGTCAAGTAGAGAATAAAATCTACTATCTTTTATGATTTAAAAAGTTTTTATCACTTTTATCACGAGACTCAAATTTTAATAAATAATCCACATCATCAAATCATCCATGCACTACTAAAGCCAAGGATATTATTTAGTATCACGACCACGAATTATCCATGCACTACGCGCCAAAGATAATCGTGTTTTCATCAACTACAGTCCGATCATGCCATAAAACAATTCATCTTTGCTCCCTTGGTCAAGAGAATCCATAGCCATAATCATACCAAAAATCGTCCATCAATGCACTACGGGCCAATGAGGACTTTTTTCACATCATTTGTAACATTACTACCATGATTATACCGAATAATCCTCGGTCATAATCATACCAAGTCCATCTATGCACCAATGTGCCACGAGATGACTTTCAACAAAATATAAACATGAGGATGATGACAATGATATAAGAATTCAATAAAACAAGTTCAAGACTTAAATTATTCAGAACTAATAACGTCCCAAATTGTCAACATGATACTTCTTTGTAGAGTAAAATTCAAGAATGCTCGTAAGAATATTTCCATGAAAAGATATCGATGAAGCGCAAATATCAAGGATATTCCATTAATTTCATAGAGTATAGAAGTCAAAACTTTAATCAACCGAGTATAATAAAGAATGTAATAACAAAAGAAATCAACCATGCATGCAGTAATTTCAGATGTACAAAGTTATTCCAATGTAATAATAAATAATGGAACTGTGTCAAAGCGTAATACGCACCGCATGTGATATTCCAACGAATAATAATAAAGAATGGAATAACAACAGAAATCACCACCATGCAGATTTCAGACAGATAAAGTTATTCCAACAGTAATAATAAATAACGGAACCTGTGTCAAATGTAAATTGCAGAATGTGATGTTCCAAATGTAATAATAAAGAATGGAATAACAAATGAAATCACCATGCATGCGGTGCTTCTCACATGTATGTTGTTATTCCAAATATAATAATAAATAATGGAATAATGTAAGAATTTCACCAAGTATAGGGTAGATCACAGATACAAAAGTTATTCCAATAGAATAATAAAGAATGGAATAATGTAAGTTCTCTTCATGAATATGAAAAAATAATACCCCTTTACGAAGTACAACAAATAATATCCCTTACCTTATAAAAAGAAGAGTATCTCAAGCGGTAGTAGGCGGGGATATACTTGAAGAAACTTGCACTACACTCAAAGCTTTCTTAAACGCTAAAGAAATATGCTCAAGATAGAAGAATAATTCTCTACGCTTTCTCTAGAGTTTCAAATGAATTCGTAAGAAATAATGAAGGAATGAGCTTCTATTTATAGAAGAATGAATCGAATAGTAACCAATCCATGAACGGTCAGATCGATTTACTTTAAACAGACCATTCAGATTGGTTTATAATAAAATATAATATATTCTATTTATAATCTAATAAAACGAATAACTTTTAAAAAGATTTTACTATGCAAAAACACTATGCATAATAAAATATAATATAATCTAATTATTATCTAATTATTGTCTAATAAAATGTATAACTTTATAAAAGTATTCTATTTTATATAAAAATATATTTTACTATTAGCCTAATAAAACTAATAACTTTATAAAAGTATTCATTTTTATATAAAAAGTTTTTCTATTTTATTACATTAATAATACTAATAAAACAAAACTTATATATATATATATATATATATATATATATATATATATATAACAATCAACAATAACTAAATCAAATAACGTGAGATACTATGCAAAGATCTCATCGTAGCAATAATTGAACAAAACCGAGTGACTTCTCACATAAGCATTAATAATCAATACAGGTAATGCTACTATGCAACCACGCCAGACATCGTATTTTTTTACTAAAAGTAGTTCAACAAGATAATCTGTGTAAAACTTCCGTCATTATTTTCATAAAAATATTTTTTTCGTTTTCTCAATCCGATAATAATTCTGTTGTGGGGTCCACCAATGATTGTGCCGTTGTATGAATATTTCCTGTTAAAACGAATATTCCCCGACCAATCGAATATAATACAACAACTTGCATACTTTGCAAAATTTATAAATACTACCCACAACTATAACATTATCTCAAATTCACACCATAATATTAAAAAAAATATTTCGAGAAAATTAAATCTTTATTCGTAAAATTTGGGATTTTACAATCTCCCCTCCTTATGAAATTTTGCCCTCGAAATTTACATACGTACCTGGTATGCCGAACAGATGAGGACACTTCGTCCAATTCTAACTCTTGAGGTATAACCTTTGAGTGTTGAATACATTCCAGGATTTTAACAGGTACATCTTCATATGTTAAATTATCCGCTATCTCGTCCGGGTTCTAAATCAATAATGTGGTTCGTCATCCACATATTTACGTAACATCGAAAAAAATGTTATCATCCACATATTATACGTGATCGAGGATTTCAAATGGGCCAATTAAATCGAGGGTTAAGATAATGCCTTCTTGAACCTTCTTCTTCACATTCATCGCCCGAGTATGTAGCTTGAAAGCGCTTTTAACTTTATCGATTAAAGTCGATTCTAATCATATATTCTTTATCTTCACGAGGGTTCGTATATTCACACTCATAAACGCATACGATCTTCTACTCAACATGTCAGCTACCACGTTCGCTTTTCCACGATGATATTGAATGGTGCGATCGTAATCTTCAACAGCTCGAGCCAACTTCTTTGGCGCATGATACGTTCGTTTTAAGTAAAGAAATATTTGAGGGTTTAAGGAATGGGTTTTTATACTGGGGTCAATACAAAATTCGATTTCACGCTCTAGGGGTAGGCTAGGAAGTCTTCAAGAATACGTCAGGAAATTTATTAACGATAGAAATATCATTCAAAACTGTGACCCTCATCCAAGACTTGGATAGTACGTCACATTGATGCCTATCAACTTGTCGTCTTCATTCACGATGTCGCCTACAGAAAGTCTGGCTCCGGTGCATTCCACACAAGGAAGTCAACAACGAAAGGATCGGGCTCTTTACTTATGGCTTGATATGACAATGATTGACTTTAGTGGTTTGGTTACTTTGAATTCGCATAACAGGTTGGTTAGAAATATGAAAGCTAACAACCTTACTAAAAGCATGATGAGTAGTTAACCAATCGATTCCAAAAATCACATCAAAGGCAAGTATTTTCAAAGAGATAAGATCGACAGGTAACGTGAAAGTGTTGATTTGAACAAGATTTATAAATAATGGAGGTAACGAAGGTTTCTCCCAACTGAGTTTAAACAGATATATCAAAGTTTAACTTCTACGGAGTTAACTTCAAACATTGAACACAACTAGGTGAAATAAAAGAGTGAGTAGAACTGTTATCTAACACGGTATAGACTTCGCAAGAGTTTATGACTAACATACCCGTGATAATTTTATTCAGGTTCCTCGTCACGAAAAAAAAACTCTCTCTCTTAAACTACCGGCTTTGGCTTGTCTGGGACATCCTTTGGCATTCACTATCCTAGCTGGACTTGTCTTCACCATACGACAAAATCGAGCTATGTGACCTTCTCTTCCACAATTAAAACACGCTTTGGATTGCTGCGTACAGTTTGAACGGATATGTGTCCCTCCGTCTCAAGATTTGAAACATACTGACCGGTGATCGTTCTTCTTCCTTGGAAAGCGGTGTTGTGTCATTGCCATTCTTTCCATCATTATTGAACCTTCTTCTTGAAATTTCCACTTCTATTATTTTGGCCATGATTACCAATCAAGTGGTTACCATTTCGCATGTTGATTCCTCCATGCTTATTGTCACCGCTTTGATGATCAAGTATCACCGGTATTATCATTTTTTACCGCTCTTTTGGTTGGGTTGACTCATTATCGCACTCCAATAATCGAGCCCTATTAACAACATCCGAATACAAACACGCTTTTATGAGAGATAAGATATTGACGTATCTCGTGTTTCAAACCTCTTAGAAACATTCGCGTCATTCTCTCCTCATTATCAACCAAATGAGAGGCAAATTGGGACAACTCGGCAAACTTGGCTTTCAGATCGCGACACATCATCATGTTGTTTTGCTCCAACTTGATAAACTCCACCTCCTTTATGTGACGAATACTTTCGGAAAGTACTTGTCATTGAACGACTTCTTGGAACTTCTCCCAAGACATCTTGAAAAGGCCAGTGGTACGCTTTATGATTCCCACCAGTAATCTACCTCTTCACGTAACATAAAGGTGGCGAATGGAACCTTTTGCTCCTCGGAGCATCCCAAGACATCAAATATCTTGGTGATCTCGCTTAACCACGCCTCCGCCTTTAAGTGGTTCTCGCTTTCCCAAAACTCCGGTGGTCCCAGCTCCTTGAACTGCTTAGCGGTGACCAACCGTTGGTTGACATTATTTCCACCTGCATTATGAACATGAGTTTCTCTGGTTTGGTGTTGCATGAATTCTAAAAAGCTCCTAAACGTACCTTCGTTCGTCATTTGATCAGTTTTGTTATTTACAGGAGGATTATCGCCTTCTTGTTGCACATTATCCTGATTATTGATCTGTGGAGACTCAACGGTCTCCCTATGCTCCATTGCTATTCTCAACATTTTCGGATGCCATTTTCAAATACGGCAACAAAACAAGGGTTAATTAACATATCACATATTATTCCTATACTCTGACCAACCAATTAAATACCAAATAAACTTAGGTAGGTCATACTAGCGAAGGAATTCCCCATCTCTCCCCTCCTAGTTCTTGTCTCACATCTCAGCCAGGGATCATATCCCTAAGCTTTGATACCAACTGTGACACCCCCAAAATAGGTATACATCACCTATTCGGAGTCGCTAAATACATGGTACAGAATACAAATACAATCTTAAATATACAACAAGAGAGCTGTGAGTTTTAATACAAATATTGTCTTCTAGACAATATCCATTCTCAGAATAAGTCCTTATTACATTTATTGTCACGCTATTTAACAGAATAGTGAGAACTACTAATGCTATCATCTGGACTGTCAAACCGTTCCTCAACTCGTCCCAGCTATATTCTCATTTCCTGAAGAGAACAGTGAAGGAAAGGGTGAGCACAACTAACCCAGTAAGAAATATTATGACTAAGATAATGCAAAATAAATTATCATTAGTCTTCAACAATGTTAAACTGATATAATACAATAGACATCAAGTTTAACTGCAGCGGAACAAGCAATCCATTAAAAGAGTCAAGTAGAGAATAAAATCTACTATCTTTTATGATTTAAAAAGTTTTTCATCACTTTTATTGCTGAGAATCAGCTTAATAAATAATCCACATCATCAAATCATCCCTGCACTATAGGCCAAGGATATTATTTAGTATCACGACCACGAATTATCCATGCACTACGGGCCAAAGATAATCATGTTTTCATCAACGGTCTTGATCATGCCATAAAACAATTCATCTTTGTTCCCTTGGCCGAAGAGAATCCATAGCCATAATCATACCAAAAACTGTCCATCAATGCACTACGGGCCAATGAGGACTTTTTCCACATTATTTGTAACATTACGGTCATGATTTTACCGAATAATCCTCGGTCATAATCATTCCAAGTCCATCTATGCACCATGTGCCACGATGACTTTCAACAAAATATAAACATGAGGATGATGACAATGATATAAGAATTCAATAAAACAAGTTCAAGACTTAAATTATTCAGAACTAATAACGCCCAAATTGTCAACATGATACTTCTTTTGTAGAGTAAAATGCAAGAATGCTCGTAAGAATATTTCCATGAAAAGATATTGGATGAAGCGCAAATATCAAGGATATTCCACTAATTTCATGGAGTATAGAAGTCAAAACTTTAATCAACCGAGTATAATAAAGAATGGAATAACAAAAGAAATCACCATGCATGCGGTAATTCAGATGACAAAGTTATTCCAATGTAATAATAAATAACGGAAACCGTGTCAAAGTGTAATACGCACCGGATGTGATATTCTAACGGAATAATAAAGAATGGAATAACAATGAAATAACCATGCATGCGGATTTTACATGACAAAGTTATTCCAAAAGAATAATAAATAACGGAAACCAGTCGTGCAAAATTCGCACCAACAGTGTGATGTTCCAATGTAATAATAAAGAATGGAATAACAATGTAAATCACCACGCATGTGGTACTTCTCATATAAAAAGTTATTCCAAGCAGTAATAATAAATAATGGAATAATGTAAGAATTTCACCAAGTATAGGGTAGATCACAGATACAAAAGTTATTCCAATGTAATAATAAAGAATGGAATAATGTAAGTTCTCTTTATGAATATGAAAAAAAATACCCCTTACTGTGTTCATACAACAAATAATATCCCTTACCTTATAAAGAAGAGTACTCACCAAGTAGAGGCGGGGATATACTTGAAGAAACTTGCACTACGCTCAAAGCTTTCTTAAACGCTAAAGAAATATGCTCAAGATAGAAGAATAATTCTCTACAGCTCTCTCTAGAGTTTCAAAGTGAATTCGTAAGAAATAATGAAGGAATGAGCTTCTATTTATAGAAGAATGAATCGAATAAGAATCAATCCATGAACGGTCTAGATCAACTTACTTTAATCGGACGGTCCAGATTGGTTTACAATAAAATATAATATATTCTATTTATAATCTAATAAAACGAATAACTTTTAAAAAGATTATACTATGAAAAACACTACGCAGCACTATGCAAATACTATGCATAATAAAATATAATATAATCTAATTATTGTCTAATAAAATGTATAACTTTATAAAAGTATTCTGCATTTTATATAAAAAAATATTTACTATTAGCCTAATAATTATAAAAGTATTTTGTTTTATATAAAAGTTTTTCTCATTTTATTACATTAATAATACTAATAAAACAAAACTTATATATAATATATATATATATATATATATATATATATATATATATATATATATATATATAACAATCAACAATAATTGAATCAAATAACGTGAGATACTATGCAACAACTCATCAGAATAATAATTGAACAAAACCGAGTGACTTCTCACATAAGCATCAATAATCAATACCGTGTGCTACTATGCAACCACGCCAGACATCGTATTTTTACTTTACTACCGAAAGTAGTTCAACAAAGTATTAACGGTAAAACTTCCGCCGTTATTTTCATAAAAATATTTTTGTCGTTTTCTCAATCCGACAATAATTCTGTTGTGGGTTCCACCAATGATTGCGCCATTGTACGAATATTCCCTGTTAAAACGAATATTCCCCGACCAATCGAATATAATACAACAACTTGCATACTTTGCAAAATTTATAAATACTACCCACAACTATAACATTATCTCAAATTCACACCATAATATTAAAAAAAATATTTCGAGAAAGTTAAATCTTTATTCGAAAAATTTGGGATTTTACACGTGCAATTAGGTGACCAAATCCCTTTCCTCGATAGAACTTTCAAGACATCGTCAATAATACAAATAATAATATGAATAACATTATCGTCTCAATTATTGATTTAATAATATAAAATATTATGCAGATGATACTGTGACAATAATTGAATCAAATAACGTGAGATACTATGCAGCAATTACTGTAGAAATAATTGAATAAACTAAGTGGCTTCTTACGTAAGCATCAATAATCAATACTGTGTGCTACTATGCAACCACGAGTATTAATGTACTTTTATCACCGGAAATTTCAACAGTTAACGGTAAAAATTTTGTCATTATTTTTATAAAAAATTGTTTCTGTCGTTTTCTAACTTCGACAGTTATTCTGTTGTGGGGTCTACCAATGCTAGTGTCGTCGAACGAATATTCCCTGACAAAAAGAATATCCCCCGACCAAACAAATATTCCCCGACACAACGAATATTTTATATCAACTTGCTTACTTTGCAAAAATCTTCACATATCACCCTTAACTTTAACCTTTTATCAATTTAACCATTTACGAAATAGAATAATAATTATAAGAAAATTAAATACTTTCATATTAAAAATTTGGGGTCTTACAATCTCCCCTCCATATGAAATTTCACCCTCAAAATTTACGTACCTGGTAGTTCGAAGATGTAAGAATACCTTGCTGGTTATTTCCTCTGTATCATAATTTCTCCATTGCTCATATCTTGGATTTTAGATATTGTTTCAGAATACAACTTCAAAACAATGGTTAAATAACATATCACAATTTTTCAACTTATTAAGTTAGAAAATTTAGCTTAGGTAGGACACACACACTAGCGAAGGATATTACTTGTCTTTCCTCTCCTAGTTCTAATCCTGGATCTCCGCCAGAGACCATATCCCTAAGCTCTGATACCAACTGTGATGCCCCCAAAATAGGTCCACACGACCCATCTTGGGTCGCCAAATACATGATACAGAATACAACTACAAACTTAATTATACAATTATCGTGTAGAATACGACAAAACATAAGCTGAGAGTTTAACACGAATATTGTCTTCTAGACAGTATCCAAACTCAAATGGAGTCCTCATAATAATTATTATCACACTTTTTTACAAAATATCACCCTTAACTTTAACCTTTTATCAATTTAATCATTTACTAAATAGAATAATAATTATAAGAAAATTAAATACTTTCATTTCATAAAATTTGGGGTCTTACAAAATAATTTATTAATTATAAGTATAATTATAATAAAAATTATAATTATTATAATTATAATTGTAAGTTATTTAAATGTGTGACAAGTAAAACTATATGATATAAATATTATTAAAATAAATTAGAGTGGGGAGTTTAGGTAGCCAAACAAGGCCTTGTGGCCTTTGGCTTAATCTAACTGACGCCTATTGGTTTTTAAACTGAAGTATACATGTGTGTGAGAGAGAGATCTATATCAGTTATTTGGTGCGCGTGTTTTTCCTAAGGCTAGAGAGCAGAGAAACACAGTGAGAATTAGGAGAGAGCTAAAGAGAAAATTGAGGTTTCTCTGTGAATTGGAAAGCAAGGAAGAACTTGTTATCATTGTTGCTAGTGAAAAATAAGGAATTCAAGGTAATCTATTCCTAATTTTTAGTTTTGATTTTCTATATGTATTCTCTGTAATTGAGTTTTGTTGGATTGTTGTTGGTGATATGAATATATAATCTGATAATCATCATATATAAGCAATTAGAGTAATCAAATACGTGAAATTTGGGTTGTATGAAGAAAATTAAAGTAACAGTGTTCTAGATATGAAATGGATTGTTTGAGTCAAAAATTTCATGTTTAATCCGTGATATAATCTATAAATTGGTGGTAGATTGTGTTAGTATATCAAGAAATGAAAACAACATAGTTTGAACTGTGTGATTCGGTTAAGAAACAAGGATTTGGTGATTGAATTTGCTAAATGTGTTAAAAATGAAGAAAACAACAAAAACATGGTTTAAATCCTTATAAATTTGGGTGTTTTGGTGATTAGAAGTGTTATGTCTATGTCTAGAGTTATTGTAGTAAACTTGTAACTTTTTGGCTTTTGGTGAATTGTTGTAGAATTGGAAAAATGGGAATTTTTGGCCTAGAACAAAGTTTGATTTCGTGTTCAAAGAAAATGCATTTCGGTGTTGGCCTTGGTTGAAGGCTGCGCCATGCACACGCTTGGACTCTAAGGTAACCATGGCGCGGTTGTGCCAGTGGTCAGTCAGACCTAGTAATGAGCTGCTAACAACATAGCTTGGAGATGTTAGCTTAACATATTTTGATGATTATAAAAAGACCTAAAACATGTTATAAGACATAATAACATATTGTAATCACAACGTTGAAACCAAAAGTTACGAGTTAATAAGTTGTGAGAATTTGGAATGTGATGTCATTAGAATTAGTGTTTTTCTATAACCACCATGTTAGATACTATAAAATAATTGAGAATTCAGTTTTGTGTTAAGTGAAAGAGTAGGATAATCAAGTCTTAAGTTAAAGATTATAGACTTGACTAAAATAAAAAGTGAAGTAATGAAGTTAATATTAATATAACTAATTGGTATTGTGGTCCTAATGGTATATGTTGGATAATTGGAGAACGTTTATTGTACTTGTGTAACTTACACACGAGGAAAGTTCCCTAACTTCATTCTCTTTATAATGAATGCAAGTTTCATAACTATGTTTACCTTTTGTTGTCAAGTAAGCTTTATAATTCATTATTATGCAAGTTTCTAAATCTTATATTATACTTAAGCAAGCTTATTGATTCCATCGTGTTTATGTTACTACAAGCTCTTGTATTTTAATTCTTTACATTGAGCGAGTTTTACAATCCTAACTCTCGTTCTTGCTATTCAAAGTATGTACTATTAAACTTCGTTGTTACTAATGAAATTAACTACTTTTTTGGATGTAGTACTTTGCCTATGTACCATGTCTATTCAATTGTACATTGTTATTATTACATCCTTGACTCAAATATCATTGTTCAATCCTATACTATTGTGTTAAACTTTCAAATAGTAAGCAAACTATTATTGATTGGACTAATCTATAATTAAATAGTGTTCTAAAATTCTAGAACCCTTGATAAGCTAATTCCAAACTAAATTTCCTTTAGTGCGGAAATCCTAAAATCAAACTAAGATGAACAACCCTAATATAGGGGATTTTGTATGTGTTAACGTTTAGATGTTTGTGCATAATACATGGTACGAAGGGCTGATCCCCCTAAGTATGAATAGTCTAATGACTGTTAAAGGTGGAAGTAGAAAAACTTAACAACCTCGGAACATAGTTCATGGTCTTAAAGACCCTCAAATATAAATCATGAGCTTGTTTTCTATTCTTGATTCATAGAACAAGTTCTCTATTACTCAGTATTTAATACTTAACCTTATGTTGTTGCTATTATCATTCTTTATATCAGTGAGCAATTGTTTGCTCACTCTTGCATTTAACAATGCAACTAAAGTTGAGAAATTTGATGACCCATCTTCCAGCAAAGGAAAGGGCAAGATGTCCAAGTGATGAAGACTTATTTGAATTTGTTTAAATGAATTATGTTATAAGACTTAATTTTTTTGTGATGTATTCCACAGACTTATGTAATAGTTTAAGGTTGGATTACCTGGGATTGATTTAATTGATGTAACCCTTAAATAGGAAAGATATTTATTTAAGTTATTTAAGTTATGTCTTTATCATTTATTATGAGTAGTTAGATATAATTATTTTTAGATAGTGAGCACCAAATTCCGTGGGAATGGAGTACCCGAATTTGGGGGTGTCACATGAAGTCTTTACATCTTTGAATCACTAAGATTCCTTCAGGGCCAGCAGCCTTGGAACTTTAGTTCACTAAGAACTCTTCAAGTCCAGTAGACTTGGAACTTTAGTTCACTAAGAACTTTTCAAGTCCAACAGACTTGGAACTCAGTTTAGTCCTTAGGACAAGGACCCCTCAAGCCCTGGCTTGTTGTTGATGTTGTTGTTTGTGTTGAGCTGCTAAGATGACATTAAGCTTGTTCATCCTTTGATACTTAGCATCTTAATGTGATCCTCTTTGGATTCTGCATCGAGACTGGATCACTATTAATTGGACAAACTGCTAAGTTGTCCATGAAGCTCGTTCTCTTTGAGTACTTGGCAGTTTGTCACTTCTTCTTTGGTGCAGCTGATCTTGTGGTTGGTTCTTATCTTTATCTGATCTCAGCTTGCACACCTTCACCACTTGAGGTTTGCTAAGTCTTTGCACTTTTGGTAGACTCCGTCTGGCATTTAGCATCCACCGAACCTTGGTTGACTTGTGTACATATTTGGTTCTGTATCTGTTCTTCTTCAGCTCTTGGTGGATAATGGTGATTTGTAGAATGGCTCTTTGAATCGTCTCTCTGATATGCTAATCTTCTAAATGTTATCTTCTTGGCCTTCTCGGCTCTCAGCTTAGCTGACATTCTTAACGGCATTCTCATTGTTGTTGAGTGAAGCCTTTTTTTGTTAAAGCACTTCTCTTATTTTGCTTCACTTCTACTTTAGTAGTCTCACTGCCACTGAGACGTATTTTGTTTTTGTTCTGTAAAACTCGTAGAGTCAACAACTTATCAAAACCAACAACTCTTTTGCATTCAAGCTTCAGCTGTTAAATATCCTTCCATAAGCTTCCCGTTGGACTATAGCCATTGGAAGCTATTTGAATTGATTTGCAGATCTCGAGTTATTTGGTGCAAACTACTGATGTGACGTGACAATCCTTTCTTCATTTTTCTAACACTGCAGTCTACTATTTCACCTACCACATCCGAGATGTCACTTTAATGTGTCAGGCTGGTAGTCACCTTTATTTCTTCTTTTCGACTCCTCGATCAGAACATCAGGAGTTGTCCTTCTGCATCGATGCTTTCAATAAAAAACATTCGAATGTCAGTCTTTGTATTGAGACGTTGCCAAGGCTTCAATACTCAGATGATCGAACTCTACGATTCTGATGCAGATGACCTTAAACTTGATCGTAGTTAGTCTTTTGAATATTGCTCATTGACTGATTGAGATAACACTACAATTCTGAGAGTGTTCTTTGGATTTGCAATGTAGAACCTCTCTTCCTTCACTCATGCAGTGCTTCAACACTTCTGCTTGCCTTTGACTTGCAATAGACACTGACAACTTGTTTGAATGCTCTAGCCCTCCTGAATTTCAAGACTCATCTAATTGGTCATGCTCAGCTCTCTTTCTCCTTGTGATCTCCCGTTCACATATCATTAATGGTCTGACCCATGCTTAATCTTTTTTGTCTATTCTTTATAGGTTGGCCAGTATCTTTATATAAACCGCATCCGTTCCTGCTCCTCATCTGGCAAGCACTACGATCCTAGTCACTCCCACGACCGTCATCTTTTGTTTATCTTGACAGCTACTGTATTGCTGACTTCTTTTTGTTAGTTATATTATCTGAAGTCTTCTTACTGTTACTTGTGGAAGACATCCCTGAATGACTTCACTTCTCAATTAGGATGCTGATTGAATTGGTGCTTCGATCTTCTGTTTGCTTGCAAGCCATTTGGTGTGTGCTCTCTGGCTTCCTTAAGGTAGATTGCATCTTTACAGTTCTGTCCAGAGGCTAAAATATTCTTTGGATGCTTTTTGGAAGTGCTCATGTGTTGAGAATCATGTTATCACTATGATTCTTCCTTGGATTTGTGAGAACTAATAGACTTTGTCGAAGAATTTGTTCTGCAGACTACGATTTAGCTTTGGTTCTGCAGACACTATGACTCTGAGAACGGACTACGATTTCTGCCTCTGATATGATCAATAGACTCCACAACTTTAATTATGGTCTACGATTCTTGACTTGGCTCGACAGGCGCTTGGACCAACTCTACGATTCTGAGTGAAACCCTCCAAACCATACTATGATTCTATAGCAACTTTCTCAATACTCTATGATTCTGCCTTGATAGTCTTCGAGTTCCTTGTCTCTTCCCGCGACTTCAAGGTGGTGTAAAGGTTTCGACGATAAAGACAGCCTATCTATTACATCATATAAGATCAACCTAACAAGCTTGATCTTTCTATATATAGCCCTTGTACATCATGTTCTTTTGAAGGACTTTACAAAGTTTTTTTGTACATGTAGAATCAACCTAACGTATTTGATCATTTCAGTATAAGTCCTTGTACATATATTCCTATTATCTATTCAAGGATTTTACAGCTTATTTTAATGCAAACATATTTGCATATTCATTCATTAAGATCATAATCAAATCTTATATAAATAGGAATAGAATTCTCATGCTTATTCCTAACATAACAGTTATAGAAGATATATTAAACATAATGATTTTAAGTGGTTCAGAGCACTCAAGGCTCCTAGTCCACTCTTCTACTCCACGAGTAGGAAATCCACTAAGGATATCTTTACAATCTTTGAATCACTTAGATTCCTTCAAGACCAGCAGTCTTGGAACTTCTTAGTTCATTAGAACTCTTCAAGTCCAGCAAGCTTGGAATACACTTGATGAGAGTTGCGCTCTTGAGTTGTGCTACTCAGTTGCAATTAAGCATACGTTCAAAAGAACTGGGTAGCTGTGCAAGCTTGTCTTTGTTGATCGTAGAGTTTGGACATTGAGAGTTCTTTTTCTTTTTTGTTCTTGCTTACTTTGAGTCTCTGTATGATTTGCTTATGAAGGAGCTTTTGAAATATTTTCGTTGAAGGCATCCGTTGTAGCATTTAATGCTTCAGACATTTCTGAGCACTAATGTTAACTTCCTTGAAATTTGTTGTTCTGCTATCTGGCTCACTAACACATCAGACTGTTTTCTCACCTAACACCTAAAAGGTGGTTTTAGCATGCAGCCCTTTCCTTAGCTTCTTCTATATGCTTCTTCGATACATACTAAGGATGAGTGTTGGATCATTGGGATTCCCGAAATATCAACGTCTATAAGCCATTCTTCATTTGTTATACTTCCTCCTTCATCAAATAGACGAAACTTGGTGCTTCTGAAGCTGAATAGAGAGACACTACGATTATTGTCTTTGTACCATGATCGTCGTGTCTTGTCATGCTCGTGCTTGATTTAACCTTGATCGAAAAAGAACACTATGTTTTCTCTTAAGCTCTGATAGACTACGATCTCTACTTGCTCGTTTTGCAGACTCCACGTTTTCGAGAGCTGACTGCAATTCTTGACTTGGCTCGGCAGGCGCTTGGACCATCTCCACGATTTTTGAGTGTAGCTTCCAAGACAGACTACGATTCTGAAGCAACTTCTTCGATACTCCAAGATTCTACCTTGGCTTCTGCAATCTCTCAGCTGACTCGTCAGACTACGATTTTGTGGAGGCCTATCTATTACATCTCAAAATAGACAAACCTAACAGCTTTGAGCTTTCTTCTATACATTCATTTACAGATTGATAAACATTAAGGGCAGATCAACCTAACAATTTTGATCTACCACCAAAGTCCTTGTACATATGTTCTATGAAGGACTTTACATACAATCATATTTATTTGCTTTCAACATCAAATTTGAATATGCAATTCCCAACATCTTGCATATTTTTATTCATGGTTCAATGGTTATAATTAATAGAAGGGTAAATTTGTAAAAGTGATATTTTTCTTTTCTTTTCATTGGAACTAATAAACGCAAGAAAAGAAATTTTTTAAATTTTCTATTATTTTCTATTAAAAACTCAGAAACAACACAAAGGAAAATTTTAAGTTTTCTATTCTTTTCTTTTCTGTTCTAATTTAAGTTTTCTATTTTTTTCTTTTCCGTCCAAAACTCAGAAACAAAGCATAAGAGATCTTGAAGGGGTTGAATAAATCCTTTTTTAAAAAAACTTTCCTTTTAAACAGTATTACCAACTTATAAATTAAGTAGGTTAATTTAATAATTGAATGACACTGTTGTCCCTCTAAGTTGTCAGTCACTTTCAAAGTCATCCCTAAAGTTCATTTTTCATCAGTTAGGTCCTTAAAGTGGCACTTTTTGGCTGTAAGAACTGTGAATTTTATGAATAAAAAAAAATTAATAACGATATTAAAGAGAATGTGAATATTTATTTTATATAAATATTTATGTTTCATGAGATGAGTAGCTTAATTAGATTAAATTGAATTTCTGTTAATTGAGAAAATGTGGGGAACTATGATGAGACCTGTGAAATGCCGTGTGTGGCACGAGAATGGAAATTATGATGGTTCCATTAAAATAAAGAACGAATGAATTAAGTAGTGAATGGTTAATATCATATTATTAATTAATTGATATTGTGGGTAATAAAATATTAATAAGTAAATAATTAATATAATAAGATTTATATTTATTCAATTAATGGTTGTGTGTAAGATATGTGATAATTAATTATAGTACCTACATTCAAAAGGAAGTGTAATGTGACACTTTAATGTGACTATATACTATATAGTAAAATTGAATGAATTTCTTATGTGACAACATGTATGTATGATATGTACTTTATGTAATATTAAAGTAGAATAATTCAATGATTTGCAAATTAATAGGTATTTCAATAAAATATGTATAATTGGAATAATATAGTTATGTGGGAATAAAGGATTGTTAATACCCAACTAATTATATTCCAACCCAATTTAAATATTATTTGGACTAGACTAATGTACATGGATTATATGATCCCTAACTTTTCATTATGTAATAGCATTAACACATTAAAATCACATTTTGGAAATCCAAGAAACCAAACTAAGCATTTTATAATCAAGTTGCTGAGTTTTAAAACTGTGTCCCATAATAAGTGACCAAAATAGTGCTCAACAGTAGCCTAAACTCAATTGCGTGAACTCAAGCTTGCTAGAACTTTGCCATGATGATGAGCTGAGATGGGGGAGAAGGATTTGGTGAAATCTTTTCACCGAACTCTCTCAATCTAATGGGTTCTTCTTCCCGTTGGTTTGTAATAATAGGCAAAACTATGAACTAGGTAACCCATTCCCTATAAATTGAAGCTTCTTCCTTCTCAATTCAGTTCTCAATATCTTCTGATAAGTTTGTAAGAGTGTGAGAGTACTGAATTATTAAGCTATTGGAGGTTAGAAGCAAAAGTTAGCAATTTCTTATCACAAAGGTAATATTACTACTAAACATGTTCTGAATTTTGAGTTTTGTTGAATTATTAGAAGTTCATGAATTCTTTGTTAATTGGTATGAAATGGCATGTCATTGTGTTATCTGAACTTATATGCACGTTTAGAAGTATTGTTGTTGGTCTAGGTTGCAGGTTTAACAATGTTTGTGTTGAGACTCTGCAGAAGCAGAGCCATTTTTTTGCCTCTGATCGAAGTGGCGCGGTAGTACTACATCGCGCGGCCGCGCGGGTTACTTGTCTTGGAAACTGATGTTGGTTACCTTGTGTTATCATGGGCATGTTAGTTGACTTGATTCTAGTTATAAATGTCTCTAACATGTTAACGTAGGTTGCCTTACTTATAGTCACTCACTTTAGCTTATTTTAGTTTGAGTTTTTCAAGAAAACTTATAAGTTTGGAAAACAAACCTTGTTGCAAACGAACTTACTTATCTTGTGAGCATGTGTAAATAACCTAGATATGTACTTAAATGAGTCTAACATAAGGCATAAGCTTGCTTCGTGTATAATAAGTTTTGTTAGCTTGGTTTTAATGATTTTCTAAAGGAAAACTTGAAGGTTGAAATAAAACCTTGGTGGATCTTGTGACCTTTGAATTCAGAACTTTTGAGCATGCTTATGTGACTTTGTTATATATATACATGAGTATAGAATGTGGGTTCAAAGTTTCCTTGCATGCTTAGTTGGTTTAACATGAGATTTTCATAAAAGATGTTGAAGTTGAAAACCAACTTTGTGGGGAAATACCCTATTTGTATTATGGACTTTTGGACCATCATGATAAGACATTTTATGCATCTAGACATAATTGATATGTGCATCCATCTAGCTAAGTATATTTTGTGAACTAGTCAAGTATAGTTCAAATGAATTCTAAGGAAGTAAAACTATGTTAATTTGGAATACATGGGTATAATAACTTGAGCATGTATATTTAAGGTTTATTAACCTTATTATGTGGTATAATGGTTAAACATAAGTAGCCTGTTGAAAATTGGTTCCATTTGGCCTTGTCGAGATAGAAATTTTTCTAAAAACAAAACCATAACATTAAAAGAATCTTGGAATGGCCATAGAAGAGACCAAACCTAATCATAAACATCATGTCATGTATGATTTTGCAAGTGTCATCATATGTGTATAAGGGTGTGCAAGTTGGGCCATGCTTACATTTTTCAGCTCGATTTGAATCTGGAGCAGCGGTGCCGCCGCATACTCCCTAGTTCAAATCAAGCGACCGCCGCCTACATCGCAAAGGCAACTGCTTATTCTATTGTAGTCTAAGGGTTGATACATGCTTATATTGTTACTTTAATCTGTAATACATGTCCAGTACAATATTCAATGTGTCAATAAACATGCTAATGATAGAATCATATGTTAGATAAGTGTTTATAAACTTTCGAACATAAGTTAAAGGATGATTACAAACTATGTTCTTTGATGTATGTCGATGTCGGGATTTTTATTGTTCCCTTTTCTGTTCTTGTCTTTTGGTGTTCTCATGTTAGGTGAGATTTGTTTGAAAAAATAAGTTGTGAAAAGGTCCGACATTTATATGTCGACGATTTGACTGTAAGAGTCGTCAGTGGGTTTTTTAAATGATTGTACCAACACAACTGATAAAAGGTTTGCACATTGATGTGACACTGCTAAACGGGTCTGTGAAACCGAGATTCATTAGGGTCTGGGGACTTGCTTATGCGGAGGGAAGGTGTTAGGCACCCCCCCGACATCTGTGTTACCACGATGACCGCCACTTTTCAATTAAACTGTTATATGATGTGTGGGGGGGGGGGGTAAATGTGCGATTATTTGGAAGTAGTGCTAAGCCTCGTTCGCACCTATATACACATGGTTTGAATTTATGTAAAAATTCAGTTTTAAACAAGATATAGCAATGACGTTTTATAAAAGAGGTTTTTCAAACCTTGTGCTCAATAGTAACTGAGGCCTTTGATACTTCCATTTTATTAAATGTTCGGCTTGATTGCTTTTATTTTCGAGATGCGAAGCATGTAACAATCCAAAATTTTATTTATAATTTCAAATAAATATTTTTAATTCATGTGTTTGTTGTTTAGTAGATATTTGTTGGATTATTTATTAGTAAGTAAATAATTCATGAGTTATAGAAATTAACTTAATTAAGATAAAAGAGTGATGAATTAAATTTATGAGATAATACTCTAATTTAACTCAATCACTAAATTAGAGAGTTGATAAGGATTATATGGTTCGTTTTAATGTTATTTAATTTGATTTTTGTAATTAAAGTGATATGTTAATTTATTAAATAAATTATAATTATAATCAAAATTATAATTTTATTGTATTGGTTTATGTGGTAAATGGATTTAATAAATTGTTATTAGATTTAATTTAATTTGAATATGAGAATTTATTTAAATAAAGTGTGACAATAAATATGACTTATGAAAATAGATTAAAAGAGTTTTAATTTGGTGTTACCAAACAAAGCCTTAGAGCTTTTTAAATTCTTATTTTAATATTGTTTTGCCAAACAAGGCTTAAGGAATGATTAAGTCATTATTTTAATTGGTTTTGCCAAATAAAGCCTTATGGCTTTTGAATTAAAAAAAATAATAATAAAATACAATATAATAAATATTACATAATTAGTATATTTATTATTATGACTGTTTTATACGTTTTATGTTTATTCTTGCGTCTGTTTTATTTTACGTAAGAAGTTTTGGCTTAAGCTTGAGAAGGGAGGAAGAACACAGAAGAGAGAAATAGAGAAAGGGAGAGAATTCTCTGTAAGTTAGAGAAAGAAAGTTGGAGAATCAAGGAAGAAAAGAAGGATTATTCAAGCCATTTTTATCCTCTATCAAGGTTAAAGAAGATTCAAAGAATACACGAAGTGCAGATAAGCGTTAAGCAGTTAAGTCGTAGTTCATAAACTACGAATCAGGCAAGTCTTTCAGTTCCTATTTGCTATGTGAACTTGATGATTAACTGTTTTAAATTTTTATTGCAAAGAGCATGATATGTTATATATATATGTTGAAAGTATGAAATGTTAAAGTCAATTTAAGACAATGTCGATTGATTAAAGCATGTTGATTGAGTAAGGACTCAATCTTTATACTGTTATATGAACTGTAGCATGTATGTTATATATTGAGCATGATATTATGTGCTATGTGATGCATGAAAACTGTTAGATTTTGCTGGGCTGTCGAGCTCAACCTTGCAAATAACCACTTTTGCAGGTTCAAGATTCAAGGTAAAGTTATGTGTTACTTGAAAGACATGAATCAGATGTGATACTTGAAGATTTATACACTTTGGTTGTGTTATTATTATTTGAACCATGTTTAAGGTTTCGAATAATGTATTAATGTTAAATTGTAATATCGTTTTGCGATGTAAACTATTGTAGTATTAAAATAATTTTGAGATATCTAGATGTAAAGGTTGAAGGTTTTGGGAACGAGGATAGTTTGTAATAGAAAATTTTAATTATTCCACAAATTTCAATGGTTGTATTATCGATTAATGATGTAAAATTAGAGGTTGAATGTATTATTAACGACCGAAGTCGAGAATTAAATTATATGAATTTTGGGGTCGTTATAGTTGGTATCAAAGCTGTAGGTTATAAACCTTAGGTAGGAGTACCATAGGCTATAACCTTAGAGAATAAAGGAGAAAATTATAAAGAAGTTATATTTAAGTATGGTATAATTGTACTCTTTAATGGTTGATGTATGGTATCTGGGCCAAACGATTCCTTTATAGAGCGGAGGGATATACGAACTAGCAACTCGGAACCTAGTTTGTTGGTTGTTTGTGGGAAACCACTCAGCGTACCATATTGAAACTATTAGAGACTCGATGTGTACCAAGTATAGAAAGTGGATACGAATGATGAAAATGTGGAACTCGAATGAAATGTTGAGCAATGTAAATGAGGTTAGAAATTCTTAAGGGAAGAAGTGTTATATAAACAAGAAAATTCAGAGAAGAATCTTGAAGAGATATAAAGAAAAGAATTGGGAGTTGCCTAACTCCAAAAGCCAAGATAACGAATAATGATGTATAGACAAAGCCTGTAAGATTAAAAGCATAAATGAAATCATAAATGATGAAAAAGGGAAAGAAAGAGGATCGTAAAACAAAATAGTCACGAGCTAAGAAAAGAATTTTAAGGGAGATTATTATAGAATAAGATCACGACATGATCTGTTTAAGTTATAAAAGAAAGATGGTCTGTAATGTTTGAATAATTACAGCTTGATGCTATGAAGATAATGTACTATGAAATAGTACAAGATAAACTCACGAGAAGTTATAGATAATGTGATACGAGGAATTCGTATTGAGCAAGTTAAGAGCAAGCTATGAGTAAGACTGAGTTAGGTGGGATTGCAATTGAGGACTCACGTGATGGCTGAGTTGTACAATTCTTTGTATGGGCGAGGGTTTTGTGCTTGCACTCAGTTTATCACATTGATAATCATTGGAATGTTGGTGTCGCGCTATCAATGTATATGTGGCGAAAAGGTGATTCTTTTCCCATGTGTATATTTGATAGTTAGAAACTATTAAGATTAGTCAGATATTATTAGGATTAGGTGTGGTTCTTAAAACTAATGCATATGGTAAGTTCGTGACTCATAATAATATGGTATGTTTTGAACCCCTCAGCGAATATGGTCTGACTAGGATAAGTTCTTAAACTCATATTATTGTGGCAAGTTCCTGAACTTCCAATGTGCGGTAAGTTTGATGAACTATATTGGGTAGAAAACGGTTATAGTATAGAGAGCATTGATGAAGTTGAAGATTGATAGAATGGTTAAGTAATGGAGTAATGGAGTAATGATTGAAGTTGATGGATACTTAGATATTCTAAATCTACTAGCTATGCTAGACTTTCAAAATTTATTGACTTCGTGCTGATGTTTGCACTTTTATTTTCTTGAAAAACATTGGATCAAATGATGAAACCAATGAGTTTTAAAAACAATACCGTTATTTGTATGTCTAGGCTAATTGCTTCGGCTAGACAAAAAAATGATTTAAAATATATCAAAATGATTTTTTTTATATCATCAATGCATCATGGAACCTGGTGCAGAGATGATAAAAACAATGGAGTCATCAATGCAGTATTACTTAGTGTTGGATGTGATCTAAAGATTGTCAGCCCACTATGGTATGATGTAATATGATAAAATCACCAAATGACGGAATCCTCAAACGAACTGTAAATACAGTGCGGTATCATGACGTCATAAAAAGATTTTGAGATTTCTTTAAGATATAAGAATATATATATATATATATATATGTATGTATATTTCGATTGATGTCCGAATTGTTGTAGAATTCTATGCTATTTGATTCAGCTAGACGAATATTGAAAGATGTTCATGGAATTCAAGCGTTCTTTATCAAACTATGCTAAAATAAATTGTTTTGGTGCGGATTCAGATGTTGAAAAGCTGAGATGAACAACCCTTTTATAGGGGATTACGCGGAGGCGTTTAGATGTTTTGCACACATATACATTGTATGCGAAGGGATGATCACCCTAAGTACGAGGAGTCCCTATAGCCTTATGGTCAATTAAAGTTTAAGTTGAAAGATTACTTATAACTATGGACATACGCATAGCGTTTAAATGTTTGTGCACAATACATCGTACGAAGGGATTAACACCCTAAGTACGGGAGTCCCTATAGTCTAATGACTGTTAAGGTTTAAATTGAAAGAGTACTTGTAACTGTGGACATAGTTCAAGGTCTTATGACCCTCAACATGATTTGGAATCTTTTAAATTCCTGTTATTCATATCGCTTCCCAATTATTGAGCAATTGTGGAAGATTCTTGTTATTCTAAAAGGTGAATGTGGTAAGGATGATATTCCTTAGAAAGAAGTAAGTCGTAGAATGCGACACTGAATGATGAATATATTAAATAAGTGAGAAAAGAAATTTTTAAATGAGAAGGAGATGAGTTATCAAAGAATAATGTAAAACTTTTAATAGAAAAGTTTAATAATTGTAGAAAGATCTTTGTGGAAAGAAGTGGTTATAGAACCCAATGAATGAATAAAGTATTAACATAAAATCTATTTTTATAGATTGAATGAATGAATATTAATAAATAAAATTTCGAGGAAGAAATTCTTAGAAGAATGGGTGAATGTAATATCCCGAGTGTTTATGATATCGATCCTTAGAAAAAGAAATGAATGGGTTAAAGAATATATAATACTCAAAATATAATTGAGTTCAAGTGAAAGTTATGAAATAAAACTTACAAGAATTTATTATGAAGAATGGTGGGAGTAGAAAATATAAAACCTATATTAAGGTAATGTGTTGAAGTTATTCAACGAAGAGATTTGGTAAGAAACCTGAGGAAGGTAGGGGTTCGGTGATTCCGAGGACGAAATCCTTATAAGGTGGGAAGAATGTAACAATCCAGAATTTTATTTATAATTTCAAATAAATATTTTTAATTGATGTGTTTGTTGTTTAGTAGATATTTGTTGGATTATTTATTGGTAAGTAAATAATTCATGAGTTTTGGAAATTAACTTAATTAAGATAAAAGAGTGATGAATTAAATTTATGAGATAATACTCTAATTTAACTCAATAACTAAATTAGAGAGTTATTAAGGATTATATGGTTTGTTATAATGTTATTTAATTTGATTTTTGTAATTAAAGTGATGTGTTAATTTATTAAATAAAATTATAATTATAATCAAAATTATAATTTTATTGTATTAGTTTATGTGGTAAATGGATTTAATAAATTGTTATTAGATTTAATTTAATTTGAATATGAGAATTTATTTAAATAAAGTGTGACAATAAATATGACTTATGAAAATAGATTAAAAGAGTTTTAATTTGGTGTTACCAAACAAAGCCTTAGAGCTTTTTAAATTCTTATTTTAATCTTGTTTTGCCAAACAAGGCTTAAGGAATGATTAAGTCATGTAAGGAGCGTTAGGCCGATGACTCCCAAACCAGATGGCTTTAGGGCACCAGGTGTAAAGACACCCCTCAGGCTTAATAACTCGAGCAACCTAGGCCACGATTCGAGACATTAGGCTGGTGACTTATCTTTTATCTTTTTATTGATTACCATTATTTTTGCCATAGCTTTATAACTCACAACTAAGAGTTAGGGCAATCGCAAAGTGCAGACATGCATATGAGGTCAAGTCTTTTCCAAAAAGCGCTTTGAACTGGGATGCCGTGCCCAATCAAAAGGTTGAATAGTCTTAATTCTCCAATTGTTCCCGTGATTCTCGCCCCACGGACACTTATGAAAATTATTGTTAAGCTAAATCCTTTTCTAAGAATAGTCAACACGCATCTTATCGCTAATGCATGTAAATAGAGATTGAAAGCTCATAAAGAGATGAGAGAGTCGTACCTCAGATGTGGATTATTCATTATGAGATTAGTATGATTGGAAAAGAACAAATGATCATACCGAATTGCCAGTGAGATGATGTGAGGGAAGCTCCGATGATGATGTACCATGCTGATGGTGATGACTGGTGCATTTTCCTCTTTAGGATGGTTGATAAATGCCCCAGTATTGAGTTGTCGCTATTTCTGACACTGCCCCGATCTTGTTGTAAGGGTCCCAATATCAGGTTGTTGCCAATTTTGAAATTACCCCAGCCTTGCTTGTTGTTTGGGATATTTGCTTTGAAAGACGGGCTGATAAGATGTCGAGATCGCAAGAGGATTTTACCTCTATACCATATGGTGAGCAGGTAGTAGATTTGGGCTTTGGATGCCCTCAATCATTGTTCCTGACTTGTTCTTGCAATTGGCCTTGATGGTTTTCTTCTGATTTGATGAAGACTTGTGATTGAGGGTGTCGGCTCTTTAAAGGTCCTCGCTGCTGGTTGTCTTAGTGTATCACTGTTTCTTTCTTTCTGGGATTTGTGCCTGATTTGATGGAATGACATTGAAGTGTTGTGGTATCTTCTCAACATGGGTCGCTGACTTGGAGGATTGTTCTTTTGAGGGCAGACCGCACCATTAATGGCTGCCTACGTACTCCTGTGTATGCGGGAGATCAGGTCTGCGTAGTTCCTGACGGTGAGCTAAAAAGTTTGAGAAGTGTTTGTTTGGGTTTTTTGTTTGGTTTGACCGCACCATAAATGGTTGCCTACGTACTCCCATTGATAAGGGGAGATCAGGTCTTTCGTAGTTCAGGCTAGATGAGCTGAAACCTGACTAATTTGATTTTTTTGATTTTGATTTTTTTTTTATTTTATTTTTTTTTGAATATTTACATGCATGGAAAATAAAAGGTATACTGCGAAGAAAGTGATACCGTCCCAACATCTTCTGGAACTCATAACTTTAACCCCATTTACATCTTCTTGGCTAGTTGAGGCCTGATAGTCCAGTTGTTAGTGGTGATGTTGCCTTCAAGGCTCGCGATAGAGGTTACCTCTTGATTCTGAATATCTTCGCTTATGGCCATAACTTGATCGCCCCCTGATGCAGTACATTCCTCATGGACGCTTGAATTGGACCCATCTCAAAAAGGGATGAACTCTGGATTCTTCAATGGGTTGGCTTCCCCGACAAACTCACCATCTTTTCTTTCATCTGTTCCTTCGCATTTTTACTGGGCTTGGGAGGATTCGACCATGAAATCCCCCTCGAACTGTGGTTGTATTTCCTCCTCATCATCCAAGATGATAAAATCAGGAACGTGGTTGCTATCTTTGGACCAGAAGATGTTTGATGTTGGCGGAGGAATATCCTTTGGGGATTCTCGTGTCTCCTCTGTCATTCGATGCATTAGGATCACTCCATCTTGTGTTCTACTAGGATTGGTGTTCATGGCCTTTACCTCCTCTAAACTGCATGTCTCGAGTGGACATATTAAGCTTTTTATTTTCTTTTCGCCTTTTCTGGTCATGAGGAATTCTATCTTCAGCTCTTCATTTTTAATGAGATCCTGGATTTTATGTCGCAAATACCAACATTCCTCAATCGTATGTCTAAGTGAGTTAGAATGGTAGAGACACATCTTGGTGGAATTATAACTCTTTATCTTGGGATTTATAGGAGGCAGCAACTCAGTAATCCATCCTTCGCTTATCAGAAAGTATAGCATTTCTTCATTTGATTTGCTCAAAGGGGTGAATTTTCGGACTCTTGTGGAGGTTGTTTGATCTTTCTTTTTTGAGAATTCATATTCCTCTGAGCAATTTTTCCGTTGGCGAGATCTTCTAACAATTTTATCAATCCCCTTTTTTTCTCCCTTTAGCCTACTTTGATCTTCTTCATTTAGCTGGCTCATCATGGAGAGATATGGGTTTTCATTATGGTTGACCTCTTTTTTCTTTTGGCTTTCTGATAGTTGAGTGAAAAACTGCCTTATATCCTGATGTTGTCGCACTATCAGCTTAGCAAGGAGATTTACTTGATTCTGGATCGTCTCTAATTTTTGCATTACTATCATACCCTCCTCCGAGTTTTCCCACTTTAGGACATTTGATCTGTGCCTTTGGGGGTATTTCTCTATCCTTCGTATGTACTTACGATTTGGATTTATTTCAGCGCTTCCTGACCCGATCATGTTTACTTCCTCCGTATCATGCAGCAACGGAAGGTTGGTGTTGACATTTTGTTGGACCACAATACTGCCACTTTCGATCAGATTTTGAATCTTATGCTTTAAGGACCAACAATCTTGTGTGTAATATCCTGAAGACCCTGGGTGGTAAGCACATCTCTGGCTTGGATTGTATCTTTTGCTCCCGGGTTCCAGAGGTGGAGCCAGCTCGGTAATTTTCTTTTGATCCATCAATATCGTCAATACATTTTCAAGGGAATCGCCCAGTGGAGTGAACACCCGATTTTCAATTCTCTCAAATTTTCTTTTCTTGTCTTGGAATTGGTTAAATACAGCCTATTGTTGAAATGGCAGATTGTCTCACTTTTTTCCAAATGGGGGGACTTTAGGTTGGTCTACTAGCTTGCCCCTGTACAACAAGGGATACATCTTCAGTGCCTTTATCGGGTACCCCCTTGGGATCGCTTGTATACTTGCCAGTTTGTATATGCTTGGTGACTGCTTCCAAGGCAGTGAAGTCTTTAATCTTGCCTACCTTCAGGCCCATCTCTGCCATTTTACCGTGTTTGATCATTTCCGAGAATGACTTTCCTATGCCTGCTAGGATCCTCTCATAGTAAGGAGCCTCTTGGATATCAATAAACGTCATTACCATCTCAGTTTTTGTCATTGATGGAATGACTTGAGCTGCTAAATGTCTCCACCTTTGGGCATATTCTTGGAAATATTCAGTACTTTGCTTTTTGACTTTAGTCACATGGTATCGATCCAATGCCATTTGTGACTGAAAATTGTATTGATTGAGAAAGGCGTGAGCCAATTCTTCCCAGATGTGGATTTTTGCATTGTCAAGTCGGGCATACCAGGCTTTAGCCTCTCCAGTGAGACTCTTTTGGAAAAGTTGCATTCTGAGGCTTTCATCTTCAGCATACGACCCCAGCTCGCCAATATATACTTTTAGGTGGGTATATGGATCGCCTGCCCCATTGTACTTTTCAAACTCTGGGACGTTGAATTTGTCAGGATATCGAGCACTTGGGAATATGCAGAGATCTGGATAGGTGACACTACCATAGTTTTCAGCCCCTTTGATTGACCGGGTGGTTTCCTCCATTTGTTGGACTTTATTTCTTATATCCCCAGTTTCTCGATCATCCCTGAGTTTTGTGATTTCAGGGGTTTTGGTGGTTCTTTTATTGGAATGAGGTTCACGTATCTGGGTTTCCATCTTTTTGCCAACACCCTGACTGCCCCCTGGTGTGAATGACTCTGGTTGAGTAGGCATTATTTGGCCCTGGGTTCCTCCATGTGCAGAGGATTCTGTGTGGATGGGTATTTGTGGACCCTGAGTAGATTGGTGTAGTTCTTTGAGCATAACAGCCAACTCAGTAATTTGATAGCTTAATCTTTCGAACTCCTCACGAGAGACAGGAGTAAGATCACGCTGGGCACTTTTAGCCATGTTTGGTTGTGGGCTTAATGCCTTTCTGGACTTTGAACAGGAAACGGGACCAATTGTTTCCCTACAAAAACTTATGTAGTTTAGTCTCAAGGAATGTATAAATGTTTACATGCTATCATGATGTGTCTGTTTTAGAAGTATTATCCTGCAAAATGGATGTTAGTTGTTTGTAAAACAGGATAGCATGTCAGATTTTTAATATGCATGTACACATATTCCTTCATATTTTCCATTACAATGAGATTGACATGGAATGAAATTACAAGTAATTGAATTTACGAGTAATTGAAATGGGAAAGTATGAAGAGACTTTCCTTTGCGTTTGGTTTATTAGAGGTTGACCTATCTTAGGTTACTCTCGCGGCTTTTTGGCATGAAGGTTCCCAGATCATTGCAATTTACTCGACGGGAAGTTAATCCAGTCTTTCAACTGGAGCGAATCTGGGTGTCCTTTCCTAAGCCTCGTTGGAATTAGTCTTTATACGAGTCCAGTAATCAAACACCGACAGGATAGCCTCCTGGTGGAGGGACCACACAACATACATTCACATACAACGTGTCTCACCGTATGGCAATGATGATATGTGTGAAGCACTAAGTGCAGTAAGTAAATGCATTCGTACACATTCATGAAAAATGTAAATGCAATATCCACACACAAGCATATAACAGTTTTGAAAAGTTTGTAATAGCAGCTTAAGTCCTCTTACTGGATGTCCCCATCAGAGTCGCCACCTGTCGACGTCGGGATTTTTATTGTTCCCTTTTCTATTCTTGTCTTTTGGTGTTCTCATGTTAGGTGAGATTTGTTCAAAAAAACAAGTTGTTAAAAGGTCCTACATTTATATGTTGACGATTTGACTGTAAGAGTCGCCAGTTGGTTTTTTAAATGGTTGTACCAACACAACTGAGAAAAGGTTTGCACATTGACCCCGTGATGTGACACTGCTAAACGGGTCTGTGAAACCGAAATTCATTAGGGTCCGGGGACTTGCTTATGTGGAGGGAAGGTGTTAGGCACTTCTCGACATCCGTGTTGTTACGGTGACCGCTTACTTTTCAATTAAAGCATATATATGAATGTGTGTGTGTGTGGGTCAATGTGCGATTATTTGGAAGTAGTCTTATGCCTCGTTCGCACTTATATATACATTGTGGTTTGAATTTATGTAAAATTCAGTTTTAAACAAGATATAGCAATGACGACGTTTTATAAAAGAGGTTTTTCAAACCACATGCTTAATAGTAATTGAGGCCTTTGATACTTCCATTTTATTAAATGTTCGAATTGATTGCTTTTATTTTCGAGATGCGAAGCATCTTGAGAAAAATAATATATAGCGATCTTAGAACTCCCTCATGGGCATGAAAGCCATCTAAGGAAACTCAAACACCGTGAATAATTTACAAGCTGATCACAGCTAAAAATGTCCATCACGGGAACCGAATCTAAATTCAGGAGACTGAATCTGTGATCACATGATTCCTAAGCTCACATGATGCCGCAATTTATATGAGAGCTGTAAGCAGTTATATATATAAAAGCTGTAAATATATATATACAGACGTGATCAACTGTAAGACCCCAACTTTTTTTTAATAAATAAAATTGAATTTTCTCTATTCATTATCTTGAAATAATTAGGAGTTAATTTGATATAATGTTGTGGTTATGGGTGAAATGTGCAAATTTTGCAAAATAAGCAAGTGGTTATAAAATATTCATTTTTTTCGGGGAATATTCGTGTGGTCATGGAATATTCTTGTTGTCGGGGAATATTCGTACGACGGTGCAGTCATTTGTGGGCCCCATAATGTAATAATCGTCATTCAAGAAAACGACAAGTTTGAGTTTTTATAAATAACGGCAGTAATTATTACCAATTAACCTTTGTTGGATTACTTGGTGGTTAAAATACTGATGAATACGCGTGGTTGCTTTAATAGACACTGCAGATTGCACAATATTTTTAAATTATTGATTCTTACGTAAGAAGACACTACTCAATAATTGTTACTGATGAATTACTATTTAATATTTTATTTTATTAATTCAATAATTGCTACGTTGATATTTTATATTATTGTTGTTTCAATAATTGTCATTGCACGAGATTTCCCATTATCGGATCAATAATTCATATTATTTGAATAATATTATTAGATAGCATTATTGGCAATGTCTAAGGAAGTTCGCTCAGGAAAGGAGTTTGGTCACCTAATTCTGGCGCTTAGTAAGAAGAAATCCTTATCGGAAAGCCCCTCTTTCACAGGAGCGACTCGTTGTCATTATTGTGATTACGTAATATTACTTGTGAATAATTAATTATAAATATATATGATAAGAAAAATATTTATTTTATATGGATATAAATGGAGGAATTTTTAGAAAAGTGACAATTGTTGAAAATTGATATTTTATCTTTTCTGATAAAATAATTCATTCAAATATATTATTATATTACATTATAAATGTATAATGCGATAATATAATAATATAATAATGGTGATATTTTTACAATAATGTGTGATATATGAATAAATGAGGAGAAATAGTATTTTTTTTACAATAAATGCTAAAAACATGTTAAACATGTTGGTGGATCCCATTTTTGACTGAAATTTGATTATAACCTGCAAATTCGTCCGTATATAGATTTCGGTCAATTTCTGTTTAAAATTTGAAAAAACTTAAATCTACAAAGTTATAGAGAATTGAATTTCCTATGAAATGGACATAAGATTTGAATTTTTCTAATAAAAGGACTATTTATTACGAATTAAATAGAGTGAAGATGATCAAATTGAATTAGTTTTCAAATTGAATTTGAATTATTTTATTTTAAAAACATGTGATAAAGGTGGAGTGGATAAGTTGAACTTGTGGGCATGTTTTCCAAGTGAGGTGTGCTGCAGGTTTCAAAATAATCATCTGTATGTAAATTTTGTCAGCAATGGTGGGCTGGCATTTCCCTATAAATAGGGTGCTTAGTTAGAAATAAAATTACACCAGAATTTGAAGTTTTCTTTCTCTATATTATCGAGCGTATTTTTGTGAGTATTTCGATACTTTGAGAGTTACTAATCAGTGCAAGTTTCCTTCGGCTTTTCATCCGATATTCCAGTCAGAAGTACTGTTCTTTTGAGGTAAGGGATGTTATTTTTTTCGTAAATGATATTATTTCTTTCAATATCATTATGTTGAAATATTAATATGATTTTTATTGTGGAATTTCTACCTTTTTGTGTCGGGGTTACTATTCATGTATATGACACTATCACAAATACGATACTATTCACCGAAAAATAAAATTTTCTCTTCGTTGTCCCAGATTTCTATTATGGTTACTATCTTTGATTGTATCCATGTTTTGATCTTCATTCTTGAATTTTACTCCAATATGGTTTATTATGGAGTATTTTTGAACTTGGATTATCTAAAGTACGAATCCCTAATCTTTATTCTTTTGTCTCACTGGATTCGTTTCTTAAAAATATTTTTCATCATCCTCAGTCCTAAATGATGATATAACTG
Organism: Panax ginseng; assembly: GCA_020205605.1. Classification (NCBI taxonomy): domain Eukaryota; kingdom Viridiplantae; phylum Streptophyta; class Magnoliopsida; order Apiales; family Araliaceae; genus Panax; species Panax ginseng. Next base: position 53,134,721 of record CM035133.1, read on the forward strand.
AATATCTTTGGCCTGTAGTGCAAAGATGAATGATTACCTGATGAATATCTTTGGCTCAGTAGTGCAAAGATGAGCAGTGTAGAGATGAAATGATAACCGGTGGTGATACAAATGAATATCTTTGGCCCGTAATGCAAAGATGAATATTTGATTCAAGATGTATATTGATTGATATTACAGGGATAAAATATTGATGATGGACTTTTAAATTCATAGATGATAGTAGATTTTATTCTCTACTTAATTCTTCTAATGAATTGTTGTTTCCGCTGCAGTTGTTGATCTAAAACTTGTTGTCTATTATATTCTATCAGATTTTTCCCTGTTAAGGACTAAGGATAATTTGTTGTACATTATCTTAGTCATAATATTCTTTACTGGGCTAGTTGAGCTCACCATTCACTACAAAAATAAAGGTCCTTATTAAGCGAAACACCGCTGTCGCTTAATGACTCTCTCAAGTAAGAATGAGGTCATTGGCGACGGCAGTGTCCGTCATCCCTACCGTCGCCCGATGGTCGTCGTCGCTCGACTCCGTCGCTCCGTCGGGAAGTGAAGGTCATTACCGACGGGGTCATTGCCGACGACACGCCGTCATCAATGAGTCATTGTCGATGGCCATAACAACGGATATGTTGTCGCCACTAAGCATTATTAAATTTTAATTTAACAGTCATTATAGATGGGCTGCCGTCGCCAATGATTGTCTATTCCCATCACGAATGACCTTCGTGTCATTCTTTGACGACTTCGTCACCAATGACCCCACAAGAATGACCGCTTAAAAAAAATTTAAAAATTGCAAAATTCCCCTGTTCATTTACATATATATAATTGTACTTGTTAAAAATTAAAGAAAAACAAATAATGACAATGCACGCATATCAATAACAATTATATCTTTTACCATCAACAATCAATATAGTTAGATACAAAAGTCTAGTATGTACAACTCAAAAGGTATATAAATACATACATAAAGTCAAAATATAAACATAAACTAACGACAGCCCAAGATCAGGAATGTCAGTGTCACCATCACCGCCATCTATCGTACGATCGCTGGTCCCATCGCCTGTCCCACCTTCGGTCCCACCCTTTATAGTCTCATCAGCATCAGCTCGGCGGTGCCGCAGCCTCCACCCCCATGAGTCTCCTCAATAAGACCCTACAAAAGTAAAATATTAAAAACGAAGTTAAAAACTAAGCATATTTAAATTATTTTAGTTTGTGTTCTACAAGTGTTGCAAACATGCTGATAACCCGGCATCCGTATATCAGAATCGAGTACTGTAAAGTGTAACACGTGCCTAATGCCTATGTGGTGCTACGTGTGTGTTTGCGTGTCGTTCAGACGACCGATGCGGATTTTGGTCTCTTTTTCGGCTTTTCTCCTAACTGTTGGTTCATCGGGCAAACTGGCTGATAACTCGGTATCCGCATATCAAAATCGAGTCCCGTAAGTTGCAACACGTGCCTAATGCCTATGCGGTGCTACGTGTGTTTTTGCGTGTCGTTCGTACCACCGAGGCGGGGTTTGGTCTCTTTTTTGGCTTTTTGCCTAACTGTTGGTTCATCGGGCAAACCGGCTGATAACTCGACATCGTATATCGAAATCGAGTCCTGTAAGTTGCAACACGTGCCTAATGCCTATGCGGTGCTACGTGTGTGTTTGCGTGTCGTTCGGACGATCGAGGCGAGTTTTGGTCTCTTTTTCGGCTTTTTTCCTAACTATTGGTTTATCGGGTAAACCGGCTGATAACTCGGCATCCGTATATCGGAATTGAGTCCCATAAGTTGCAACACGTGCCTAATGCCTATGTGGTGCTACGTGTGTTTATGCGTGTTGTTCGGATGACCGAGGCGGGTTTTAGTCTCTTTTTCGGCTTTTTGCCTAACTGTTGGTTCATCGGGCAAACAGGCTAATAACTCGGCATCCGTATATCGGAATTGAGTCCTGTAAGTTGCAACACGTGCCTAATGCCTATGCGGTGCTATGTGTGTGTTTGCGTGTCGTTCGGACGACCGAGGCGGGTTTTGGTCTCTTTTTCAGCTTTTTGCCTAACTGTTGGTTCATCGGGTAAACCGGCTGATAACTCGAAATCCGTATATTGGAATCGAGTTCCGTAAGTTGCAACACGTGCCTAATACCTATGCGGTGCTACCTTTGTGTTTTCGTGTTGTTCGGACGACCGAGGCGGGTTTGGCTCTCTTTTTTGGTTTTTTGCCTAACAGTTGGTTCATCGGGCAAACCGGCTGATAACTCGGCATCCGTATTTCGGAATCAAGTCCTGTAGGTTGCAACACGTGCCTAATTCCTATGCGGTACTATGTGTGTGTTTGCGTGTCGTTCGGAAGACCGATGCGAGTTTTGGTCTCTTTTTCGGCTTTTTGCGTAACTGTTGGTTCATCTGGCAAACAGGCTGATAACTCGGCATCCGTATATCAGAATCGAGTCCCATAAGTTGCAACACATGCCTAATGCCTATGCGGTGCTACGTGTGTGTTTGCGTGTCGTTCGGACGACCGAGGCGGGTTTTGGTCTCTTTTTCGGCTTTTTTCCTAACTATTGGTTCATCGGGCAAACCGGCTGATAACTCGGCATCCGTATATCGAAATAGAGTCCTGTAAGTTGCAACACGTGGCTAATGCCTATACGGTGCTACGTGTGGTTTTGCGTGTCGTTCGGACGACCGAGGCGGGTTTTGGTCTCTTTTTCGGCTTTTTGCCTAACTGTTAGTTCATCGGGCAAACCGGCTGATAACTCGGCATCCGTATATCGGAATCGAGTCCCGTAAGTTGCAACACGTGCCTAATTCCTATCGCGGTGCTACGTGTGTGTTTGCGTGTCGTTCGAACGACAGATGCGAGTTTTGGTCTCTTTTTTGGCTTTTTGCCTAACTTTTGGTTCATCGGGCAAACGGGCTGATAACTCGACATCCGTATATCGGAATCGAGTCCGTAAGTTGCAACACGTGCCTAATGCCTATGCGGTGCTACGTGTGGTTTTGCGTGTCGTTCCGACAACCGAGGCGGGTTTTGGTCTCTTTTTCGGCTTTTTGCCTAACTGTTGGTTCATCGGGAAAACCGGCTGATAACTCGGCATCCGTATATCGGAATCGAGTCCCATAAGTCGAAACACGTGACTAATGCCTATGCGGTGCTACGTGTGTGTTTGGGTGACGTCCGGACGACCCAGGCGAGTTTTGGTCTTTTTTCGGCTTTTTGCCTAACTGTTGATTCATCGGGCAAACGGGCTGATAACTCGACATCCGTATATCGGAATTGAGTCCCGTAATTTGAAACACGTGCCAAATTCCTATACAGTGCTACGTGTGTGTTTACATATCGTTCGGACGACCGATACGGGTTTTGGTCTCATTTTCGCTTTTTGCCTAACTGTTGGTTCATCGGGCAAACCGGCTGATAACTCGGCATACGTATCTCGGAATCGAGTCCCGTAGGTTCCAACACGTGCCTAAAGCCTATGCAGTGCTATGTGTGCGTTTGCATGTCGTTCGGACGACCGAGGCGGATTTTGGTCTCTTTTTTGGCTTTTTTCGTAACTGTTGGTTTATCGGGCAAACCGGCTAATAACTCGACGTCCGTATATCAGAATCGAGTCCCGTAAGTTGCAACACATGCCTAATGCCTATACCGTGCTACGTGTGGTTTTGCGTGTCGTTTGGACAACCGAGGCGGGTTTTAGTCTCTTTTTCGGCTTTTTGCCTAACTGTTAGTTCATCGGGCAAACCGGCTGATAACTCGGCATCCGTATATCAGAATCGAGTCCCGTAAGTTGCAACACGTGCCTAATTCCTATGCGGTGCTATGTGTGTGTTTGTGTGTCGTTCGAATAACACATGCGAGTTTTGGTCTCTTTTTTGGCTTATTGCCTAACTTTTGGTTCATCGGGCAAACGGGCTGATAACTCGACATCCGTATATCGGAATCGAGTCCCGTAAGTTGCAACACGTGCCTAATGCCTATGTGGTGTTACGTGTGTGTTTGCGTGTCGTTTGGACGACCGAGGCGGGTTTTGGTCTCTTTTTCGACTTTTTTCCTAACTATTGGTTCATCGGGCAAACCGGCTGATAACTCGGCATCCGTATATCGGAATCGAGTCCCGTAAGTTGCAACACGTGCCTAATGCCTATGCAGTGCTACGTGTGTGTTTGCGTGTCGTTTGGACGACCGAGGCGGGTTGTGGACTCTTTTTGTCTTTTTGCCTAACTATTGGTTCATCGGGCAAACCGGCTGATAACTCGGCATCCGTATATCAGAATCGAGTCCCGTAAGTTGCAACACGTGCCTAATGCCTATGCGGTGCTACGTGTGTGTTTGCGTATTGTTCGAACGACCGAGGCGAGTTTTGGTCTCTTTTTCGGCTTTTTGCCTAACTGTTGGTTCATCGGGCAAACCGACTAATAACTCGGTATCCGTATATCGGAATCGAGTCCCGTAAGTTGCAACACGTGCCTAATGCTTATGCAGTGCTACATGTGGTTTTGCGTGTCGTTCGGACGACCGAGCGGGTTTTGGTCTCTTTTTTGGCTTTTTGCCTAACTATTGGTTCATCGGGCAAAACCGGCTGATAACTCGGCATCTGTATATCGGAATCGAGTCTCGTAAGTTGCAACACGTGCCTAATGCCTATGCGGTGCTACGTGTGTGTTTGCGTGCCGTTCGAACGACCGAGCAAGGTTTTGGTCTCTTTTTCGACTTTTTTCCTAACTATTGGTTCATCGGGCAAACTGGCTGATAACTCGACATCGTATATCGAAATCGAGTCTTGCAAGTTGCAACACGTGCCTAATGCCTATGCGGTGCTACATGTGTGTTTGCGTGTCGTTCGGACGATCGAGGCGAGTTTTGGTCTCTTTTTCGGCTTTTTTTCTAACTATTGGTTCATCGGGCAAACCGACTGATAACTCGGCATTTGTATATCGGAATCGAGTCCCGTAAGTTACAACACGTGCCTAATTCCTATGCGGTGCTACGTGTGTGTGTGCGTATCGTTCGGACGACAGATGCAAGTTTTGGTCTCTTTTTTGGCTTTTTGCCTAACTTTTTGGTTCATCGGGCAAACAGGCTGTTAACTCGACATCCGTATATCGGAATCGAGTCCCGTAAGTTGCAACACGTGCCTAATGCCTATGCGGTGCTACGTGTGTGTTTGCGTGTCGTTCGGACGACCGAGGCGGGTTTTGGCCTCTTTTTCGGCTTTTTGCCTAACTGTTGGTTCATCGGCCAAACCGGCTGATAACTCGGCATCCGTATATCGGAATCGAGTCTCGTAAGTTGCAACACGTGCCTAATGCCTATGCGGTGCTACGTGTGTGTTTGCGTGTCGTTCGGACGACCGAGACGGGTTTTGGCCTCTTTTTCGGCTTTTTGCCTAACTGTTGGTTCATTAGCCAAACGGGCTGATAACTCGACATCCGTATATCGAAATCGAGTCCCGTAAGTTACAACATGTACCTAATGCCTATGCGGTACTACGTGTGTGTTTGCGTGTCATTCGGACGATCGAGACGGGTTTTGGTCTCTTTTTCTCTTTTTGCCTAACTGTTGGTTCATAAGGCAAACCGGCTGATAACTCGGCATACGTATATCGGAATCGAGTCCCGTAGGTTGCAACACGTGCCTAAAGCCTATGCAGTGCTATGTGTGTGTTTGCATGTCGTTCGGACGACCGAGGCGGGTTTTGGTCTCTTTTTTGGCTTTTTTCATAACTGTTGGTTTATCGGGCAAAGCGGCTGATAACTCGGCATCCGTATATCAGAATCAAGTCCCGTAAGTTGCAACACGTGCCTAATGCCTATGCGGTGCTACGTGTGGTTTTGCATGTCGTTCGGATGACCGAGGCGGGTTTTGGTCTCTTTTTTGGCTTTTTACCTAACTGTTGGTTCATCGGCCAAACCGGCTGATAACTCGGCATCCGTATATCAGAATCGAGTCCCGTAAGTTGCAACACGTGCCTAATGCCTATGCGGTGCTACGTGTGTGTTTGCGTGTCGTTCGGACGACCGAGACGGGTTTTGGTCTCTTTTTCGGCTTTTTGCCTAACTGTTGGTTCATCAGCCAAACCGGCTGATAACTCGACATCCGTATATCGGAATCGAGTCCCGTAAGTTGCAACATGTGCCTAATGCCTATGCAGTGCTACGTGTGTGTTTGCGTGTCATTCGGACGACCGAGACGGGTTTTGGTCTCTTTTTCGCTTTTTGCCTAACTGTTGGTTCATCAGGCAAACCGGCTGATAACTCGGCATACGTATATCGGAATCGAGTTCCGTAGGTTGCAACACGTGCCTAAAGCCTATGCAGTGCTATGTGTGTGTTTGCGTGTCGTTCGGACGACCGAGGCGGGTTTTGGTCTCTTTTTTGGCTTTTTTCATAACTGTTGGTTTATCGGGCAAAGCGGTACCGAACTTTCGGCATCCGTGATATCGTAATCAAGTCCCGTAAGTTGCAAACATCGTGCCTAATGCCTATCTGGTGCTACGTGTGGTTTTGCGTGTCGTTCGGACGACCGAGGCGGGTTTTGGTCTCTTTTTTGGCTTTTTACCTAACTGTTAGTTCATCGGGCAAACCGGCTGATAACTCGGCATCCGTATATCGGAATCGAGTCCCGTAAGTTGAAACACGTGACTAATGCCTATGCGGTGCTACGTGTGTGTTTGGGTGATGTCCGGACGACCCAGGCGAGTTTTGGTCTTTTTTTCAGCTTTTTGCCTAACTGTTGATTCATCGGGCAAACGGGCTGATAACTCGACATCCGTATATCGGAATCGAGTCCCGTAATTTGAAACACGTGCCTAATTCCTATACAGTGCTACATTTGTGTTTGCATATCGTTCGGACGACCAATACAGGGTTTGGTCTCTTTTTCGCTTTTTGCCTAACTGTTGGTTCATCGGGCAAACCGGCTGATAACTCGGCATACGTATATCGAAATCGAGTCCCGTAGGTTGCAACACGTGCCTAAAGCCTATGCGGTGCTATGTGTGTGTTTGTGTGTCGTTCGGACGACCGAGACGGATTTTGGTCTCTTTTTTGGCTTTTTTCATAACTGTAAGTTTATCGGGCAAACCGGCTGATAACTCGGCATCCGTATATCGAAATCGAGTCCTGTAAGTTGCAATACGTGCCTAATGCCTATACGGTGCTACGTGTGGTTTTGCGTATCGTTCGGACTACCGAGACGGGTTTTAGTCTCATTTTTGGCTTTTTGCCTAACTATTAGTTCATCGGGCAAACCGACTGATAAATCGGCATCCTTATATCAGAATCGAGTTCTGTAAGTTGCAACATATGCCTAATTCCTATGCGGTGCTACGTGTGTGTTTGCGTGTCGTTCGAACGACACATGCGAGTTTTGGTCTCTTTTTTGGCTTATTGCCTAACTTTTGGTTCATAGGGCAAACGGGCTGATAACTCGACATCCGTATATCGGAATAGAGTCCCGTAAGTTACAACACGTGTCTAATGCCTATGCGGTGTTACGTGTGTGTTTGCGTGTCGTTTGGATGACCGAGGCGGGTTTTGGTCTCTTTTTCAACTTTTTCCCTAACTATTGGTTCATCGGGCAAACCGGCTGATAACTCGGTATCCGTATATCGGAATCGAGTCCCGTAAGTTGCAACATGTGCCTAATACTTATGCAGTGCTACATGTGGTTTTGCGTGTCGTTCGGACGACCGAGGCAGGTTTTGGTCTCTTTTTCGGCTTTTTGCCTAACTGTTGGTTCATCGGGCAAACCGGCTGATAACTCGGCATATGTATATCAGAATCGAGTCTCGTAAGTTGCAACACGTGCCTAATGCCTATGTGGTGCTACGTTTTTGTTTGCGTGTCGTTCGAACGACCGAGCAAGGTTTTGGTCTCTTTTTCGACTTTTTTCCTAACTATTCGTTCATCGAGCAAACTGGCTGATAACTCGGCATCCGTATATTGGAATCGAGTCCCATAAGTTACAACACGTGCGTAATGCTTATGCAGTGCTACATGTTGTTTTGCGTGTCGTTCGGACGACCGAGGCTGGTTTTGGTCTATTTTTCGGCTTTTTGCCTAACTGTTGGTTCATCGGCCAAACCGGCTGATAACTCAGCATCCGTAAATCGGAATCGAGTCCCGTAAGTTGCAACACGTGCCTAATTCCTATGCGGTGCTACGTAACGCGTGTCGTTCGAACGACAGATGCGAGTTTTGGTCTCTTTTTTGGCTTTTTGCCTAACTTTTGGTTCATCGGGCAAACGGGTTCATAACTCGACATCCGTATATCAGAATCGAGTCCTGTAAGTTGCAACACGTGCCTAATGCCTATGCGGTGCTATGTGTGGATTTGCATGTCGTTCGGACAACCGAGGCGGGTTTTGGTCTCTTTTTCGTGCTTATTTCCTAACTATTGGTTCATCGGGCAAACCGGCTGATAAGTCGGCATCCGTATATCGAAATAGAGTCCTGTAAGTTGCAACACGTGGCTAATGCCTATGCGGTGCTACGTGTGGTTTTGCGTGCCATCTGGACGACCCAGACGGGTTTTGGTCTCTTTTTCGGCTTTTTGCCTAACAGTTGGTTCATCGGGCAAACCGGGTGATAACTCGGCATCTGTATTTCGGAATCAAGTCCCGTAGGTTGCAACACGTGCCTAATTTCTATGCGGTACTATGTGTGTGTTTGCATGTCGTTCGGAAGACCGATGCGAGTTTTGGTCTCTTTTTCGGCTTTTTGCGTAACTGTTGGTTCATCTGGCAAACAGGCTGATAACTCGGCGTCCGTATATCGGAATCGAGTCCCATAGGTTGCAACACATGCCTAATGCCTATGCGGTGCTACGTGTGTGTTTGCGTGTCGTTCGGACGACCGAGTCGGGTATTGGCCTCTTTTTTGGCTTTTTGCCTAAATGTTGGTTCATCGGCCAAACCGGCTGATAACTCGACATCCGTATATCAGAATCGAGTCCCGTAAGTTGCAACACGTGCCTAATTCCTATGCGGTGCTATGTGTGTGTTTGCGTGTCGTTCGAACAACACATGCGAGTTTTGGTCTCTTTTTTAGCTTATTGCCTAACTGTTGGTTCATCGGCCAAACCGACTGATAACTCGGCATCCGTATATCAGAATCGAGTCTCGTAAGTTGTAACACGTGCTTAATGCCTATGCGGTGCTACGTGTGTGTTTGCGTGTCGTTCGGACGACCGAGGCGGGTTTTGGCCTCTTTTTCGGCTTTTTGCCTAACTGTTGGTTCATCAGCCAAACCGGCTGATAACTCGGCATCCGTATATCGGAATCGAGTCTCGTAAGTTGCAACACGTGCCTAATGCCTATGCGGTGCTATGTGTGTGTTTGCGTGTCGTTCGGACGACCGAGGCGGGTTTTGGTCTCTTTTTTGGCTTTTTACCTAATTATTGGTTCATCGGGCAAACGGGCTGATAACTCGACATCCGTATATCGGAATCAAGTCCCGTAAGTTGCAACACGTGCCTAATGCCTATGCGGTGTTACGTGTGTGTTTGCGTGTCGTTTGGACGATCGAGACGGGTTTTGGTCTCTTTTTCGGCTTTTTGCCTAATTGGTGGTTCATCGGGCAAATGGGCTTATAACTCGGCATCCATATATCAGAATCGAGTCCCGTAAGTTGAAACACGTGCCTAAGGCCTATACGGTGCTACATGTGTGTTTGCGTGTCGTTTGGACGATCGAGGCGGGTTTTGGTGTCTTTTTCGGTTTTTTGCCTAACTGTTGGTTCATCAGGCAAACGAGCTGATAACTCGGCATCCGTATATCGGAATCGAGTCCCGTAAGTTGCAACACGTGCCTAATTTCTGTGCGGTGCTACGTGTGTGTTTGCGTGTCGTTCGGACGACAGATGCAAGTTTTGGTCTATTTTTTGGCTTTTTGCCTAACTTTTGGTTCATCGGGCAAACAGGCTGATAACTCGACATCCGTATATCGGAATCGAGTCCCATAAGTTGCAACACGTGCCTAATGCCTATGCGGTGTTACGTGTGTGTTTGCGTGTCGTTTGGACGACCGAGGCGGGTTTTGGTCTCTTTTTCGGCTTTTTGCCTAACTGTTGGTTCATCGGGCAAACAGGCTGATAATCGGCATCCGTATATCGGAATCGAGTCCCGTAAGTTGCAACACGTGCCTAATGCCTATACGATGCTACATGTGTGTTTGCGTGTCGTTCTGACGAGCGAGGCGGTTTTGGTCTCTTTTTCGGTTTTTTGCCTAACTGTTGGTTCATCGGGCAAACGGGCTGATAACTCGGCATCCGTAAATCAGAATCGAGTCCCATAAGTTGCAACACATGCCTAATGCCTATGCGGTGCTACGTTTGTGTTTGCGTGTCGTTCGGACGACCGAGGTGGGTTTTGGTCTCTTTTTCGGTTTTTGCCTAACTGTTGGTTCATCAGGCAAACCGGCTGATAACTCAGCATCCGTATATCGGAATCGAGTCCCGTAAGTTGCAACACGTGCCTAATGCCTATGCGGTGTTACGTGTGTGTTTGTGTGTCGTTTGGACGACCGAGGCAGGTTACGGTCTCTTTTTCGGCTTTTTGCCTAACTGTTGGTTCATCGAATAAACCGGCTGATAACTCGGCATCCGTATATAGGAATCGAGTCCCGTAAGTTGCAACACGTGCCTAATGCCTATGCGGTGCTACGTGTGTGTTTGCGTGTCGTTCGGACGACCGAGGCGGGTTTTGGCCTCTTCTTCGGCTTTTTGCCTAACTGTTGGTTCATCAGCCAAACCGACTGATAACTCGGCATCCGTATATCGGAATTGAGTCCCGTAAGTTGCAACGTGCCTAATGCCTATGCGGTGTTACGTGTGTGTTTGCGTGTCGTTTGGACGATCGAGGCGTGTTTTGGTCTCTTTTTCGACTTTTTTCCTAACTATTGGTTCATCAGGCAAAAACCGGCTGATAACTCGGCATCCGTATATCGGAATCGAGTCCTGTAAGTTGCAACATGTGCCTAATGCCTATGCGGTGCTACGTGTGGTTTTGCGTGTCGTTTGGACGACCGAGGCGGGTTTTGGTCTCTTTTTCGGTTTTTGCCTAACTGTTAGTTCATCGGGCAAACCGGCTGATAACTCGGAATTCGTATATCGGAATCGAGTCCCGTAAGTAGCAACACGTGCCTAATTCCTATGCGGTGCTACGTGTTTGTTTACGTGTCGTTTGAACGACACATGCGAGTTTTGGTCTCTTTTTTGGCTTTTTGCCTAACTTTTGGTTCATCGGGCAAACGGGATGATAACTCAACATACGTATATCGGAATCGAGTCCAGTAAGTTGCAACACGTGCCTAATGCCTATGCGGTGTTACGTGTGTGTTTGCGTGTCGTTTGGACGACCGAGGCGGGTTGTGGACTCTTTTTTGCTTTTTGCCTAACTGTTGGTTCATCAGGCAAACCAGCTAATAACTCGGCATACGTATATCGGAATCGAGTTCCGTAGGTTGCAACACGTGCCTAAAGCCTATGCAGTGCTATGTGTTTGTTTGCGTGTCGTTCGGACGACCGAGGCGGGTTTTGGTATCTTTTTTGGCTTTTTTTCATAACTATTGGTTTATCGGGCAAAGCGGCTGATAACTCGGCATTCGTATATCAGAATCAAGTTCCGTAAGTTGCAACACGTACCTAATGCCTATGCGGTGCTACGTGTGGTTTTGCGTGTCGTTCGGACAACCGAGGCGGGTTTTGGTCTCTTTTTCGGCTTTTTGCCTAACTGTTAGTTCATCGGGCAAACCGGCTGATAACTCGGAATTCGTATATCGGAATCGAGTCCCGTAAGTTGCAACACGTGCCTAATCCCTATGTGGTTCTACGTGTGTGTTTGCGTGTCGTTCGAACGACACATGCGAGTTTTGGTCTCTTTTTTGGCTATTTGCCTAACTTTTGGTTCATCGGGCAAACGGGATGATAACTCGACATCCGTATATCGGAATTGAGTCCAGTAAGTTGCAACATGTGCCTAATGCCTATGCGGTGTTACGTGTGTGTTTGCGTGTCGTTTGGACGACCGAGGCGGGTTGTGGACTCTTTTTGACTTTTTTCCTAACTATTGGTTCATCGGGCAAACCGGCTGATAACTAGGCATCCGTATATTGGAATCGAGTCCCGTAAGTTGCAACACGTGCCTAATGCTTATGCAGTGCTACATGTGGTTTTGCGTGTCGTTCGGACGACCGAGCGAGTTTTGGTCTCTTTTTTGGCTTTTTGCCTAACTGTTGGTTCATCGGGCAAACCGGCTGATAACTCGGCATCCGTATATCGGAATTGAGTTACGTAAGGTGCAACACGTGTCTAATGCCTATGCAGTGCTACGTGTGTTTATGCGTGTCGTTCGGACGACCGAGGCGGGTTTTGGTCTTTTTTCGGCTTTTTGCTTAACTGTTGGTTCATCGGACAAACGGGCTGATAACTCGGCATTCGTATATCGGAATCGAGTCCCGTAAGTTGCAACACGTGCCTAATGCCTATGCGGTGCTACGTGTGTGTTTGCGTGTGGTTTGGACGACAGATGCAAGTTTTGGTCTCTTTTTTGGCATTTTTGCCTAACTGTTAGTTCATCGGGCAAACCGGCTGATAACTCGGCATCCATATATCGGAATTGAGTCCCGTAAGTTGCAACACGTGCCTAATGCCTATGCAGTGCTACGTGTGTGTTTGCGTGTGGTTCGGACGACAGATGCAAGTTTTGGTCTCTTTTTTGGCATTTTGCCTAACTGTTGGTTCATCGGGCAAACCGGCTGATAACTCGACATCCGTATATCGGAATCGAGTCCCGTAAGTTGCAACACGTGCCTAATGCCTATGCGGTGTTACGTGTGGTTTTGCGTGTCGTTTGGACGACCGAGGCGGGTTTTGGTCTCTTTTTGGCTTTTTGCCTAACTGTTAGTTCATCGGGCAAACCGGCTGATAACTCTGGATCCGTATATCGGAATCGAGTCCGTAAGTTGCAACACGTGCCTAATTCCTATGCGGTGCTACGTGTGTGTTTGCGTGTCGTTCGAACGACACATGCGAGTTTTGGTCTCTTTTTTGGCTTTTTGCCTAACTTTTGGTTCATCGGGCAAACGGGATGATAACTCGACATACGTATATCGGAATCGAGTCCAGTAAGTTGCAACACGTGCCTAATGCCTATGCGGTGTTACGTGTGTGTTTGCGTGTCGTTTGGACGACCGAGGCGGGTTTTGGACTCTTTTTCGACTTTTTTCCTAACTATTGGTTCATCGGGCAAACCGGCTGATAACTAGGCATCCGTATATTGGAATCGAGTCCCGTAAGTTGCAACACGTGCCTAATGCTTATGCAGTGCTACATGTGGTTTTGCGTGTCGTTCGGACGACCGAGCTGGTTTTGGTCTCTTTTTTGTCTTTTTGCCTAACTGTTGGTTCATCGGGCAAACCGGCTGATAACTCGGCATCCGTATATCGGAATTGAGTTACGTAAGGTGCAACACGTGTCTAATGCCTATGCAGTGCTACGTGTGTTTATGCGTGTCGTTCGGCCGATCGAGGCGGGTTTTGGTCTCTTTTTCGGCTTTTTGCCTAACTGTTAGTTCATCGGGCAAACCGGCTGATAACTCGGCATCCATATATCGGAATTGAGTCCCGTAAGTTGCAACACGTGCCTAATGCCTATGCGAGTGCTACGTGTGTGTTTGTGTTTCGTTCGGACGACCGAGGCGGGTTTTGGCCTCTTTTTCGTCTTTTTGCCTAACTGTTGGTTCATCAGCCAAACCGGCTGATAACTCGGCATCCGTATATCGGAATCGAGTCCCATAAGTTGCAACATGTGCCTAATGCTTATCGCGATTGCTTTACGTGTGTGTTTGCGTGTCGTTCGGACGACCGAGGCGGGTTTTGGTCTCTTTTTTGGCTTTTTGCCTAATTGTTGGTTCATCGGGCAAACGGGCTGATAACTCGACATCCGTATATCAGAATCGAGTCCCGTAAGTTGCAACATGTGCCTAATGCCTATGCAGTGCTACGTGTGTGTTTGCGTGTCATTCGGACGACCGAGACGGGTTTTGGTCTCTTTTTCGCTTTTTGCCTAACTGTTGGTTCATCAGGCAAACCGGCTGATAACTCGGCATACGTATATCGGAATCGAGTTCCGTAGGTTGCAACACGTGCCTAAAGCCTATGCAGTGCTATGTGTGTGTTTGCGTGTCGTTCGGACGACCGAGGCGGGTTTTGGTCTCTTTTTTGGCTTTTTTCATAACTGTTGGTTTATCGGGCAAAGCGGCTGATAACTCGGCATTCGTATATCAGAATCAAGTTCCGTAAGTTGCAACACGTGCCTAATGCCTATGCGGTGCTACGTGTGGTTTTGCGTGTCGTTCGGACGACCGAGGCGGGTTTTGGTCTCTTTTTCGGCTTTTTGCCTAACTGTTAGTTCATCGGGCAAACCGGCTGATAACTCGGCATCCGTATATCGGAATCGAGTCCCGTAAGTTGCAACACGTGCCTAATTCTTATGCGGTGCTACGTGTGTGTTTGCGTGTCGTTCGAACGACACATGCGAGTTTTGGTCTCTTTTTTGGCTTTTTGCCTAACTTTTGGTTCATCGGGAAAACGGGATGATAACTCGACATCCGTATATCGGAATCGAGTCCAGTAAGTTGCAACACGTGCCTAATGCCTATCTGCGATTATTACGTGTGTGTTTTGCGTGTCGTTTGGACGACCAAAGGCGGCGTTGTGGACTCTTTTTCGACTTTTTTTTCCTAACTATTGGCTCATCGGGGCAAACGGCCGGTGATAACTAGGCATCCGTATATTGGAATCGAGTCCCGTAAGTTGCAACACGTGCCTAATGCTTATGCAGTGCTACATGTGGTTTTGCGTGTCGTTCGGACGACCGAGCTGGTTTTGGTCTCTTTTTTGGCTTTTTGCCTAACTGTTGGTTCATCGGGCAAACCGGCTGATAACTCGGCATCCGTATATCGGAATTGAGTTACGTAAGGTGCAACACGTGTCTAATGCCTATGCAGTGCTACGTGTGTTTATGCGTGTCGTTCGGACGATCGAGGCGGGTTTTGGTCTCTTTTTCGGCTTTTTGCCTAACTGTTAGTTCATCGGGCAAACCGGCTGATAACTCGGCATCCATATATCGGAATTGAGTCCCGTAAGTTGCAACACGTGCCTAATGCCTATGCAGTGCTACGTGTGTGTTTGTGTTTCGTTCGGACGACCGAGGCGGATTTTGGCCTCTTTTTCGTCTTTTTGCCTAACTGTTGGTTCATCGGCAAACCGGCTGATAACTCGGCATCCGTATATCGGAATCGAGTCCCATAAGTTGCAACATGTGCCTAATGCTTATGCGGTGCTACGTGTGTGTTTGCGTGTCATTTGGACGACCGAGGCGGGTTTTGGTCTCTTTTTTGGCTTTTTGCCTAATTGTTGGTTCATCGGGCAAACGGGCTGATAACTCGACATCCGTATATCAGAATCGAGTCCTGTAATTTGCAACATGTGCCTAATGCCTATGCAGTGCTATGTGTGTGTTTGCGTGTCATTCGGACGACCGAGACGGGTTTTGGTCTCTTTTTCACTTTTTGCCTAACTGTTGGTTCATCAGGCAAACCGGCTGATAACTCGGCATACGTATATCGAAATCGAGTTCCGTAGGTTGCAACACGTGCCTAAAGCCTATGCAGTGCTATGTGTGTGTTTGCGTGTCGTTCGGACGACCGAGGCGGGTTTTGATCTCTTTTTTGGCTTTTTTCATAACTCTTGGTTTATCAGGCAAAGCGGCTGATAACTCGGCATTCGTATATCAGAATCAAGTTCCGTAAGTTGCAACACGTGCCTAATGCCTATGCGGTGCTACGTGTGGTTTTGCGTGTCATTGGACGGCCATCGAGGCGGGTTTTGGTCTCTTTTTCGGCTTTTTGCCTAACTGTTAGTTCATCGGGCAAACCGGCTGATAACTCGGAATTCGTATATCGGAATCGAGTCCCGTAAGTTGCAACACGTGCCTAATTCTTATGCGGTGCTACGTGTGTGTTTGTGTGTCGTTCGAACGACACATGCGAGTTTTGGTCTCTTTTTTGGCTATTTGCCTAACTTTTGGTTCATCGGGAAAACGGGATGATAACTCGACATCCGTATATCGGAATCGAGTCCAGTAAGTTGCAACACGTGCCTAATGCCTATGCGGTGTTACGTGTGTGTTTGCGTGTCGTTTGGACGACCGAGGCGGGTTGTGGACTCTTTTTCGACTTTTTTCCTAACTATTGGCTCATCGGGCAAACCGGCTGATAACTAGGCATCCGTATATTGGAATCGAGTCCCGTAAGTTGCAACACGTGCCTAATGCTTATGCAATGCTACATGTGGTTTTGCGTGTCGTTCGGACGACCGAGCGAGTTTTGGTCTCTTTTTTGGCTTTTTGCCTAACTGTTGGTTCATCGGGCAAAGCGGCTGATAACTCGGCATCCGTATATCGGAATTGAGTTACGTAAGGTGCAACACGTGTCTAATGCCTATGCAGTGCTACGTGTGTTTATGCGTGTCGTTCGGACGATCGAGGCGGGTTTTGGTCTTTTTTCGGCTTTTTGCTTAACTGTTGGTTCATCGGACAAACGGGCTGATAACTCGGCATTCGTATATCGGAATCGAGTCCCGTAAGTTGCAACACGTGCCTAATGCCTATGCGGTGCTACGTGTGTGTTTGCGTGTGGTTTGGACGACAGATGCAAGTTTTGGTCTCTTTTTTGGCTTTTTGCCTAACTTTTGGTTCATCGGGCAAACAAGCTGATAACTCGACATCCGTATATCGGAATCGAGTCCCGTAAGTTGCAACACGTGCCTAATGCCTATGCGGTGTTACGTGTGTGTTTGCGTGTCGTTTGGACGACCGAGACGGGTTTTGGTCTCTTTTTTGGCTTTTTGCCTAATTGGTGGTTCATCGGGCAAACGGGCTGATAACTCGGCATCCGTATATCAGAATCGAGTCCCGTAAGTTGAAACACGTGCCTAATGCCTATACGGTGCTACATGTGTGTTTGCGTGTCGTTCGGACGATCGAGGCGGGTTTTGGTGTCTTTTTCGGTTTTTTGCCTAACTGTTGGTTCATCAGGCAAACGAGCTGATAACTCGGCATCCGTATAAAGGAATCGAGTCCCGTAAGTTGCAATACATGCCTAATTTTTGTGCGGTGCTATGTGTGTGTTTGCGTGTCGTTCGGACGACAGATGCAAGTTTTGGTCTATTTTTTGGCTTTTTGCCTAACTTTTTGTTCATCGGGCAAACAGGCTGATAACTCGACATCCATATATCGGAATCGAGTCCCATAAGTTGCAAGACGTGCCTAATGCCTATGCGGTGTTACGTGTGTGTTTGCGTGTCGTTTGGACGACCGAGGCGGGTTTTGGTCTCTTTTTCACTTTTTGCCTAACTGTTGGTTCATCGCAAAAGCCGGTGATAACTTCGAAGATACGTATATCGAAATCGAGTTCCGTAGGTTGCAACACGTGCCTAAAGCCTATGTAGTGCTATGTGTGTGTTTGCGTGTCGTTCGGACGACCGAGGCGGGTTTTGATCTCTTTTTTAGCTTTTTGCCTAACTGTTGGTTCATCAGCCAAACCGGCTGATAACTCGGCATACGTATATCGGAATCGAGTTTCGTAGGTTGCAACACGTGCCTAAAGCCTATGCGATTGCTATGTGTTTGTTTTTGCGTGTCGTTCGGACGACCAAAGGCGGGTTTAGTATCTTTTTGGCTTTTTTTCATAGCTTGTTGGTTTATCGGGCAAAGGCGGTGATAACTTCGGCATTCGATATATCGAATCAAGTTCAGTAAGTTGCAACACGTACCTAATGCCTATCGATTGCTACGTGTGGTTTTGCGTGTCGTTCGGACAACCGAGGCGGGTTTTGGTCTCTTTTTCGGCTTTTTGCCTAACTGTTAGTTCATCGGGCAAACCGGCTGATAACTCGGAATTCGTATATCGGAATCGAGTCCCGTAAGTTGCAACACGTGCCTAATTCCTATGTGGTGCTACGTGTGTGTTTGCGTGTCGTTCGAACGACACATGCGAGTTTTGGTCTCTTTTTTGGCTATTTGCCTAACTTTTGGTTCATCGGGCAAACGGGATGATAACTCGACATCCGTATATCGGAATCGAGTCCAGTAAGTTGCAACACGTGCCTAATACCTATGCGGTGTTACGTGTGTGTTTGCGTGTCGTTTGGACGACCGAGGCGGGTTTTGGACTCTTTTTCGAATTTTTTCCTAACTATTGGTTCATCGGGCAAACCGGCTGATAACTAGGCATCCGTATATTGGAATCGAGTCCCGTAAGTTGCAACACGTGCCTAATGCTTATGCAGTGCTACATGTGGTTTTGCGTGTCGTTCGGACGACCAAAGCGGCGGTTTTTTAGTCTCTTTTTGGCTTTTTGCCTAGCTTGTTGGTTCATCGGGCAAACCGGTGATAACTTCGGCATCCGTATATCGGAATCGAGTTACGTAAGTTGCAACACGTGTCTAATGCCTATCAGCGATTACTCGTGTGTTGTTTGCGCGTGTCGTTCGGACGACCGAGGCGGGTTTGGTCTTTTTCGGCTTTTTGCTTAATTGTTGGTTCATCGGACAAACGGGTAACGATAACTTGGCATTCGTATATCGGAATCGAGTCCCGTAAGTTGCAACACGTGCCTAATGCCTATGCGGTGCTACGTGTGTGTTTGCGTGTGGTTCGGACGACAGATGCAAGTTTTGGTCTCTTTTTTGGCTTTTTGCCTAACTGTTGGTTCATCGGGCAAACCGGCTGATAACTCGACATCCGTATATCGGAATCGAGTCCTGTAAGTTGCAACACGTGCCTAATGCCTATGCGGTGCTACGTGTGGTTTTGCGTGTCGTTTGGACGACCGAGGCGGGTTTTGGTCTCTTTTTCGGGTTTTTGCCTAACTGTTGGTTCATCGGGCAAACCGGCTGATAACTTGGCATCCGTATATCGGAATCGAGTCCCGTAAATTTCAACACGTGCCTAATGCCTATGCGGTGCTATGTGTGTGTTTGCGTGTCGTTCGGACGACACGGCGCGAGTTTTGGTCTCTTTTTTGGCTTTTTGCCTAACTTTTGGTTCATCGGGCAAACGGGCTGATAACTCGACATCCGTATATCGGAATCGAGTCCGTAAGTTGCAACACGTGCCTAATGCCTATGCGGTGCTACGTGTGTGTTTGCGTGTCGTTCGGACGACCGAGGCGGGTTTTGGTCTCTTTTTCGACTTTTTTTCCTAACTATTGGTTCATCGGGCAAACCGGCTGATAACTCGGCATCCGTATATTGGAATCGAGTCCCGTAAGTTGCAACACGTGCCTAATGCTTATGCAGTGCTACATGTGGTTTTGCGTGTCGTTCGGACGACCGAGCTGGTTTTGGTCTCTTTTTTGGCTTTTTGCCTAACTGTTGGTTCATCGGGCAAACCGGCTGATAACTCGGCATCTGTATATCGGAATTGAGTTACGTAAGGTGCAACACGTGCCTAATGCATATCGATTACTACGTGTGTGTTTGCGCGTGTCGTTCGGACGATCGAGGCGGGTTTTGGTCTCTTTTTGACTTTTTTGCCTAGCTGTTAGTTCATCGGGCAAGCCGGTGATAACTTTCGGCATCCATATATCGGAATTGAGTCCGTAAGTTGCAACACGTGCCTAATTCCTATGCGATTACTACGTGTGTGTTTTGCGTGTCGTTCGGACGGCAGAGCGGGGTTTTGGTCTCTTTTGGCTTTTTGCCTAGCTGTTGGTTCATCGACCAAACCGGTGATAACTTCGGCATCCGTATATCGGAATCGAGTCCCGTAAGTTGAAACACGTGCCTAATGCCTATACGATTGCTACGTGTGTGTTGCGTGTCGTTCGACGATCGAAAGGCGGTTTTGGTGTCTTTTGGCTTTTTTTGCCTAGCTTGTTGGTTCATCAGGCAAAGAAAGGTGATAACTTCGGCATCCGTATATCGGAATCGAGTCCCGTAAGTTGCAACCCGTGCCTAATTTTTGTACGGTGCTACGTGTGTGTTTGCGTGTCGTTCGGACGACAGATGCAAGTTTTGGTCTATTTTTTGGCTTTTTGCCTAACTTTTGGTTCTTCGGGCAAACAGGCTGATAACTCGACATCCGTATATCGGAATCGAGTCTCATAAGTTGCAACACGTGCCTAATGCCTATGCGGTGTTACGTGTGTGTTTGCGTGTCGTTTGGACGGCCGAGGCGGGGTTTAGTCTCTTTTGCTTTTTGCCTAGCTTGTTGGTTCATCGGGCAAGCCGGGGCGATAACTTTCGACATCCGTATATCGGAATCGAGTCCGTAAGTGCAACAACACGTGCCTAATGCCTATGCGGTGTTACGTGTGTGTTTGCGTGTCGTTTGGACGACCGAGGCGGGTTTTGGTCTCTTTTTTGGCTTTTTGCCTAACTGTTGGTTCATCGGGCAAACCGGCTGATAACTCGGCATCCGTATATCGGAATCGAGTCCGTAAGTTGCAACACGTGCCTAATTCCTATCGCTGATTGCTACGTGTGTGTTTGCGTGTCGTTCGAGACGACACATGCGAGTTTTTTGGTCTCTTTTTGGCTTTTTGCCTAACTGTTGGTTCATCGGGCAAAGCGGGATGATAACTTCGACATCGTATATATGGGAATCGAGTCCGTAAGTTGCAACACGTGCCTAATGCCTATGCGATTATTACGTGTGTGTTTTGCGTGTCGTTTGGACGGCCAAAGGCGGGTTTTGGACTCTTTTTCGACTTTTTTCCTAGCTATTGGTTCATCGGGCAAGCCAAGCCGGTGATAACTAGGCATCCGTATATTGGAATTGAGTCCCGTAAGTTGCAACACGTGCCTAATGCTTATGCAGTGCTACATGTGGTTTTGCGTGTCGTTCGGACGACCGAGCGGGTTTTGGTCTCTTTTTTGGCTTTTTGCCTAACTGTTGGTTCATCGGGCAAACCGGCTGATAACTCGGCATCCGTATATCGGAATTGAGTTACGTAAAGTGCAACACGTGTCTAATGCCTATGCAGTGCTACGTGTGTTTATGCGTGTCGTTCGGATGACCGAGGCGGGTTTTGGTCTTTTTCGGCTTTTTAGCCTAATTATTGGTTCATCGGACAAACGGGCTGATAACTCGGCATTCGTATATCGGAATCGAGTCCCGTAAGTTGCAACACGTGCCTAATGCCTATGCGGTGCTACGTGTGTGTTTGCGTGTGGTTCGGACGACAGATGCAAGTTTTGGTCTCTTTTTTGGCTTTTTGCCTAACTTTTGGTTCATCGGGCAAACAAGCTGATAACTCGACATCCGTATATCGGAATCGAGTCCCGTAAGTTGCAACACGTGCCTAATGCCTATGCGGTGTTACGTGTGTGTTTGCGTGTCGTTTGGACGACCGAGACGGGTTTTGGTCTCTTTTTCGGCTTTTTGCCTAATTGGTGGTTCATCGGGCAAACGGGCTGATAACTCGGCATCCGTATATCAGAATCGAGTCCCGTAAGTTGAAACACGTGCCTAATGCCTATATGATTACATGTGTGTTTGCGTGTCGTTCGGACGATCGAGGCGGGTTTTGGTGTCTTTTTCGGTTTTTTGCCTAACTGTTGGTTCATCAGGCAAACGAGCTGATAACTCGGCATCCGTATATCGGAATCGAGTCCCGTAAGTTGCAACACGTGCCTAATGCCTATGCGGTGCTACGTGTGTGTTTGCGTGTCGTTCGGACGACAGATGCGAGTTTTGGTCTCTTTTTTGGCTTTTTGCCTAACTTTTGGTTCATCGGGCAAACAGGCTGATAACTCGACATCCGTATATCGGAATCGAGTCCCGTAAGTTGCAACACGTGCCTAATGCCTATGCGGTAATACGTGTGTGTTTGCGTGTCGTTCGGACGACCGAGGCGGGTTTTGGTCTCTTTTTAGCTTTTTGCCCTAGCTTGTTGGTTCATCGAGGCAAAGCCGGTGATAACTTCGACATCCGTATATCGGAATCGAGTCCGTAAGTTGCAACACGTGCCTAATGCCTATGCGGTGCTACGTGTGTGTTTTGCGTGTCATTTGGACGGCAAGAGGCGGGTTTTGGTCTCTTTTTGGCTTTTTGCCTAGCTTTGTTGGTTCATCGGAAAAGCCGGTGATACTTTCTTTCGGCATCCGTGTATATCGGAATCGAGTCCGTAAGTTGCAACACGTGCCTAATGCCTATGCGATTGCTACGTGTGTGTTTTGCGTGTCGTTCGGACGACACATCGCGAGTTTTGGTCTCTTTTTGGCTTTTTGCCTAACTGTTGGTTCATCAGGCAAGACGGGATTATAACTTTCGACATCCGTATATCGGAATCGAGTCCGATAAGTTGCAACACGTGCCTAATGCCTATCGCGATTATTACGTGTGTGTTTTGCGTGTCGTTTAGACGGCCCAAAGGCGGGTTTTGTCTCTTTTTCGACTTTTTTGCCCTAGCTATTGGTTCATCAGCAAAGCCGGTGATAACTCGGCATCCGTATATTGGAATCGAGTCCGTAAGTTGCAACACGTGCCTAATGCCTATGCGATGCTACGTGTGTGTGTTTGCGTGTCGTTCGGACGGCCAAAGGCGGGTTTGGTCTCTTTTTGGCTTTTTGCCTAGCTTGTTGGTTCATCGGGAAAGCCGGTGATAACTTCGGCATCCGTATATCGGAATCGAGTCCGTAAGTTGCAACACGTGCCTAATGCCTATCTGCGATTACTCGTGTGTTTTGCGTGTCGTTCGGACGATCGAGGCGGGTTTTGGTCTCTTTTTGGACTTTTGCCTAGCTGTTGGTTCATCGGCAAAAGCCGGTGATAACTTTCGGCATCCGTATATCGGAATCGAGTCCGTAAGTTGCAACACGCGTGCCTAATGCCTATGTGATGCTACGTGTGTGTTTGCGTGTCGTTCGGACGGCCAAGGCGGGTTTTGGTCTCTTTTTGGCTTTTTGCCTAGCTTTGTTGGTTCATCGGCCAAGCCGGGTGATAACTTCGGCATCCGTATATCGGAATCGAGTCCGTAAGTTGCAACACGTGCTAATGCCTATGCGATTGCTACGTGTGTGTTTGCGTGTCGTTCGGACGGCCGAGGCGGGTTTTGGTCTCTCTTTTGGCTTTTTGCCCTATTTGTTGGTTCATCGGCCAAGCCGGTGATAACTTCGGCATCCGTATATCGGAATCGAGTCCGTAAGTTGCAACACGTGCCTAATGCCTATCTTGATTACTACGTGTGTGTTTGCGTGTCGTTCGGACGGTAGAGGCGGGTTTTGGTCTCTTTTTGACTTTTTCCTAGCTGTTGGTTCATCGGGCAAACCGGCTGATAACTCGGCATCCGTATATTGGAATCGAGTCCCGTAAGTTGCAACACGTGCCTAATGCCTATGCGGTGCTACGTGTGTGTTTTTGCGTGTCGTTCGGACGGACCAAGAAGCGAGTTTTAGTCTCTTTTTGGCTTTTTGCCTAGCTGTTTGTTGGTTCATCGGGCAAGCCGGTGATAACTTTCGGCATCCGTATATCGAATCGAGTCCGTAAGTTGCAACACGTGCCTAATGCCTATGCGATTACTACGTGTGTTTTTGCGTGTCGTTCGGACGATCGAGGCGGGTTTTGGTCTCTTTTTGACTTTTTGCTAAGCTAGCTGTTGGTTCATCGAGACAAGCCGGTGATAACTTTCGGCATTCGTATATCGGAATCGAGTCCGTAAGTTGCAACCGTGCCTAATGCCTATCTTGATTGCTACGTGTGTGTTTTTGCGTGTCGTTCGGACGACGGAGGAGTTTTGGTCTCTTTTTGGCTTTTTGCCTAGCTTTTGGTTCATCGGGCAAGCAAGCGGTGATAACTTCGGCATCCGTATATCGGAATCGAGTCCTGTAAGTTGCAACACGTGCCTAATTCCTATGTGGTGCTACGTGTGGTTTTGCGTGTCGTTCGGACGATCGAGGCGGGTTTTGGTCTCTTTTTCGGCTTTTTGCCGAATTGTTGGTTCATCGGGCTAACCGGCTGATAACTCGGCATCCGTATATCGGAATCGAGTCCCGTAAGTTGCAACACGTGCCTAATGCCTGCCTATCACGATGCTACTACGTGTGTGTTTTTGCGTGTCGTTCGGACGGCCAAAGGCGGGTTTTGGTCTCTTTTTGGCTTTTTGCCTAGCTGTTGGTGGTTCATCAGGCAAAGCAGGTGATAACTTCGGCATCCGTATATCGGAATCGAGTCCGTAAGTTGCAACACGTGCCTAATGCCTATGCGATTGCTATGTGTGTGTTTTGCGTGTCGTTCGGATGGCCGAGGCGGAGTTTTGGTCTCTTTTTTGGCTTTTTGCCTAGCTTTTTGGTTCATCAGGCGAACAGCGGTGATAACTTCGACATCCGTATATCGGAATCGAGTCCGTAAGTTGCAACACGTGCCTAATGCCTATGCGATTGCTACGTGTGTGTTTGCGTGTCGTTCGGACGGCACCGAGGCGGGTTTTGGTCTCTTTTTGGCTTTTTGCCTAGCTTGTTGGTTCATGAGGACAAGCCGGTGATAACTTCGACATCGTATATCGGAATCGAGTCCGTAAGTTGCAACCGTGCCTAATGCCTATGCGGTGCTACGTGTGTGTTTTGCGTGTCGTTCGGACGGCCAAAGGCGGGTTTTGGTCTCTTTTTTGGCTTTTTGCCTAGCTGTTGGTTCATCGGGCAAAGCGGGGTGATAACTTTCGGCATCCGTATATCGGAATCGAGTCCGTAAGTTTGCAACACGTGCCTAATGCCTATCTGCGATTGCTACGTGTGTGTTTGCGTGTCGTTCGGACGACAAAGGCGAGTTTTGGTCTCTTTTTGGCTTTTTGCCTAGCTTGTTGGTTCATCGGGCAAGCGGTGATAACTTCGGCATCGTATATCGGAATCGAGTCCGTAAAGTTGCAACACGTGCCTAATGCCTATGCGATTGCTACGTGTGTGTGTGTTTTGCGTGTCGTTCGGACGGCCGAAGGCGGGTTTTGGTCTCTTTTTTGACTTTTTTGCCTAGCTGTTGGTTCATCAGGCAAGCCGGTGATAACTTCGGCATCCGTATATCGGAATCGAGTCCGTAAGTTGCAACACGTGCCTAATGCCTATGCGATTGCTACATGTGTGTGTTTTGCGTGTCGTTCGGACGGCCAAAGGCGGGTTTTGGTCTCTTTTTGGCTTTTTGCCTGCTTTGTTGGTTCATCGGAAAAAGCGGTGATAACTTCGGCATCCGTATATCGGAATCGAGTCCGTAAGTTGCAACACGTGTCTAATGCCTAATGCCTATCTGCGATTGCTACGTGTGTGTTTTTTGCGTGTCGTTCGGACGGCCAGAGGCGGGTTTTGGTCTCTTTTTGGCTTTTTGCCTAGCTTGTTGGTTCATCGGGCAAAGCCGGTGATAACTTCGGCATCCGTATATCGGAATCGAGTCCGTAAGTTGCAACACGTGCCTAATGCCTAATATGCGGTGCTACGTGTGTGTTTTGCGTGTCGTTCGGACGGCCAAAGGCGGGTTTTGGTCTCTTTTTGACTTTTTGCCTAGCTTGTTGGTTCATCAGCAAAAGCCGGTGATAACTTCGGCATCCGTATATCGGAATCGAGTCCGTAAGTTGCAAACACGTGCCTAATGCCTATCGATTACTACGTGTGTGTTTGCGTGTCGTTCGGACGGCCAAGGCGGGTTTTGGTCTCTTTTTGGCTTTTTGCCTAGCTGTTGGTTCATCGGGCAAGCCGGTGATAACTTCGGCATCCGTATATCGGAATCGAGTCCGTAAGTTGCAACACGTGCCTAATGCCTATCGATTGCTACGTGTGTGTTTTGCGTGTCGTTCGGACGGCAGAGGCGGGTTTTGGTCTCTTTTTGACTTTTTTGCCTAAGCTGTTGGTTCATCGGGCAAAGCGGTGATAACTTTCGGCATCCGTATATGCTCGGAATCGAGTCCGTAAGTTGCAACACGTGCCTAATGCCTATCGATTATTCTGTGTGTGTTTTGCGTGTCGTTCGGACGGCCGAGCGGAGTTTTGGTCTCTTTTTGGCTTTTTGCCTAGCTTTGTTGGTTCATCGGGCAAGCCGGTGATAACTTCGGCATCCGTATATCGGAATCGAGTCCGTAAGTTGCAACACGTGCCTAATGCCTATCTTGATTGCTACGTGTGTGTTTTGCGTGTCGTTCGGACGGATGAGGCGGGTTTTGGTCTCTTTTTGGCTTTTTGCCTAGCTGTTGGTTCATCAGACAAGCGGGGTGATAACTTTCGGCATCCGTATATATCGGAATCGAGTCCGTAAGTTGCAACACGTGCCTAATGCCTATCTTGATTGCTACGTGTGTGTTTGCGTGTCGTTTCGGACGGCAAAGGCGGGTTTTGGTCTCTTTTTGGCTTTTTGCCTAGCTTGTTGGTTCATCGGGCAAGCAAGGCGGTGATAACTTCGGCATCCGTATATATCGGAATCGAGTCCGTAAGTTGCAACACGTGCCTAATGCCTATGCGATACTACGTGTGTGTTTGCGTGTCATTCGGACAGCCGAGACGGGTTTTGGTCTCTTTTTCGGCTTTTTGCCTAATTGTTGGTTCATCGGGCAAGCCGGTGATAACTTCGGCATCCGTATATCGGAATCGAGTCCGTAAGTTGCAACACGTGCCTAATGCCTATCTTGATTGCTGTGTGTGTGTTTTGCGTGTCGTTCGGACGGCCAAAGGCGGGTTTTGGTCTTTTTTGACTTTTTGCCTAAGCTGTTGGTTCATCGGGCAAAGCCGGTGATAACTTCGGCATCCGTATATCGGAATCGAGTCCGTAAGTTGCAACACGTGCCTAATGCCTATGCGATTGCTACGTGTGTGTTTTGCGTGTCGTTCGGACGGCCGAGGCGGGTTTTGGTCTCTTTTTGGCTTTTTGCCCTAGCTGTTGTTGGTTCATCGGGCAAGCAGGGTGATAACTTCGGCATCCGTATATCGGAATCGAGTCCGTAAGTTGCAACCGTGCCTAATGCCTATCTGCGATTGCTACGTGTGTGTTTGCGTGTCGTTCGGACGGCCAGAGGCGGGTTTTGGTCTCTTTTTGGCTTTTTGCCTAGCTTGTTGGTTCATCGGGCAAGCCGGTGATAACTTCGGCATCCGTATATCGGAATCGAGTCCGTAAGTTGCAACACGTGCCTAATGCCTATCACGATTGCTACGTGTGTGTTTGCGTGTCGTTCGGTTCGGGACGGCCAAGGCGGGTTTTGGTCTCTTTTTGGCTTTTTGCCTAGCTGTTGGTTCATCGGGCAAGCGGGGTGATAACTTTCGGCATCCGTATATCGGAATCGAGTCCGTAAGTTGCAACACGTGCCCTAATGCCTATCTGATTGCTTTCGTGTGTGTTTTGCGTGTCGTTCGGACGGCCGAGGCGGGTTTTGGTCTCTTTTGACTTTTTGCCTATTTGTTGGTTCATCAGGCAAAGCCGGTGATAACTTCGGCATCCGTATATCGGAATCGAGTCCGTAAGTTACAACGTGCGTGCCTAATGCCTATGCGATTGCTACGTGTGTGTGTTTTGCGTGTCGTTCGGACGGCCAAGGCGGGTTTTGGTCTCTTTTTGGCTTTTTGCCTAGCTTGTTGGTTCATTCGGGCAAGCCGGTGATAACTTTCGGCATCCGTATATCGGAATCGAGTCCGTAAGTTGCAACACGTGCCTAATGCCTATCTTGATTGCTACGTGTGTGTTTTGCGTGTCGTTCGGACGGCCAAAGGCGGGTTTTGGTCTCTTTTTGGCTTTTTGCCTAGCTGTTTGGTTCATCGGGCAAGCGGGTGATAACTTCGGCATCCGTATATCGGAATCGAGTCCGTAAGTTGCAACACGTGCCTAATGCCTATCTTGATTGCTCGTGTGTGTGTTGCGCGTGTCGATTCGGACGGCAGAGGCGGGTTTTGGTCTCTTTTTGGCTTTTTTGCCTAGCTTTTGTTGGTTCATCGGCAAGCCGGTGATAACTTCGGCATCCGTATATCGGAATCGAGTCCGTAAGTTGCAACACGTGCCTAATGCCCTATGCGATTGCTACGTGTGTGTGTTTTGCGTGTCGTTCGGACGGCCAAAGGCGGGTTTTGGTCTCTTTTTGGCTTTTTGCCCTATTTGTTGGTTCATCGAGGCAAGCCGGTGATAACTTCGGCATCCGTATATCGGAATCGAGTCCGTAAGTTGCAACACGTGCCTAATGCCTATGCGATTGCTACGTGTGTGTTTTGCGTGTCGTTCGGACGGACAAAGGCGGGTTTTGGTCTCTTTTTGGCTTTTTGCCTAGCTTGTTGGTTCATCGACAAAGCCGGTGATAACTTCGGCATCCGTATATCGGAATCGAGTCCGTAAGTTACAACACGTGCCTAATGCCTATGCGATTGCTACGTGTGTGTTTTGCGTGTCGTTCGGACGGCAAAGGCGGTTTTGGTCTCTTTTTGGCTTTTTGCCTAGCTGTTGGTTCATCGGGCAAAGCCGGTGATAACTTTCGGCATCCGTATATCGGAATCGAGTCCGTAAGTTGCAACCGTGCCTAATGCCTATCACGATTGCTACGTGTGTGTTTTTGCGTGTCGTTCGGACGGCCAAAGGCGGGTTTTGGTCTCTTTTTGACTTTTTGCCCTAGCTTTGTTGGTTCATCAGACAAGCAGGTGGTGATAACTTCGGCATCCGTATATCGGAATCGAGTCCGTAAGTTGCAACACGTGCCTAATGCCTATCTGCGATTACTACGTGTGTTTTTGCGTGTCGTTCGGACGGTAGAGGCGGGTTTTGGTCTCTTTTTGGCTTTTTGCCTAGCTTTGTTGGTTCATCGGGCAAGCCGGTGATAACTTCGGCATCCGTATATCGGAATCGAGTCCGTAAGTTAAGTTGCAACACGTGCCTAATGCCTATCTGATTACTCGCTACGTGTGTTTTGCGTGTCGTTCGGACGGCCAAAGGCGGGTTTTGGTCTCTTTTTGGCTTTTTGCCTAGCTGTTGGTTCATCGGGCAAGCCGGTGATAACTTCGGCATCCGTATATCGGAATCGAGTCCGTAAGTTGCAACACGTGCCTAATGCCTATGCGATTGCTTCGTGTGTGTTTGCGTGTCGTTCGGACGGCCAAAGGCGGGTTTTGGTCTCTTTTTGCTTTTTTGCCTAGCTTTTGTTGGTTCATCAGGCGAGCAAAGCCGGTGATCTTCGGCATCCGTATATCGGAATCGAGTCCGTAAGTTGCAACACGTGCCTAATGCCTATGCGATTGCTACGTGTGTTTTGCGTGTCGTTCGGACCGGCAAAGGCGGGTTTTGGTCTCTTTTTGGCTTTTTGCCCTGCTTGTTGGTTCATCGGGCAAGCAAGCGGTGATACTTTCGGCATCCGTATATCGGAATCGAGTCCGTAAGTTGCAACACGTGCCTAATGCCTATCTGCGATTGCTACGTGTGTGTGTTTGCGTGTCGTTCGGACGACAGAGAAGGCGGGTTTTGGTCTCTTTTTTGGCTTTTTGCCCTAGCTGTTGGTTCATCGGGCAAAGCCGGTGATAACTTTCGGCATCCGTATATATCGGAATCGAGTCCGTAAGTTGCAACACGTGCCTAATGCCTATGCGATTGCTACGTGTGTGTGTTTTGCGTGTCGTTCGGACGGCCAAAGCGGGTTTTGGTCTCTTTTGGCTTTTTGCCTAGCTTGTTGGTTCATCGGAAAGCAAGTGATAGGGTGATAACTTCGGCATCCGTATATCGGAATCGAGTCCGTAAGTTGCAACACGTGCCTAATGCCTATCTTGATTGCTACGTGTGTGTGTTTGCGTGTCGTTCGGACGGTAGAGGCGGGTTTTGGTCTCTTTTTGGCTTTTTGCCTAGTTGTTGGTTCATCAGGCAAAGCGGGTGATAACTTCGGCATCCGTATATCGGAATCGAGTCCGTAAGTTGCAACACGTGCCTAATGCCTATCTTGATTGCTACGTGTGTGTTTGCGTGTCGTTCGGACGGCCAAAGGCGGGTTTTGGTCTCTTTTTGGCTTTTTGCCTAGCTGTTTGTTGGTTCATCGGGCAAAGCGGTGATAACTTCGGCATCCGTATATCGGAATCGAGTCCGTAAGTTGCAACACGTGCCTAATGCCTATGCGATTGCTACGTGTGTGTGTTTGCGTGTCGTTCGGACGGCCGAGGCGGGTTTTGGTCTCTTTTGGCTTTTTGCCTAGCTGTTGTTGTTCATCGGGCAAGCCGGTGATAACTTCGGCATCCGTATATCGGAATCGAGTCCGTAAGTTGCAACACGTGCCTAATGCCTATGCGATTGCTACGTGTGTGTTTTGCGTGTCGTTCGGACGGCAAAGGGCGGTTTTGGTCTCTTTTTGGCTTTTTGCCTAGCTTTGTTGGTTCATCGGGCAAGCCGGTGATAACTTTCGGCATCCGTATATCGGAATCGAGTCCGTAAGTTGCAACACGTGCCTAATGCCTATCACGATTACTACGTGTGTGTTTTGCGTGTCGTTCGGACGGCCAAAGGCGGGTTTTGGTCTCTTTTTGGCTTTTTGCCTAGCTTGTTGGTTGTTGGTTCATCAGGCAAGCAAGGGTGATAACTTTCGGCATCGTATATCGGAATCGAGTCCGTGTAAGTTGCAACACGTGCCTAATGCCTATGCGTGCTACGTGTGTGTTTTGCGTGTCGTTCGGACGGACGGCAAAGGCGGGTTTTGGTCTCTTTTTGGCTTTTTGCCCTAGCTTGTTGGTTCATCGGGCAAGCCGGTGATAACTTTCGGCATCCGTATATCGGAATCGAGTCCGTAAGTTGCAACACGTGCCTAATGCCTATGCGATTACTACGTGTGTGTTTTGCGTGTCGTTCGGACGGCCAAGGCGGGTTTTGGTCTCTTTTTGGCTTTTTGCCTAGCTGTTGGTTCATCGGGCAAAGCCGGTGATAACTTCGGCATCCGTATATCGAGAATCGAGTCCGTAAGTTGCAACCGTGCCTAATGCCTATGCGATTGCTTCGTGTGTTTTTGCGTGTCGTTCGGACGGCCAAAGGCGGGTTTTGGTCTCTTTTTTGACTTTTTGCCTAAGCTGTTGGTTCATCGGGCAAGCGGGTGATAACTTCGGCATCCGTATATCGGAATCGAGTCCGTAAGTTGCAACACGTGCCTAATGCCTATCTGATTACTACGTGTGTGTTTGCGTGTCGTTCGGACGGCCAAAGGCGGGTTTTGGTCTCTTTTGGCTTTTTTGCCTAGCTTTGTTGGTTCATCGGGCAAAGCGGTGATAACTTCGGCATCCGTATATCGGAATCGAGTCCGTAAGTTGCAACACGTGCCTAATGCCTATGCGATTGCTACGTGTGTGTGTTTGCGTGTCGTTCGGACGGCCAAAGGCGGGTTTTGGTCTCTTTTCGGCTTTTTGCCTAGCTTTGTTGGTTCATCGGGCAAGCCGGTGATAACTTCGGCATCCGTATATCGGAATCGAGTCCGTAAGTTGCAACACGTGCCTAATGCCTATGCGATTGCTACGTGTGTGTTTTGCGTGTCGTTCGGACGGCCAAAGGCGGGTTTGGTCTCTTTTTGGCTTTTTTGCCTAGCTTGTTGGTTCATCGGGCAAGCGGTGATAACTTTCGGCATCCGTATATCGGAATCGAGTCCGTAAGTTGCAACACGTGCCTAATGCCTATATGCGATTGCTACGTGTGTGTGTTTTGCGTGTCGTTCGGACGATGAAGGCGGGTTTTGGTCTTTTTGGCTTTTTGCCTATTTGTTGGTTCATCGGGCAAGCCGGTGATAACTTCGGCATCCGTATATCGGAATCGAGTCCGTAAGTTGCAACACGTGCCTAATGCCTATCACGATTGCTACGTGTGTGTGTTTGCGTGTCGTTCGGACGCCAAGGCGGGTTTTGTCTCTTTTTGGCTTTTTGCCTAGCTTTGTTGGTTCATCGGGCAAGCGGGTGATAACTTCGGCATCCGTATATCGGAATCGAGTCCGTAAAGTTGCAACGTGCGTGCCTAATGCCTATCTGGTGCTACGTGTGTGTTTTTGCGTGTCGTTCGGACGGCAAAGGCGGGTTTTGGTCTCTTTTTGACTTTTTTTGCCTATTTGTTGGTTCATCGGCAAAAGCGGTGATAACTTTCGGCATCCGTATATCGGAATCGAGTCCGTAAGTTGCAACACGTGCCTAATGCCTATCTTGATTGCTACGTGTGTGTTTGCGTGTCGTTCGGACGGCCAAAGGCGGGTTTTGGTCTCTTTTTGGCTTTTTGCCCTAGCTTTGTTGGTTCATCAGGCAAAGCAGGGTGATAACTTCGGCATCCGTATATCGGAATCGAGTCCGTAAGTTTGCAACACGTGCCTAATGCCTATCGATTGCTACGTGTGTGTTTTGCGTGTCGTTCGGACGGCCAAAGAAGCGGGTTTTGGTCTCTTTTTGGCTTTTTGCCTTAGCTGTTGGTTCATCGGCAAGAAGCCGGTGATAACTTTCGGCATCCGTATATCGGAATCGAGTCCGTAAGTTGCAACACGTGCCTAATGCCTATGCGATTGCTACGTGTGTGTTTTTGCGTGTCGTTCGGACGGCCGAGGCGGGTTTTGGTCTTTTTTTGGCTTTTTGCCTAGCTTTGTTGGTTCATCGAGGCAAGCCGGTGATAACTTCGGCATCCGTATATCGGAATCGAGTCCGTAAGTTGCAACACGTGCCTAATGCCTATCTGATTGCTACGTGTGTGTTTTGCGTGTCGTTCGGACGGCAAAGGCGGGTTTTGGTCTTTTTTGGCTTTTTGCCTAGCTTGTTGGTTCATCGGGCAAGCCGGTGATAACTTCGGCATCCGTATATCGGAATCGAGTCCGTAAGTTGCAACACGTGCCTAATGCCTATGCGATGATTGCTACGTGTGTGTTTTGCGTGTCGTTCGGACGGCCAAGGCGGGTTTTGGTCTCTTTTGGCTTTTTGCCTAGCTGTTGGTTCATCGGGCAAGCCGGTGATAACTTCGGCATCCGTATATCGAGAATCGAGTCCGTAAGTTGCAACACGTGCCTAATGCCTATCACGATTGCTTCGTGTGTGTGTTTGCGTGTCGTTCGGACGGCCGAGGCGGGTTTTGGTCTCTTTTTGGCTTTTTGCCTATTGTTTGTTGGTTCATCGGCAAGCCGGTGATAACTTCGGCATCCGTATATCGGAATCGAGTCCGTAAAGTTGCAACACGTGCCTAATGCCTATGCGATTGCTACGTGTGTGTTTTGCGTGTCGTTCGGACGGCAAAGGCGGGTTTTGGTCTCTTTTTGGCTTTTTGCCTAGCTTTGTTGGTTCATCGAGGCAAGCCGGTGATAACTTCGGCATCCGTATATCGGAATCGAGTCCGTAAGTTGCAACACGTGCCTAATGCCTATGCGATTGCTACGTGTGTGTTTGCGTGTCGTTCGGACGGCCAAAGGCGGGTTTTAGTCTCTTTTTGGCTTTTTGCCTAGCTGTTGTTGGTTCATCGGGCAAGCCGGTGATAACTTTCGGCATCGTATATATCGGAATCGAGTCCGTAAGTTGCAACACGTGCCTAATGCCTATCTTGATTGCTACGTGTGTGTTTTGCGTGTCGTTCGGACGGCCAAAGGCGGGTTTTGGTCTCTTTTTGGCTTTTTTGCCCTGCTTTGTTGGTTCATCGGGCAAAGCCGGTGATAACTTCGGCATCGTATATCGGAATCGAGTCCGTAAGTTGCAACACGTGCCTAATGCCTATGCGATTGCTACGTGTGTGTTTTGCGTGTCGTTCGGACGACCGCCAAGGCGGGTTTTGGTCTCTTTTTGGCTTTTTGCCTAAGCTGTTGGTTCATCGAGCAAAGCGGGTGATAACTTCGGCATCCGTATATCGGAATCGAGTCCGTAAGTTGCAACACGTGCCTAATGCCTATCTGATTGCTACGTGTGTGTTTTGCGTGTCGTTCGGACGGCGAAAGGCGGGTTTTGGTCTCTTTTTGGCTTTTTGCCTAGCTTGTTGGTTCATCGGGCAAGCCGGTGATAACTTCGGCATCCGTATATCGGAATCGAGTCGAGTCCGTAAGTTGTAAGTTGCAACACGTGCCTAATGCCTATGCGATTGCTACGTGTGTGTTTTGCGTGTCGTTCGGACGGCCAAAAGGCGGGTTTGGTCTCTTTTTGGCTTTTTTTGCCTAGCTTTGTTGGTTCATCGGGCAAGCCGGTGATAACTTTCGGCATCCGTATATCGGAATCGAGTCCGTAAGTTGCAACACGTGCCTAATGCCTATGCGATTGCTACGTGTGTGTTTTGCGTGTCGTTCGGACGGCAGAGGCGGGTTTTGGTCTCTTTTGGCTTTTTGCCTAGCTTGTTGGTTCATCGGGCAAGCCGGTGATAACTTCGGCATCGTATATCGGAATCGAGTCCGTAAGTTGCAACACGTGCCTAATGCCTATCTTGCGATTGCTACGTGTGTGTTTGCGTGTCGTTCGGACGGACAGAGGCGGTTTTTGGTCTCTTTTTGGCTTTTGCCCTAGCTTGTTGGTTCATCATCGAGCAAAGGTGATAACTTCGGCATCGTATATCGGAATCGAGTAAAGTTGCAACAACACGTGCCTAATGCCTATCTTGATTGCTACGTGTGTGTGTTTGCGTGTCGTTCGGACGGCCAAAGGCGGGTTTTGGTCTCTTTTTTGGCTTTTTGCCTAGCTTTGTTGGTTCATCGGGCAAGCCGGTGATAACTTCGGCATCCGTATATCGGAATCGAGTCCGTAAGTTGCAAACACGTGCCTAATGCCCTATGCGATTGCTACGTGTGTGTGTTTTGCGTGTCGTTCGGACGGCCGGGCGGGTTTTGTCTCTTTTTTTGGCTTTTTGCCTAGCTTTGTTGGTTCATCGGGCGCAAGCCGGTGATAACTTCGGCATCCGTATATCGGAATCGAGTCCGTAAGTTGCAACACGTGCCTAATGCCTATGCTATGCGGTACTACGTGTGTGTGTTTTGCGTGTCGTTCGGACGGCCAAAGCGGGTTTTGGTCTCTTTTTGGCTTTTTGCCTAGCTTTGTTGGTTCATCGGGCAAGCGGTGATAACTTTCGGCATCGTATATATCGGAATCGAGTCCGTAAGTTGCAACACGTGCCTAATGCCTATCGATTGCTACGTGTGTGTTTTGCGTGTCGTTCGGACGACCAAAAGGCGGGTTTTGGTCTCTTTTTGACTTTTGCCTAGCTTGTTGGTTCATCGGCAAGCCGGTGATAACTTTCGGCATCCGTATGTCGGAATCGAGTCCGTAAGTTGCAACACGTGCCTAATGCCTATGCGATTGCTACGTGTGTGTTTGCGTGTCGTTCGGACGGCCGAAGGCGGGTTTTGGTCTCTTTTTGGCTTTTGCCCTAGCTTGTTGGTTCATCGGGCAAGCCGGTGATAACTTCGGCATCCGTATATCGGAATCGAGTCCGTAAGTTGCAACACGTGCCTAATGCCTATATGATTACTACGTGTGTGTTTGCGTGTCGTTCGGACGGCCAAAGGCGGGTTTTGGTCTCTTTTTGGCTTTTGCCTAGCTGGTTGTTGGTTCATCGGGCAAGCCGGTGATAACTTCGGCATCGTGTATATCGGAATCGAGTCCGTAAGTTGCAACACGTGCCTAATGCCTATGCGATTGCTACGTGTGTGTTTTGCGTGTCGTTCGGACGGCCAGAGGCGGGTTTTGGTCTCTTTTTTTGGCTTTTTGCCTAGCTGTTGGTTCATCGGGCAAGCAAGCGGTGATCTTTCGGCATCCGTATATCGGAATCGAGTCCGTAAGTTGCAACACGTGCCTAATGCCTATGCGATTGCTACGTGTGTGTTTTTGCGTGTCGTTCGGACGGCAAAGGCGGGTTTTGGTCTCTTTTTGGCTTTTTGCCTAGCTTGTTGGTTCATCGGAAAGCAAGCGGTGATAACTTCGGCATCATCCGTATATCGGAATCGAGTCCGTAAGTTGCAACACGTGCCTAATGCCTATCTGATTGCTACGTGTGTGTTTGCGTGTCGTTCGGACGAGAAGGCGGGTTTTGGTCTCTTTTTGGCTTTTTTGCCTAGCTTTGTTGGTTCATCGGGCAAGCCGGTGATAACTTTCGGCATCCGTATATATCGAATCGAGTCCGTAAGTTGCAACACGTGCCTAATGCCTATCACGGTGCTACGTGTGTGTTTGCGTGTGTCGTTCGGACGGTAGAGGCGGGTTTTGGTCTCTTTTTTTGGCTTTTTGCCTATTTGTTGGTTCATCAGGGCAAGCCGGTGATACTTTTCGGCATCCGTATATCGGAATCGAGTCCGTAAGTTGCAACAACCGTGCCTAATGCCTATCACGGTACTACGTGTGTGTTTGCGTGTCGTTCGGACGGACCAGAGGCGGGTTTTGGTCTCTTTTTGGCTTTTTGCCTAGCTGTTGGTTCATCAGGCAAAAGCCGGTGATAACTTCGGCATCCGTATATCGGAATCGAGTCCGTAAGTTGCAACACGTGCCTAATGCCTATATGCGATTGCTACGTGTGTGTTTGCGTGTCGTTCGGACGGCCAAAGGCGGGTTTTGGTCTCTTTTTGGCTTTTTGCCTAGCTTGTTGGTTCATCGAAAAAGCCGGTGATAACTTCGGCATCGTGTATATCGGAATCGAGTCCGTAAGTTGCAACACGTGCCTAATGCCTATGCTAATGATTGCTACGTGTGTGTTTTGCGTGTCGTTCGGACGGCCAAAGGCGGGTTTTGGTCTCTTTTTGGCTTTTTGCCCTAGCTTTGGTTGGTTCATCGGGCAAGCAGGTGGTGATAACTTCGGCATCCGTATATCGGAATCGAGTCCGTAAGTTGCAACACGTGCCTAATGCCTATGCGATTACTCGTGTGTGTTTGCGTGTCGTTCGGACGGCCGAGGCGGGTTTTGGTCTCTTTTTGGCTTTTTGCCTAGCTTTTTGTTGGTTCATCGGGCAAGCGGTGATAACTTCGGCATCGTATATATCGGAATCGAGTCCGTAAGTTGCAACACGTGCCTAATGCCTATCTGATTACTCGTGTGTGTTTTGCGTGTCGTTCGGACGGACAAAGCGAGTTTTGGTCTCTTTTTGGCTTTTTGCCTAGCTTTGTTGGTTCATCGGGCAAAGCCGGTGATAACTTCGGCATCGTATATATCGGAATCGAGTCCGTAAGTTGCAACACGTGCCTAATGCCTATGCGATTGCTTACGTGTGTGTTTGCGTGTCGTTCGGACGGTAAAGGCGGGTTTTGGTCTCTTTTTGGCTTTTTGCCTAGCCTAGCTGTTGGTTCATCGGCCAAGCCGGTGATAACTTCGGCATCCGTATATCGGAATCGAGTCCGTAAGTTGCAACACGTGCCTAATGCCTATGCGATTACTCGTGTGTGTGTTTTGCGTGTCGTTCGGACGGCAAAGGCGGGTTTTGGTCTCTTTTTGGCTTTTTTTTGCCTAGCTTTGTTGGTTCATCGGGCAAGCGGTGATAACTTCGGCATCCGTATATCGGAATCGAGTCCGTAAGTTGCAACACGTGCCTAATGCCTATCTGATGATTACTACGTGTGTGTTTTGCGTGTCGTTCGGACGGCCAAAGGCGGGTTTTGGTCTCTTTTTGGCTTTTTTTTGCCTAGCTTGTTGGTTCATCGGGCAAGCCGGTGATAACTTCGGCATCATCCGTATATCGGAATCGAGTCCGTAAGTTGCAACACGTGCCTAATGCCTATGCGATTGCTACGTGTGTGTTTTGCGTGTCGTTCGGACGGCCAGAGGCGGGTTTTGGTCTCTTTTGGCTTTTTGCCTAGCTTGTTGGTTCATCGGGCAAGCCGGTGATAACTTCGGCATCCGTATATATCGAATCGAGTCCGTAAGTTGCAACACGTGCCTAATGCCTATCGATTGCTGCTACGTGTGTGTTTTTGCGTGTCGGACGGACGGCCAAAGGCGGGTTTTGGTCTCTTTTGGCTTTTTGCCTATTTGTTGGTTCATCGGGCGGGAAAGCGGTGATAACTTCGGCATCCGTATATCGGAATCGAGTCCGTAAGTTGCAACACGTGCCTAATGCCTATCTGATTGCTACGTGTGTTTTGCGTGTCGTTCGGACGGCCAAAGGCGGGTTTTGGTCTCTTTTTGGCTTTTTGCCTAGCTGTTGGTTCATCAATCAAGCGGTGATAACTTCGGCATCCGTATATCGGAATCGAGTCCGTAAGTTGCCTGCGTGCCTAATGCCTATGCGGATTTGCTACGTGTGTGTGTTTGCGTGTCGTTCGGACGTAAAGCGGGTTTTGGTCTCTTTTTGGCTTTTTGCCTAAGCTGTTGGTTCATCGGGCAAAGCGGTGATAACTTCGACATCCGTATATCGGAATCGAGTCCGTAAGTTGCAACACGTGCCTAATGCCTATCTGCGATTGCTACGTGTGTGTTTTGCGTGTCGTTCGGACGGCAAAGGCGGGTTTTGGTCTCTTTTTTGGCTTTTTTGCCCTGTTTGTTGGTTCATCGGGCAAAGCCGGTGATAACTTCGGCATCCGTATATCGGAATCGAGTCCGTAAGTTGCAACACGTGCCTAATGCCTATCTTGATTGCTACGTGTGTGTTTTGCGTGTCGTTCGGACGGCCAAGGCGGGTTTTGGTCTCTTTTTGGCTTTTTGCCTAGCTTGTTGGTTCATCGGGAAAAGCCGGTGATAACTTCGGCATCCGTATATCGGAATCGAGTCCGTAAGTTGCAACACGTGCCTAATGCCTATCTGATTGCTACGTGTGTGTTTTGCGTGTCGTTCGGACGGCCAAAGGCGGGTTTTGGTCTCTTTTTGGCTTTTTTG
The DNA here is from genome assembly GCA_020205605.1 of Panax ginseng. Taxonomy (NCBI): domain Eukaryota; kingdom Viridiplantae; phylum Streptophyta; class Magnoliopsida; order Apiales; family Araliaceae; genus Panax; species Panax ginseng. The sequence continues at coordinate 53,173,486 of CM035133.1, forward strand.
CCTAGCTGTTGTTGGTTCATCAGGCAAGCCGGTGATAACTTTCGGCATCCGTATATCGGAATCGAGTCCGTAAGTTGCAACACGTGCCTAATGCCTATGATTGCTACGTGTGTGTTTGCGTGTCGTTCGGACGGCAAAGGCGGGTTTTGGTCTCTTTTTGGCTTTTGCCCTAGCTTTGTTGGTTCATCGGGCAAGCCGGTGATAACTTTCGGCATCCGTATATATCGGAATCGAGTCCGTAAGTTGCAACACGTGCCTAATGCCTATCTTGATTGCTACGTGTGTGTTTTGCGTGTCGTTCGGACGGCAAAGGCGGGTTTTGGTCTCTTTTTGGCTTTTTGCCTAGCTTTGTTGGTTCATCGGGCAAAGCCGGTGATAACTTCGGCATCCAATATATCGGAATCGAGTCCGTAAGTTGCAACACGTGCCTAATGCCTATGCGATTGCTACGTGTGTGTTTTGCGTGTCGTTCGTTCGGACGGCAAAGGCGAGTTTTGGTCTCTTTTGGCTTTTTTTTTGCTTTGTTGGTTCATCGGGCAAAGCGGGGTGATAACTTCGGCATCCGTATATCGGAATCGAGTCCGTAAGTTGCAACACGTGCCTAATGCCTATCTATGCGATTGCTACGTGTGTGTTTTGCGTGTCGTTCGGACGGCAAAGGCGGGTTTTGGTCTCTTTTTGGCTTTTGCCTAGCTGTTGGTTCATCGAGCAAAGCCGGTGATAACTTCGGCATCCGTATATCGGAATCGAGTCCGTAAGTTGCAAACGTGCCTAATGCCTATGCGATTGCTACGTGTGTGTTTTGCGTGTCGGACGGACGGCGAAAGGCGGGTTTTGGTCTCTTTTTGGCTTTTTGCCTAGCTTGTTGGTTCATCGGACAAAGCCGGTGATAACTTTCGGCATCCGTATATCGGAATCGAGTCCGTAAGTTGCAACACGTGCCTAATGCCTATGCGATTGCTAATGTGTGTTTTGCGTGTCGTTCGGACGGCCGAGGCGGGTTTTGGTCTCTTTTGGCTTTTTGCCTAGCTGTTTGTTGGTTCATCGGGCAAAGCGGTGATAACTTCGGCATCCGTATATCGGAATCGAGTCCGTAAGTTGCAACACGTGCCTAATGCCTATGCGATTGCTACGTGTGTGTTTGCGTGTCGTTCGGACGGCCAAAAGGCGGGTTTTGGTCTCTTTTTGGCTTTTTGCCTAGCTTTGTTGGTTCATCGAGGGGCAAGCGGTGATAACTTCGGCATCCGTATATCGGAATCGAGTCCGTAAGTTGCAACACGTGCCTAATGCCTATGCGATTACTTACTACGTGTGTGTTTTGCGTGTCGTTCGGACGGCCAGGCGGGTTTTGGTCTCTTTTTGGCTTTTTTTTGCCTAGCTTTGTTGGTTCATCGAATGGCAAAAGCCGGTGATAACTTTCATCATCCGTATATCGGAATCGAGAGTCCGTAAGTTTGCAACACGTGCCTAATGCCTATGCGATTGCTACGTGTGTGTTTGCGTGTCGTTCGGACGGCCAAGGCGGGTTTTGGTCTCTTTTTGGCTTTTTTGCCTAGCTGTTGGTTCATCGGGAAAAGCCGGTGATAACTTCGGCATCCGTATATCGGAATCGAGTCCGTAAGTTGCAACACGTGCCTAATGCCTATCGATTGCTACGTGTGTGTTTTGCGTGTCGTTCGGACGGCCAAAGGCGGGTTTTGGTCTCTTTTTGGGCTTTTTTTTGCCTAGCTTTGTTGGTTCATCGAGGCAAAGCCGGTGATAACTTCGGCATCCGTATATCGGAATCGAGTCCGTAAGTTGCAACACGTGCCTAATGCCTATCACGATTGCTACGTGTGTGTTTTTGCGTGTCGTTCGGACGGCCAAAGGCGGGTTTTGGTCTCTTTTTGGCTTTTTGCCTAGCTTGTTGGTTCATCGGCAAAGCCGGTGATAACTTCGGCATCCGTATATCGGAATCGAGTCCGTAAGTTGCAACACGTGCCTAATGCCTATGCGATTGCTACGTGTGTGTTTGCGTGTCGTTCGGACGGCAAAGGCGGTTTTGGTCTCTTTTGGCTTTTTTTGCCTAGTTTGTTGGTTCATCGGGCAAGCAGGGTGATAACTTCGGCATCCGTATATCGGAATCGAGTCCGTAAGTTGCAACACGTGCCTAATGCCTATCACGATTTGCTACGTGTGTGTTTGCGTGTCGTTCGGACGGCCAAAGGCGGGTTTTGGTCTCTTTTGGCTTTTTGCCTATTTGTTGGTTCATCGACAAAGGCGGTGATAACTTTCGGCATCCGTATATCGGAATCGAGTCCGTAAGTTTGCAACACGTGCCTAATGCCTATATGCGATTGCTACGTGTGTGTGTTTGTGTGTCGTTCGGACGGTAAAGGCGGTTTTGGTCTCTTTTTTGGCTTTTTGCCTAGCTTTGTTGGTTCATCGGGCCAAAGCGGCGGTGATAACTTCGGCATCCGTATATCGGAATCGAGTCCGTAAGTTGCAACACGTGCCTAATGCCTATGCGATTGCTACGTGTGTGTTTTGCGTGTCGTTCGGACGGCCAGAGGCGGGTTTTGGTCTCTTTTTGGCTTTTTGCCTAGCTTTGTTGGTTCATCGGCAAGCGGTGATAACTTCGGCATCCGTATATCGGAATCGAGTCCGTAAGTTGCAACACGTGCCTAATGCTATATGCGATTGCTACACGTGTGTGTTTTGCGTGTCGTTCGGACGGCAAAGGCGGGTTTTGGTCTCTTTTTGGCTTTTTTTTGCCTAGCTGTTGGTTGGTTGGTTCATCGGCAGAAAGCCGGTGATAACTTCGGCATCCGTATATCGGAATCGAGTCCGTAAGTTGCAACACGTGCCTAATGCCTATATGCGATTGCTACGTGTGTGTTTGCGCGTGTCGTTCGGACGGCCAAGGCGGGTTTTGGTCTCTTTTTGGCTTTTTGCCTAGCTGTTGGTTCATCGGGCAAAGCGGTGATAACTTCGGCATCCGTATATATACGGAATCGAGTCCGTAAGTTGCAACACGTGCCTAATGCCTATCTGATCGTGCTACGTGTGTGTTTTGCGTGTCGTTCGGACGGCAAGGCGGGTTTTGGTCTCTTTTTGGCTTTTTGCCTAGCTGTTGGTTCGGGCGAGCAAGCGGTGATAACTTTCGGCATCCGTATATCGGAATCGAGTCCGCGTAAGTTGCAACACGTGCCTAATGCCTATGCGATTGCTACGTGTGTGTTTTTGCGTGTCGTTCGGACGGCAAGAGGCGGGTTTTGGTCTCTTTTTGGCTTTTTGCCTAGCTTGTTGGTTCATCGGGCAAGCCGGTGATAACTTCGGCATCGTATATATATCGGAATCGAGTCCGTAAGTTGCAACACGTGCCTAATGCCTATGCGATTGCTACGTGTGTGTTTGCGTGTCGTTCGGACGGCCAAAGGCGGGTTTTGGTCTCTTTTTGGCTTTTTGCCTAGCTTGTTGGTTCATCGAGGCAAGCGGGTGATAACTTTCGGCATCCGTATATCGGAATCGAGTCCGTAAGTTGCAACACGTGCCTAATGCCTATGCGGATTACTACGTGTGTGTTTGCGTGTCGTTCGGACGGCCCAAGGCGGGTTTTGGTCTCTTTTTGGCTTTTTGCCTGCTTTGTTGGTTCATCGGGGCAAGCCGGTGATAACTTCGGCATCCGTATATCGGAATCGAGTCCGTAAGTTGCAACACGTGCCTAATGCCTATGCGATTGCTACGTGTGTGTGTTTGCGTGTCGTTCGGACGGCCAAAGCGGGTTTTGGTCTCTTTTTGGCTTTTTGCTAGCTTGTTGGTTCATCGGACAAGCCGGTGATAACTTCGGCATCCGTATATCGGAATCGAGTCCGTAAAGTTGCAACGTGCGTGCCTAATGCCTATGCGATTGCTACGTGTGTGTGTTGCGCGTGTCGTTCGGACGGCCAAAGGCGGGTTTTGGTCTCTTTTTGGCTTTTTGCCCTAGCTTTGTTGGTTCATCGGGCAAGCGGGTGATAACTTCGGCATCCATATATCGGAATCGAGTCCGTAAGTAAGTTGCAACGTGCCTAATGCCTATATGCGATTGCTTCGTGTGTGTGTTTTGCGTGTCGTTCGGACGGCAAGAGGCGGTTTTGGTCTCTTTTTGGCTTTTTGCCTAGCGGTTTGTTGGTTCATCAGAAGCCAAGCAGTGATAACTTTCGGCATCCGTATATCGAATCGAGTCCGTAAGTTGCAACACGTGCCTAATGCCTATCTGCGATTGCTACGTGTGTGTTTGCGTGTCGTTCGGACGGCAGAGGGCGGGTTTTGGTCTCTTTTGGCTTTTTGCCTAGCTTGTTGGTTCATCGGGCAAAGCGGTGATAACTTTCGGCATCCGTATATCGGAATCGAGTCCGTAAGTTGCAACACGTGCCTAATGCCTATCTGATTACTACGTGTGTGTGTTTTGCGTGTCGTTCGGACGGCCAAAGGCGGGTTTTGGTCTCTTTTTGACTTTTTGCCTAGCTGTTGGTTCATCGGGCAAGCCGGTGATAACTTCGGCATCCGTATATCGGAATCGAGTCCGTAAGTTGCAACACGTGCCTAATGCCTATGCGATTACTACGTGTGTGTTTTGCGTGTCGTTCGGACGGCCAAAGGCGGGTTTTGGTCTCTTTTTGGCTTTTTGCCTAGCTTGTTGGTTCATCGGGCAAGCCGGTGATAACTTCGGCATCCGTATATCGGAATCGAGTCCGTAAGTTGCAACACGTGCCTAATGCCTATCTTGATTACTACGTGTGTGTTTTGCGTGTCGTTCGGACGACGTAAGGCGGGTTTTGGTCTCTTTTTGGCTTTTTGCCTAGCTTGTTGGTTCATCGGGCAAAGCCGGTGATAACTTTCGGCATCCGTATATCGGAATCGAGTCCGTAAGTTGCAACACGTGCCTAATGCCTATCGCGATTGCTACGTGTGTGTTTGCGTGTCGTTCGGACGGCAATAGAAGGCGGTTTGGTCTCTTTTTGGCTTTTTTGCCTAGCTTTGTTGGTTCATCGGGCAAGCCGGTGATAACTTTCGGCATCCGTATATCGGAATCGAGTCCGTAAGTTACAACACGTGCCTAATGCCTATCGATTGCTACGTGTGTGTGTTTTGCGTGTCGTTCGGACGGCCAAAGGCGGGTTTTGGTCTCTTTTTGGCTTTTTGCCTATTTGTTGGTTCATCGGCAAGCCGGTGATAACTTTCGGCATCCGTATATCGGAATCGAGTCCGTAAGTTGCAACACGTGCCTAATGCCTATCACGATTGCTACGTGTGTGTTTTGCGTGTCGTTCGGACGGCCAGAGGCGGGTTTTGGTCTCTCTTTTTGGCTTTTGCCTAGCTGTTGGTTCATCGGGCAAGCCGGTGATAACTTCGGCATCCGTATATCGGAATCGAGTCCGTAAGTTGCAACACGTGCCTAATGCCTATCTGCGATTACTACGTGTGTGTTTTGCGTGTCGTTCGGACGGCAAAGGCGGGTTTTGGTCTCTTTTTTGGCTTTTTGCCTAACTGTTGGTTCATCGGGCAAACCGGCTGATAACCTCGGCATCCGTATATCGGAATCGAGTCCGTAAGTTGCAACACGTGCCTAATGCCTATGCGATTGCTACGTGTGTGTTTGCGTGTCGTTCGGACGACCAAAGGCGGGTTTTGGTCTCTTTTTGGCTTTTTGCCTAGCTTTGTTGGTTCATCAGGCAAAAAGGGGTGATAACTTCGGCATCGTATATCGGAATCGAGTCCGTAAGTTGCAACCGTGCCTAATGCCTATCTTGATTACTACGTGTGTGTTTTTGCGTGTCGTTCGGACGGCCAAAGGCGGGTTTTGGTCTCTTTTTGGCTTTTGCCCTAGCTTTGTTGGTTCATCGGCAAGCCGGTGATAACTTCGGCATCCGTATATCGGAATCGAGTCCGTAAGTTGCAAACACGTGCCTAATGCCTATGCGATTGCTACGTGTGTGTTTTGCGTGTCGTTCGGACGGCAAAGAGGCGGGTTTTGGTCTCTTTTGACTTTTTGCCTGCTTTGTTGGTTCATCAGGCAGCAAGCGGTGATAACTTCGGCATCATCCGTATATCGGAATCGAGTCCGTAAGTTGCAACACGTGCCTAATGCCTATGCGATTGCTACGTGTGTGTGTTTTGCGTGTCGTTCGGACGGCAAAAGGCGGGTTTTGGTCTCTTTTTGGCTTTTTGCCTAGCTGTTTGTTGGTTCATCAGGCAAGCGGTGATAACTTCGGCATCCGTATATCGGAATCGAGTCCGTAAGTTGCAACTGCGTGCCTAATGCCTATCTGATTGCTACGGTGTGTTTACGTGTGTGTTTTGCGTGTCGTTCGGATAGAGGCGGGTTTTGGTCTCTTTTTGGCTTTTTTGCCTTTGCCTATTTGTTGGTTCATCGAGCCAAGCCGGTGATAACTTTCGGCATCCGTATATCGGAATCGAGAGTCCGTAAGTTGCAACACGTGCCTAATGCCTATGCGATTGCTACGTGTGTGTTTTGCGTGTCGTTCGGACGGCCAAGGAAGCGGTTTTGGTCTCTTTTTGGCTTTTTGCCTAGCTTTGTTGGTTCATCAGGCAAGCGAGGTGATAACTTCGGCATCCGTATATCGGAATCGAGTCCGTAAGTTGCAACACGTGCCTAATGCCTATGCGATTGCTATGTGTGTGTTTTGCGTGTCGTTCGGACGGCAAAGGCGGGTTTTGGTCTCTTTTTGGCTTTTTGCCTAGCTTTGTTGGTTCATCGGGCAAGCAGGGTGATAACTTCGGCATCCGTATATCGGAATCGAGTCCGTAAGTTGCAACACGTGCCTAATGCCTATGCGATTGCTACGTGTGTGTTTTTGCGTGTCGTTCGGACGGCCGAGGCGGGTTTTGGTCTCTTTTTGGCTTTTTGCCTAGCTTTGTTGGTTCATCGGCAAGCCGGGTGATAACTTCGGCATCCGTATATATCGGAATCGAGTCCGTAAAGTTGCAACACGTGCCTATAATGCCTATGCGATTGCTACGTGTGTGTTTTGCGTGTCGTTCGGACGCCAAAGGCGGGTTTTGGTCTCTTTTTGGCTTTTTTTGCCTAGCTTGTTGGTTCATCGAGGCAAAAGCGGTGATAACTTCGGCATCCGTATATCGGAATCGAGTCCGTAAGTTGCAACACGTGCCTAATGCCTATGCGATTGCTACTACGTGTGTGTTTTGCGTGTCGTTCGGACGGCCAAAGGCGGGTTTTGGTCTCTTTTTGGCTTTTTGCCTAGCTTTGTTGGTTCATCGGGCAAGCCGGTGATAACTTCGGCATCCGTATATCGGAATCGAGTCCGTAAGTTGCAACACGTGCCTAATGCCTATGCGATTGCTACGTGTGTGTGTTTGCGTGTCGTTCGGACGGCGGAAGAGGCGGGTTTTGGTCTCTTTTTGGCTTTTTGCCTAGCTTGTTGGTTCATCGGGCAAAGCCGGTGATAACTTCGGCATCCGTATATCGGAATCGAGTCCGTAAAGTTGCAACGCGTGCCTAATGCCTATGCGATTGCTACGTGTGTGTTTTTGCGTGTCGTTCGGGACGTAGAGGCGGGTTTTGGTCTCTTTTTGGCTTTTTGCCTAGCTTGTTGGTTCATCGAGAAAAGCGGTGATAACTTCGGCATCCGTATATCGGAATCGAGTCCGTAAGTTGCAACACGTGCCTAATGCCTATCTGCGATTGCTACGTGTGTGTGTTTGCGTGTCGTTCGGGACGGCAAAGGCGGGTTTTGGTCTCTTTTTGGCTTTTTGCCTAGCTTGTTGGTTCATCGGGCAAGCCGGTGATAACTTTCGGCATCCGTATATCGGAATCGAGTCCGTAAGTTGCAACACGTGCCTAATGCCTATCTGATTGCTACGTGTGTGTTTTTGCGTGTCGTTCGGACGGCCAAAGGCGGGTTTTGGTCTCTTTTTGACTTTTTGCCTAGCTTTGTTGGTTCATCGGGCAAGCCGGTGATAACTTCGGCATCCGTATATCGGAATCGAGTCCGTAAGTTGCAACGCGTGCCTAATGCCTATGCGGATTGCTACGTGTGTGTTTTTTGCGTGTCGTTCGGACGGCCAAGGCGGGTTTTGGTCTCTTTTTGGCTTTTTGCCTGCTTGTTGGTTCATCAGGCAAGCGGGTGATAACTTCGGCATCCGTATATCGGAATCGAGTCCGTAAGTGCAACAACACGTGCCTAATGCCTATGCGATTTGCTCGTGTGTGTGTTTGCGTGTCGTTCGGACGGCCAAAGGCGGGTTTTGGTCTCTTTTTGGCTTTTTGCCTAGCTGTTGGTTCATCGGGCAAGCCGGTGATAACTTCGGCATCCGTATATCGGAATCGAGTCCGTAAGTTGCAACACGTGCCTAATGCCTATCACGATTACTACGTGTGTGTTTTGCGTGTCGTTCGGACGAGCAAAGGCGGGTTTTGGTCTCTTTTGGCTTTTTGCCTAGCTTGTTGGTTGGTTCATCGGCAAAGCGGTGATAACTCTTCGGCATCATCCGTATATCGGAATCGAGTCCGTAAGTTGCAACAACCGTGCCTAATGCCTATGCGATTGCTACGTGTGTGTTTGCGTGTCGTTCGGACGGCCAGAGGCGGGTTTTGGTCTCTTTTTGGCTTTTTGCCTAGCTTTGTTGGTTCATCGGGCAAAGCCGGTGATAACTTCGGCATCCGTATATCGGAATCGAGTCCGTAAGTTGCAACACGTGCCTAATGCCTATGCGATTGCTACGTGTGTGTGTTTTGCGTGTCGTTTCGGACGGCAAGAGGCGGGTTTGGTCTCTTTTTGGCTTTTTGCCTAGCTTTTGGTTCTATTTGTTGGTTCATCGGGCAAGCCGGTGATAACTTCGGCATCCGTATATCGGAATCGAGTCCGTAAGTTGCAACACGTGCCTAATGCCTATGCGATTGCTACGTGTGTGTTTGCGTGTCGTTCGGACGGCAAAGGCGGGTTTTGGTCTCTTTTTTGGCTTTTGCCCTAGCTTTGTTGGTTCATCGAGGCAAGCCGGTGATAACTTCGGCATCCGTATATCGGAATCGAGTCCGTAAGTTGCAACACGTGCCTAATGCCTATGCGATTGATTACTACGTGTGTGTTTTGCGTGTCGTTCGGACGGCCAAAGGCGGGTTTTGGTCTCTTTTGGCTTTTTGCCTAGCTTGTTGGTTCATCGGCAAAGCCGGTGATAACTTCGGCATCCGTATATCGGAATCGAGTCCGTAAGTTGCAACACGTGCCTAATGCCTATCTGATTACTACGTGTGTGTTTTGCGTGTCGTTCGGACGCCAAGAGGCGGGTTTTGGTCTCTTTTTTGGCTTTTTGCCTAGCTTGTTGGTTGGTTCATCGGGCCAAGCCGGTGATAACTTCGGCATCCGTATATCGGAATCGAGTCCGTAAGTTGCAACGCGTGCCTAATGCCTATGCGATTGCTACGTGTGTGTTTTGCGTGTCGTTCGGACGGCCAAAGGCGGGTTTTGGTCTCTTTTTGGCTTTTTGCCTAGCTGTTGGTTGGTTCATCGGGCAAGCCGGTGATAACTTCGGCATCCGTATATATCGAATCGAGTCCGTAAGTTGCAACACGTGCCTAATAATGCCTATGCGATTGCTACGTGTGTGTTTTGCGTGTCGTTCGGACGGCCGAGGCGGGTTTTGGTCTCTTTTTGGCTTTTTGCCTAGCTTGTTGGTTCATCGGGCAAGCCGGTGATAACTTCGGCATCCGTATATCGGAATCGAGTCCGTAAGTTGCAACACGTGCCTAATGCCTATCTTGATTGCTACGTGTGTGTTTTGCGTGTCGTTCGGACGGCCAAAGGCGGGTTTTGGTCTCTTTTTCGCTTTTGCCCTAATTTGTTTGGTTCATCGAAGGAAAAGCCGGTGATAACTTCGGCATCCGTATATCGGAATCGAGTCCGTAAGTTGCAACACGTGCCTAATGCCTATCTTGATTGCTACGTGTGTGTTTGCGTGTCGTTCGGACGGCGAGGCGGGTTTTGGTCTCTTTTGGCTTTTGCCTAGCTAGCTTTGTTGGTTCATCGGGCAAAGCAGGTGATAACTTCGGCATCCGTATATCGGAATCGAGTCCGTAAGTTGCAACACGTGCCTAATGCCTGCCTATCTGATTACTACTACGTGTGTTTTGCGTGTCGTTCGGACGGCCAAAGCGGGTTTTGGTCTCTTTTTGGCTTTTTGCCTAGCTTTGTTGGTTCATCGGGCAAGCCGGGTGATAACTTCGGCATCCGTATATCGGAATCGAGTCCGTAAGTTGCAACGCGTGCCTAATGCCCTATGCGATTGCTACGTGTGTGTTTGCGTGTCGTTCGGACGGCCAAGGCGGGTTTTGGTCTCTTTTTGGCTTTTGCCTAGTTTGTTGGTTCATCAGGCAAGCGGTGATAACTTTCGGCATCCGTATATCGGAATCGAGTCCGTAAGTTGCAACACGTGCCTAATGCCTATCGATTGCTACTCGTGTGTTTTTTGCGTGTCGTTCGGACGGCCGAAGAGGCGGGTTTTGGTCTCTTTTTGACTTTTTGCCTAGCTGCTTGTTGGTTCATCGGGCAAGCAGGTGATAACTTCGGCATCCGTATATCGGAATCGAGTCCGTAAGTTGCAACACGTGCCTAATGCTATATGCGGTGCTACGTGTGTGTTTTGCGTGTCGTTCGGACGGCCAGAGGCGGGTTTTGGTCTCTTTTTGGCTTTTTGCCCTAGCTATTTGTTGGTTCATCGGGCAAAGCCGGTGATAACTTCGGCATCCGTATATCGGAATCGAGTCCGTAAGTTGCAACCACACGTGCCTAATGCCTATCTTGATTGCTACGTGTGTGTTTGCGTGTCGTTCGGACGGCCAAAGAGGCGGGTTTTGGTCTCTTTTTGGCTTTTTGCCTAGCTTGTTGGTTCATCGAGGCAAAGCGGTGATAACTTTCGGCATCCGTATATCGGAATCGAGAGTCCGTAAGTTGCAACACGTGCCTAATGCCTATGCGATTGCTACGTGTGTGTTTGCGTGTCGTTCGGACGGCCAAAGGCGGGTTTTGGTCTCTTTTTGGCTTTTTGCCTAGCTTGTTGGTTCATCGGGCAAGCCGGTGATAACTTCGGCATCCGTATATCGGAATCGAGTCCGTAAGTTGCAACACGTGCCTAATGCCTATGCGATTACTACGTGTGTGTTTTGCGTGTCGTTCGGACGGCCAAAGGCGGGTTTTGGTCTCTTTTTGACTTTTTGCCTAGCTTGTTGGTTCATCGGGCAAGCCGGTGATAACTTCGGCATCCGTATATCGGAATCGAGTCCGTAAGTTGCAACACGTGCCTAATGCCTATATGCGATTACTACGTGTGTGTTTTGCGTGTCGTTCGGACGGCCAAAGGCGGGTTTTGGTCTCTTTTTGACTTTTTGCCTAGCTTTGTTGGTTCATCGGGCAAGCCGGTGATAACTTCGGCATCGTATATATCGGAATCGAGTCCGTAAGTTGCAACACGTGCCTAATGCCTATCGATTACTACGTGTGTGTTTGCGTGTCGTTTGTGTGTTTGACGTTCGGAGGATGGTCGGCTTTTTTGCGTGCTTGTTGGTTCATCAGAATGGCGGACTTCGCGGTTTTGGTCTTTTTTGGCTTTTTGCCTAGCGATTTGTTGGTTCATCGTCGTTCGGACAAAGCGGGTTTTGGTGATAACTTCGGCATCCGATATATCGGAATCGAGTCCGTAAGTTGCAACACGTGCCTAATGCCTATGCGATTGCTACGTGTGTGTTTGCGTGTCGTTCGGACGGCAAAGGCGGGTTTTGGTCTCTTTTTGACTTTTTTTGCCTAAGCTTTGTTGGTTCATCATCGACAAGCCGGTGATAACTTTCGGCATCGTATATCGGAATCGAGTCCGTAAGTTGCAACGCGTGTGCCTAATGCCTATCTGCGGTGCTTACGTGTGTGTTTTGCGTGTCGTTCGGACGGCCAAAGGCGGGTTTTGGTCTCTTTTTGGCTTTTTGCCTACTTTGTTGGTTCATCAGGCAAGCGGTGATAACTTCGGCATCCGTATATCGGAATCGAGTCCGTAAGTTGCAAACACGTGCCTAATGCCTATCTTGATTGCTCGTGTGTGTTTTTGCGTCGTTCGGACGGACGGCCAAGGCGGGTTTTGGTCTCTTTTTGGCTTTTTGCCCTAGCTGTTGGTTCATCGGGCAAAGCCGGTGATAACTTCGGCATCCGTATATCGGAATCGAGTCCGTAAGTTGCAACTGCGTGCCTAATGCCTATCTGATTGCTACGTGTGTGTTCGCGTGTCGTTCGGACGGCCAAAGGCGGGTTTTGGTCTCTTTTTGGCTTTTTGCCCTTTTTGTTGGTTCATCGGGCAAGCCGGTGATAACTTCGGCATCCGTATATCGGAATCGAGTCCGTAAGTTGCAACACGTGCCTAATGCCTATCTTGATTGCTACGTGTGTGTTTGCGTGTCGTTCGGACGGCCAAGGCGGGTTTTAGTCTCTTTTTGGCTTTTTGCCCTAGCTTGTTGGTTCATCGGGCAAGCCGGTGATAACTTCGGCATCCGTATATCGGAATCGAGTCCGTAAAGTTGCAACACGTGCCTAATGCCTATGCGATTGCTACGTGTGTGTTTGCGTGTCGTTCGGACGGCCAAAGGCGGGTTTTGGTCTCTTTTTGGCTTTTTGCCTAGCTTTGTTGGTTCATCGGGCAAAGCCGGTGATAACTTCGGCATCCGTATATAGAATCGAGTCCGTAAGTTGCAACACGTGCCTAATGCCTATGCGATTACTTCTATGTGTGTGTTTGCGTGTCGTTCGGACCAAAGGCGGGTTTTGGTCTCTTTTTTGGCTTTTTTGCCTAGCTTTGTTGGTTCATCAGGCAAGCAGGGGTGATAACTTCGGCATCCGTATATCGGAATCGAGTCCGTAAGTTGCAACACGTGCCTAATGCCTATCTGCGATTGCTACGTGTGTGTTTTGCGTGTCGTTCGGACGGTAAGGCGGGTTTTGGTCTCTTTTTGGCTTTTTGCCTAGCTGTTGGTTCATCAGGCAAGCCGGTGATAACTTCTTCGCATCATAGTATATCGGAATCGAGTCCGTAAGTTGCAACACGTGCCTAATGCCTATCTTGATTGCTACGTGTGTGTTTGCGTGTCGTTCGGACGGCCAAAGGCGGGTTTTGGTCTCTTTTGGCTTTTTGCCCTATTTGTTGGTTCATCGGAGAAAGCCGGTGATAACTTCGGCATCCGTATATCGGAATCGAGTCCCGTAAGTTGCAACACGTGCCTAATGCCTATCTTGATTGCTACGTGTGTGTGTTTTGCGTGTCGTTCGGACGGCCAAAGGCGGGTTTTGGTCTCTTTTTGGCTTTTTGCCTATTTGTTGGTTCATCGGGCAAGCCGGTGATAACTTTCGGCATCCGTATATCGGAATCGAGTCCGTAAGTTGCAACACGTGCCTAATGCCTATCTGATTGCTACGTGTGTGTTTTGCGTGTCGTTCGGACGGCAAAGGCGGGTTTTGGTCTCTTTTTGGCTTTTTGCCTACTTTGTTGGTTCATCGAGCAAGCGGTGATAACTTCGGCATCCGTATATCGGAATCGAGTCCGTAAGTTGCAACACGTGCCTAATGCCTATGCGATTGCTACGTGTGTGTTTTTGCGTGTCGTTCGGACGGCCGAGGCGGGTTTTGGTCTCTTTTTTGGCTTTTTGCCTAGTTTTGTTGGTTCATCAGGCAAGCCGGTGATAACTTCGGCATCCGTATATCGGAATCGAGTCCGTAAGTTGCAACACGTGCCTAATGCCTATGCGATTGCTACGTGTGTGTTTTGCGTGTCGTTCGGACGTAAGACAAAGGCGGGTTTTGGTCTCTTTTTGGCTTTTTTTGCCTAGCTTTGTTGGTTCATCGGGCAAAAGCCGGTGATAACTTCGGCATCCGTATATCGGAATCGAGTCCGTAAGTTGCAACAACACGTGCCTAATGCCTATGCGATTGCTACGTGTGTGTTTGCGTGTCGTTCGGACGGCCAAAGGCGGGTTTTGGTCTCTTTTGCTTTTTGCCTAGCTATTTGTTGGTTCATCGGAAAGCCGGTGATAACTTCGGCATCCGTATATCGGAATCGAGTCCGTAAAGTTGCAACACGTGCCTAATGCCTATATGCGATTGCTACGTGTGTGTTTGCGTGTCGTTCGGACGGCCAAAGGCGGGTTTTGGTCTCTTTTTGGCTTTTTGCCTAGCTTGTTGGTTCATCGGGCAAAGCCGGTGATAACTTCGGCATCCGTATATCGGAATCGAGTCCGTAAGTTGCAACACGTGCCTAATGCCTATGCGATTGCTACGTGTGTGTGTTTGCGTGTCGTTCGGACGGCCAAAGGCGGGTTTTGGTCTCTTTTTGGCTTTTTGCCTAGCTTGTTGGTTCATCGGGCAAAGCGGTGATACTTCGATAACTTCGGCATCCGTATATCGGAATCGAGTCCGTAAGTTACAACTGCGTGCCCTAATGCCTATCTGCGATTGCTACGTGTGTGTTTGCGTGTCGTTCGGACGGCGAAGGCGGGTTTTGGTCTCTTTTTGGTCTCTTTTTGGCTTTTTGCCTAGCTGTTGGTTCATCAGGCAAAGCCGGTGATAACTTCGGCATCCGTATATCGGAATCGAGTCCGTAAGTGCAACAACACGTGCCTAATGCCTATGCGATTGCTACGTGTGTGTGTTTGCGTGTCGTTCGGACGGCCAAAGGGGGGTTTTGGTCTTTTTGGCTTTTTGCCTAGCTGTTGGTTGGTTCATCGGGCAAGCCGGTGATAACTTCGGCATCCGTATATCGGAATCGAGTCCGTAAGTTGCAACACGTGCGTGCCTAATGCCTATCTGCGATTGCTACGTGTGTGTTTGCGTGTCGTTCGGACGGCCGAGGCGGGTTTGGTCTCTTTTTGGCTTTTTGCCCTAGCTTGTTGGTTCATCGGCAAAGCCGGTGATAACTTTCGGCATCGTATATCGGAATCGAGTCCGTAAGTTTGCAACACGTGCCTAATGCCTATGCGATTACTTCGTGTGTGTGTTTGCGTGTCGTTCGGACGGCCAAAGGCGGGTTTTGGTCTCTTTTTGGCTTTTTGCCTAGCTGTTGTTGGTTCATCGGGCAAGCCGGTGATAACTTCGGCATCCGTATATCGGAATCGAGTCCGTAAGTTGCAACACGTGCCTAATGCCTATCTGATTGCTACGTGTGTGTTTTGCGTGTCGTTCGGACGGCCAAAGGCGGGTTTTGGTCTCTTTTTGGCTTTTTGCCTAGCTGTTGGTTGGTTCATCGGGCAAGCGGGTGATAACTTCGGCATCCGTATATCGGAATCGAGTCCGTAAGTTGCAACACGTGCCTAATGCCTATCGATTACTACGTGTGTGTGTTTGCGTGTCGTTCGGACGGCCAAAGGCGGGTTTTGGTCTCTTTTGGCTTTTTGCCTAGCTTGTTGGTTCATCGGGAAAAGCCGGTGATAACTTCGGCATCCGTATATCGGAATCGAGTCCGTAAGTTTTGCAACACGCGTGCCTAATGCCTATCATTGCTACGTACGTGTGTTTTTGCGTGTCGTTCGTTCGGACGACGGCGGAGGCGGGTTTTGGTCTCTTTTTGACTTTTTGCCCTATTTGTTGGTTCATCGGGCAAGCGGTGATAACTTTCGGCATCCGTATCGAGAATCGAGTCCGTAAGTTGCAACACGTGCCTAATGCCTATCTGCGATTGCTACGTGTGTGTTTTGCGTGTCGTTCGGACGGCCAAAGGCGGGTTTTGGTCTCTTTTTGGCTTTTTGCCTAGCTGTTGTTGGTTCATCGGGCAAAGCCGGTGATAACTTCGGCATCCGTATATCGGAATCGAGTCCGTAAGTTGCAACACGTGCCTAATGCCTATGCGACGACTACGTGTGTGTTTTTGCGTGTCGTTCGGACGACCAGAGGCGGGTTTTGGTCTCTTTTTGGCTTTTTGCCTAGCTTGTTGGTTCATCGAATGAAGCCGGTGATAACTTCGGCATCCGTATATCGGAATCGAGTCCGTAAGTTGCAACACGTGCCTAATGCCTATATGCGATTGCTACGTGTGTGTTTTGCGTGTCGTTCGGACGGCCAAAGGCGGGTTTTGGTCTCTTTTTTGGCTTTTTGCCTAGCTTGTTGGTTCATCGGACAAGCGCGGTGATAACTTCGGCATCCGTATATCGGAATCGAGTCCGTAAGTTGCAACACGTGCCTAATGCCTATGCGATTTTTACGTGTGTGTTTTGCGTGTCGTTCGGACGACGTAAAGGCGGTTTTAGTCTCTTTTTGGCTTTTTTGCCTAGCTTTGTTGGTTCATCAGGCAAAGCGGTGATAACTTCGGCATCCGTATATCGGAATCGAGTCCGTAAGTTGCAACACGTGCCCTAATGCCTATATGATTGATTGCTACGTGTGTGTGTTTTGCGTGTCGTTCGGACGGCCAAGGCGGGTTTTGGTCTCTTTTTTGACTTTTTTGCCTAGCTTTTTGGTTCATCGGGCAAGCCGGTGATAACTTCGGCATCCGTATATCGGAATCGAGTCCGTAAGTTGCAACACGTGCCTAATGCCTATGCGATTGCTACGTGTGTGTGTTTGCGTGTCGTTCGGACGGCAAAGGCGGGTTTTGGTCTCTTTTTTGACTTTTTGCCTAGCTGTTGTTGGTTCATCGGCAAGCCGGTGATAACTTCGGCATCCGTATATCGGAATCGAGTCCGTAAGTTGCAACACGTGCCTAATGCCTATCTGATTGCTACGTGTGTGTTTGCGTGTCGTTCGGACGGATACGAGGCGGGTTTTGGTCTCTTTTTGACTTTTTGCCCTAGCTTTTGTTGGTTCATCGGGCAAGCCGGTGATAACTTCGGCATCCGTATATCGGAATCGAGTCCGTAAGTTGCAACACGTGCCTAAATGCCTATCTGATTGCTACTATGTGTGTGTTTTGCGTGTCGTTCGGACGGCCAAAGGCGGGTTTTGGTCTCTTTTTGACTTTTTGCCTAGCTTGTTGGTTCATCGGGCAAGCGGTGATAACTTCGGCATCCGTATATCGGAATCGAGTCCGTAAGTTGCAACACACGTGCCTAATGCCTATGCGATTGCTACGTGTGTGTGTTTGCGTGTCGTTCGGACGGCCAAAGGCGGGTTTTGGTCTCTTTTTGGCTTTTTGCCCTAGCTTGTTGGTTCATCGAGGCAAGCCGGTGATAACTTCGGCATCCGTATATCGGAATCGAGTCCGTAAGTTGCAACGCGTGCCTAATGCCTATGCGGTGCTATTACTACGTGTGTGTTTTGCGTGTCGTTCGGACGGCCAAAGGCGCGGGTTTGGTCTCTTTTTGGCTTTTTGCCCTAGTTGTTGGTTCATCGGACAAGCCGGTGATAACTTCGGCATCGTATATCGGAATCGAGTCCGTAAGTTGCAACAACACGTGCCTAATGCCTATCTGCGATTGCTACGTGTGTGTTTTGCGTGTCGTTCGGACGGCAGAGGCGGGTTTTGGTCTCTTTTTGGCTTTTTGCCTAGCTGTTGTTGGTTCATCGGGCAAAAGCCGGTGATAACTTCGGCATCCGTATCGGAATCGAGTCCGTAAGTTGCAACCGTGCCTAATGCCTATCTGATTGCTACGTGTGTGTTTTGCGTGTCGTTCGGACGGCCAAGGCGGGTTTTGGTCTCTTTTTGGCTTTTTGCCCTAGCTTTGTTGGTTCATCGGGCAAAAGCCGGTGATAACTTCGGCATCCGTATATCGGAATCGAGTCCGTAAGTTGCAACACGTGCCTAATGCCTATGCGATTGCTACGTGTGTGTTTTGCGTGTCGTTCGGACGGCCAAAGGCGGGTTTTGGTCTCTTTTTGACTTTTTTTGCCTAGCTTTGGTTGGTTCATCAGGCAAGCGGGTGATAACTTCGGCATCCGTATATCGGAATCGAGTCCCGTAAGTTGCAACACGTGCCTAATGCCTATGCGGTGCTACGTGTGTATTTGCGTGTCGTTCGGACGACCGAGGCGGGTTTTGGTCTCTTTTTCGGCTTTTTGCCTAATTGTTGGTTCATCGGGCAAACCGGCTGATAACTCGGCATCCGTATATCGGAATCGAGTCCCGTAAGTTGCAACACGTGCCTAATGCCTATGCGGTGCTACGTGTGTGTTTGCGTGTCGTTCGGACGGCCAGCCAAGGCGGGTTTTGGTCTCTTTTTGGCTTTTTGCCTAGCTGTTGGTTCATCGGGAAAAGCAGGGTGATAACTTCGGCATCCGTATATCGGAATCGAGTCCGTAAGTTGCAACACGTGCCTAATGCCTATCGCGATTGCTACGTGTGTGTTTTGCGTGTCGTTCGGACGGCCAAAGGCGGGTTTTGGTCTCTTTTTGGCTTTTTGCCTAGCTTTGTTGGTTCATCAGGCAAGCCGGTGATAACTTCGGCATCCGTATATCGGAATCGAGTCCGTAAGTTGCAACACGTGCCTAATGCCTATCTGCGATTGCTACGTGTGTGTTTTGCGTGTCGTTCGGACGGCCAGAGGCGGGTTTTGGTCTCTTTTGGCTTTTTGCCTAGCTGTTGGTTCATCAGGAAAAGCCGGTGATAACTTTCGGCATCCGTATATCGGAATCGAGTCCGTAAGTTGCAAACACGTGCCTAATGCCTATCTTGATTGCTACGTGTGTGTTTTGCGTGTCGTTCGGACGGCCAGAGGCGGGTTTTGGTCTCTTTTTTGGCTTTTTGCCTAGCTGTTGGTTCATCGGGCAAGCCGGTGATAACTTCGGCATCCGTATATCGGAATCGAGTCCGTAAGTTGCAACGTGCGTGCCTAATGCCTATCTGCGATTACTACGTGTGTGTTTGCGTGTCGTTCGGACGGCCAGAGGCGGGTTTTAGTCTCTTTTTGGCTTTTTGCCTAGCTTTGTTGGTTCATCGGGCAAAAGCGGTGATAACTTCGGCATCCGTATATCGGAATCGAGTCCGTAAGTTGCAACACGTGCCTAATGCCTATCTTGATTGCTCGTGTGTGTGTTTTGCGTGTCGTTCGGAGGACCGGCGGGTTTTGGTCTCTTTTTGGCTTTTTGCCTAGCTTTGTTGGTTCATCGGCAAGCAAGCCGGTGATAACTTCGGCATCCGTATATCGGAATCGAGTCCGTAAGTTGCAACACGTGCCTAATGCCTATCACGATTGCTACATGTGTGTGTGTGTTTTGCGTGTCGTTCGGACGGCCAAAGGCGGGTTTTTTTGGTCTCTTTTTGGCTTTTTTGCCTAATTTGTTGGTTCATCGGGCAAGCGGTGATAACTTCGGCATCCGTATATCGGAATCGAGTCCGTAAGTTGCAACTGCGTGCCTAATGCCTATCTTGATTGCTACGTGTGTGTTTTGCGTGTCGTTCGGATGGCCAAAGGCGGGTTTTGGTCTCTTTTTGGCTTTTTGCCTAGCTTGTTGTTGGTTCATCGGGCAAAGCCGGTGATAACTTCGGCATCCGTATATCGGAATCGAGTCCGTAAGTTGCAACACGTGCCTAATGCCTATGCGATTGCTACGTGTGTGTTTTGCGTGTCGTTCGGACGGCCAAGGCGGGTTTTGGTCTCTTTTTGGCTTTTTGCCTAGCTGTTGTTGGTTCATCGGCAAAGCCCGGTGATAACTTCGGCATCCGTATATCGGAATCGAGTCCGTAAGTTGCAACACGTGCCTAATGCCTATGCGATTGCTACGTGTGTGTTTTGCGTGTCGTTCGGACGGCAAAGGCGGGTTTTGGTCTCTTTTTGGCTTTTTGCCCTAGCTTGTTGGTTCATCGGGCAAGCCGGTGATAACTTCGGCATCCGTATATCGGAATCGAGTCCGTAAGTTGCAACACGTGCCTAATGCCTATCACGATTGCTACGTGTGTGTTTTGCGTGTCGTTCGGACGACAAGGCGGGTTTTGGTCTCTTTTTGGCTTTTGCCTAGCTTTGTTGGTTCATCAGGCAAGCCGGTGATAACTTCGGCATCCGTATATCGGAATCGAGTCCGTAAGTTGCAACCGTGCCTAATGCCTATGCGGATTGCTACGTGTGTGTGTTTGCGTGTCGTTCGGACGGCCAAAGCGGGTTTTGGTCTCTTTTTGGCTTTTTGCCTAGCTTTGTTGGTTCATCGGCAAGCCGGTGATAACTTTCGGCATCCGTATATCGGAATCGAGTCCGTAAGTTGCAACACGTGCCTAATGCCTATGCGATTGCTACGTGTGTGTGTTTGCGTGTCGTTCGGACGGACAAAGGCGGGTTTTGGTCTCTTTTTGGCTTTTTGCCTAGCTGTTGGTTCATCGGGCAAAGCGGTGATAACTTCGGCATCCGTATATCGGAATCGAGTCCGTAAGTTGCAACAACACGTGCCTAATGCCTATGCGATTACTACGTGTGTGTTTTTGCGTGTCGTTCGGACGGCAAAGGGCGGTTTTGGTCTCTTTTTGGCTTTTTGCCTAGCTTGTTGGTTCATCAGGCAAAGCGGGTGATAACTTCGGCATCCGTATATCGGAATCGAGTCCGTAAGTTACAACACGTGCCTAATGCCTATGCGATTGCTACGTGTGTGTTTGCGCGTGTCGTTCGGACGGCCAAAGGCGGGTTTTGGTCTCTTTTTGGCTTTTTTGCTAGCTGTTGGTTCATCGGGCAAGCCGGTGATAACTTCGGCATCCGTATATCGGAATCGAGTCCGTAAGTTGCAACACGTGCCTAATGCCTATCACGATTGCTACGTGTGTGTTTGCGTGTCGTTCGGACGGCCAAAGGCGGGTTTTGGTCTCTTTTTGGCTTTTTGCCTAGCTTGTTGGTTCATCGGGGCCAAGCCGGTGATAACTTTCGGCATCCGTATATCGGAATCGAGTCCGTAAGTTGCAACACGTGCCTAATGCCTATGCGATATGCTACGTGTGTGTGTTTTGCGTGTCGTTCGGACGGCCAAAGGCGGGTTTTGGTCTCTTTTTGGACTTTTGCCTGCTATTTGTTGGTTCATCGAATGCAAGCAGGGTGATAACTTTCGGCATCCGTATATCGGAATCGAGTCCGTAAGTTGCAACACGTGCCTAATGCCTATCTTGATTGCTACGTGTGTGTTTGCGTGTCGTTCGGACGGCCAAAGGCGGGTTTTGGTCTCTTTTTGGCTTTTTGCCTAGCTGTTGGTTCATCGGGCAAGCGGGTGATAACTTCGGCATCCGTATATATCGGAATCGAGTCCGTAAGTTGCAACACGTGCCTAATGCCCTATGCGATACTACTACGTGTGTGTTTTGCGTGTCGTTCGGACGGCCAAAGGCGGGTTTTGGTCTCTTTTTGGCTTTTTGCCTAGCTTTGTTGGTTGGTTCATCGGGCAAGCCGGTGATAACTTCGGCATCCGTATATCGGAATCGAGTCCGTAAGTTGCAACACGTGCCTAATGCCTATGCGATTGCTACGTGTGTGTTTGCGTGTCGTTCGGACGACAAAGGCGGGTTTTGGTCTCTTTTTGGCTTTTTGCCTAGCTTGTTGGTTCATCAGGCAAGCGGTGATAACTTCGGCATCCGTATATCGGAATCGAGTCCGTAAGTTGCAACACGTGCCTAATGCCTATGCGATTGCTACTACGTGTGTGTTTGCGTGTCGTTTCGGACGGCCAAAGGCGGGTTTTGGTCTCTTTTTTGGCTTTTTGCCTATTTGTTGGTTCATCAGACAAGCGGTGATAACTTCGGCATCCGTATATCGGAATCGAGTCCGTAAGTTGCAACACGTGCCTAATGCCTATCTGATTTACTTCGTGTGTGTGTTTGCGTGTCGTTCGGACGACGAGGCGGGTTTTGGTCTCTTTTTGGCTTTTGCCCTAGCTGTTGGTTCATCGGGCAAGCCGGTGATAACTTCGGCATCCGTATATCGGAATCGAGTCCGTAAGTTGCAAACGCGTGCCTAATGCCTATGCGATTTGCTACGTGTGTGTTTTTGCGTGTCGTTCGGACGGCCAAGGCGGGTTTTGGTCTCTTTTTGGCTTTTTGCCCTAGCTGTTGGTTCATCGGGCAAAGCCGGTGATAACTTCGGCATCCGTATATCGGAATCGAGTCCGTAAGTTGTGCGTGCCTAATGCCTATCTGCGATTGCTACGTGTGTGTTTTGCGCGTGTCGTTCGGACGGCCAAAGGCGGGTTTGGTCTCTTTTTGACTTTTTGCCTAGTTGTTGGTTCATCGAGCCAAGCGGTGATAACTTCGGCATCCGTATATCGGAATCGAGTCCGTAAGTTGCAAACACGTGCCTAATGCCTATGCGATTGCTACGTGTGTGTTTTTGCGTGTCGTTCGGACGGCCAGAGGCGGGTTTTGGTCTCTTTTGGACTTTTTGCCTAGCTTTGTTGGTTCATCGGGAAAAGCGGTGATAACTTCGGCATCCGTATATCGGAATCGAGTCCGTAAGTTTGCAACACGTGCCTAATGCCTGTCTGCGATTGCTACGTGTGTTTTTGCGTGTCGTTCGACGGCCAAAGGCGGGTTTTGGTCTCTTTTTGGCTTTTTGCCTAGCTTTGTTGGTTCATCGGGCAAGCCGGTGATAACTTCGGCATCCGTATATCGGAATCGAGTCCGTAAGTTGCAACCGTGCCTAATGCCTATCTGCGATTGCTTCGTGTGTGTGTGTTTGCGTGTCGTTCGGACGGCCAAAGGCGGGTTTTGGTCTCTTTTTGGCTTTTGCCCTAGCTGTTGGTTCATCGGGCCAAGCGGTGATAACTTCGGCATCGTATATATCGAATCGAGTCCGTAAGTTGCAACACGTGCCTAATGCCTATGCGATTGCTACGTGTGTGTTTTGCGTGTCGTTCGGACGGCCAAAGGCGGGTTTGGTCTCTTTTTGGCTTTTTGCCTAGCTTTGTTGGTTCATCGGAGAAGCCGGTGATAACTTCGGCATCCGTATATCGGAATCGAGTCCGTAAGTTGCAACACGTGCCTAATGCCTATCTGCGATTGCTACGTTATATGTGTGTGTTTGCGTGTCGTTCGGACGACCAAAGGCGGGTTTTGGTCTCTTTTTGGCTTTTTGCCTAGCTTGTTGGTTCATCGGGCAAGCCGGTGATAACTTCGGCATCGTATATCGGAATCGAGTCCGTAAGTTGCAACACGTGCCTAATGCCTATGCGATTGCTACGTGTGTGTGTTTGCGTGTCGTTCGGACGGCAAGAGGCGGGTTTTGGTCTCTTTTTGGCTTTTTGCCTAGCTTTGTTGGTTCATCGGGCAAAAGCCGGTGATAACTTCGGCATCCGTATATCGGAATCGAGTCCGTAAGTTGCAACACGTGCCTAATGCCTATCTGCGATTGCTACGTGTGTGTGTGTTTTGCGTGTCGTTCGGACGGCAAAGGCGGGTTTTGGTCTCTTTTTGGCTTTTTGCCTGCTTGTTGGTTGGTTCATCGGGCAAGCCGGTGATAACTTCGGCATCGTATATCGGAATCGAGTCCGTAAGTTGCAACCGTGCCTAATGCCTATGCGATTGCTACGTGTGTGTTTTGCGTGTCGTTCGGACGGCCAAAGGCGGGTTTTGGTCTCTTTTTGGCTTTTTTGCCTAATTTGTTGGTTCATCGGGCAAGCCGGTGATAACTTCGGCATCCGTATATCGGAATCGAGTCCGTAAGTTGCAACACGTGCCTAATGCCTATATGCGGTGCTACGTGTGTGTTTGCGTGTCGTTCGGACGGGCCAAAGGCGGGTTTTGGTCTCTTTTTGGCTTTTGCCCTAGCTGTTGGTTCATCGGGCAAGCCGGTGATAACTTCGGCATCAAGTATATCGGAATCGAGTCCGTAAGTTGCAACACGTGCCTAATGCCCTATCTATGCGATTGCTACGTGTGTGTTTTGCGTGTCGTTCGGACGGCCAGAAGGCGGTTTTGGTCTCTTTTTTGGCTTTTTGCCTAGCTGTTGGTTCATCGAGGCAAGCCGGTGATAACTTTCGGCATCCGTATATCGGAATCGAGTCCGTAAGTTGCAACACGTGCCTAATGCCTATATGCGATTGCTACGTGTGTGTTTGCGTGTCGTTCGGACGGACAAAGGCGGGTTTTGGTCTCTTTTGACTTTTTGCCCTAGCTTGTTGGTTCATCGGGCAAAGCCGGTGATAACTTCGGCATCCGTATATCGGAATCGAGTCCGTAAGTAAGTTGCAACACGTGCCTAATGCCTATCGGTGATTACTACGTGTGTGTTTTGCGTGTCGTTCGGACGGCCAGAGGCGGGTTTTGGTCTCTTTTGGCTTTTTGCCTAGCTTTGTTGGTTCATCGGGCAAGCCGGTGATAACTTCGGCATCCGTATATCGGAATCGAGTCCGTAAGTTGCAACCACGTGCCTAATGCCTATCTGCGATTGCTACGTGTGTGTTTTGCGTGTCGTTCGGACGGCCAAAGGCGGGTTTTGGTCTCTTTTTGGCTTTTTGCCTAGCTTGTTGGTTCATCGGGCAAAGCAGGGTGATAACTTCGGCATCCGTATATCGGAATCGAGTCCGTAAGTTGCAACACGTGCCTAATGCCTATCTTGATTGCTACGTGTGTGTTTTGCGTGTCGTTCGGACGGCCAAAGGCGGGTTTTAGTCTCTTTTTGGCTTTTTGCCTAGCTTGTTGGTTCATCGGGCAAGCCGGTGATAACTTCGGCATCCGTATATCGGAATCGAGTCCGTAAGTTGCAAACGTGCCTAATGCCTATGCGATTGCTACGTGTGTGTTTTGCGTGTCGTTCGGACGGCCAAAGGCGGGTTTTGGTCTCTTTTTGGCTTTTTGCCTAGCTTGTTGGTTTCATCGGCAAAGCGGGTGATAACTTCGGCATCCGTATATCGGAATCGAGTCCGTAAGTTGCAAACACGTGCCTAATGCCTATGCGATTGCTACGTGTGTGTGTTTGCGTGTCGTTCGGACGGACGGCGAAGCGGTTTTGGTCTCTTTTTGGCTTTTTGCCTAGCTTTGTTGGTTCATCGGGCAAGCCGGTGATAACTTCGGCATCCGTATATCGGAATCGAGTCCGTAAGTTGCAACCGTGCCTAATGCCTATCTTGATTGCTACGTGTGTGTTTTGCGTGTCGTTCGGACGGCCGTTCGGAGAGGCGGGTTTTGGTCTCTTTTTTGGCTTTTTGCCTAGCTTTGTTGGTTCATCAGGCAAGCCGGTGATAACTTCGGCATCCGTATATCGGAATCGAGTCCGTAAGTTGCAACACGTGCCTAATGCCTATCTGATTGCTACGTGTGTGTTTTGCGTGTCGTTCGGACGGCCAAAGGCGGGTTTTGGTCTCTTTTTGACTTTTTGCCCTAGCTTGTTGGTTCATCAGGCAAGCCGGTGATAACTTCGGCATCCGTATATCGGAATCGAGTCCGTAAGTTGCAAACACGTGCCTAATGCCTATGCGGTTACTACGTGTGTGTTTGCGTGTCGTTCGGACGGCCAAAGGCGGGTTTTGGTCTCTTTTTGGCTTTTTGCCTACTTTGTTGGTTCATCGGGCAAGCGGGTGATAACTTTCGGCATCCGTATATCGGAATCGAGTCCGTAAGTTGCAACACGTGCCTAATGCCTATCGATGCTTCGTGTGTGTTTTGCGTGTCGTTCGGACGGCCGTAAAGGCGGGTTTTGGTCTCTTTTTGGCTTTTTTGCCCTAGCTTGTTGGTTCATCGGAAAAGCCGGTGATAACTTCGGCATCCGTATATCGGAATCGAGTCCGTAAGTTGCAACCACGTGCCTAATGCCTATGCGGTGCTACGTGTGTGTGTGTTTGCGTGTCGTTCGGACGGCCAAGGCGGGTTTTGGTCTCTTTTTGGCTTTTTGCCTAGCTGTTGGTTCATCGGCAAGCCGGTGATAACTTCGGCATCCGTATATCGGAATCGAGTCCGTAAGTTTACAACACGTGCCTAATGCCTATGCGATTGCTACGTGTGTGTTTTGCGTGTCGTTCGGACGGCCAAAGGCGGGTTTTGGTCTCTTTTTTGGCTTTTTGCCTAGCTTGTTGTTGGTTCATCGGAAAAAGCCGGTGATAACTTCGGCATCCGTATATCGGAATCGAGTCCGTAAGTTGCACGCGTGCCTAATGCCTATATGCGATTGCTACGTGTGTGTGTTTGCGTGTCGTTCGGACGGCCAAAGGCGGGTTTTGGTCTCTTTTTCGGCTTTTGCCCCTAGCTTTGTTGGTTCATCGGGCAAACGGGCTGATAACTTCGGCATCCGTATATCGGAATCGAGTCCCGTAAGTTGCAACACGTGCCTAATGCCTATGCGATTGCTACGTGTGTGTTTGCGTGTCGTTCGGACGCCAAAGGCGGGTTTTGGTCTCTTTTTGGCTTTTTGCCTAGCTTGTTGTTGGTTCATCGGGGCAAGCGGGTTGATAACTTCGGCATCCGTATATCGGAATCGAGTCCGTAAGTTGCAACACGTGCCTAATGCCTATCTGATTGCTACTACGTGTGTGTTTGCGCGTGTCGTTCGGACGGCCAGAAGGCGGGTTTTGGTCTCTTTTTGGCTTTTGCCTAGCTTTTGTTGGTTCATCCAGGCAAGCCGGTGATAACTTCGGCATCCGTATATCGGAATCGAGTCCGTAAGTTGCAACCGTGCTAATAATGCCTATATGCGATTACTACTACGTGTGTGTTTTGCGTGTCGTTCGGATGCAAGGCGGGTTTTGGTCTCTTTTTTGGCTTTTTGCCTAGCTTGTTGGTTCATCAGGCAAGCGGGTGATAACTTCGGCATCCGTATATCGGAATCGAGTCCGTAAGTTGCAACAACGTGCCTAATGCCTATGCGATTGCTACGTGTGTGTTTGCGTGTCGTTCGGACGGCGAGGCGGGTTTTGGTCTCTTTTTGACTTTTTGCCTAGCTGTTGGTTTCATCGAATGCAAGCCGGTGATAACTTCGGCATCCGTATATCGGAATCGAGTCCGTAAGTTGCAACACGTGCCTAATGCCTATGCGATTGCTACGTGTGTGTTTTGCGTGTCGTTCGGACGGCCAAAGGCGGGTTTTGGTCTCTTTTTGGCTTTTTGCCTAGCTTGTTGGTTCATCGGGCAAGCGGGGTGATAACTTCGGCATCCGTATATCGGAATCGAGTCCGTAAGTAAGCAACAACACGTGCCTAATGCCTATGCGATTACTACGTGTGTGTTTTGCGTGTCGTTCGGACGGCCAAGAGGCGGGTTTTGGTCTCTTTTGGCTTTTTGCCTAGCTTTGTTGGTTCATCGGGCAAAGCGGGGTGATAACTTCGGCATCCGTATATCGGAATCGAGTCCGTAAGTTGCAACACGTGCCTAATGCCTATGCGATTGCTACGTGTGTGTTTGCGTGTCGTTCGGACGGCGGAAGGCGAGTTTTGGTCTCTTTTTGGCTTTTGCCTAGCTTGTTGGTTCATCGGGCAAGCGGTGATAACTTCGGCATCCGTATATCGGAATCGAGTCCGTAAGTTGCAACACGTGCCTAATGCCTATCACGATTGCTACGTGTGTGTTTTTGCGTGTCGTTCGGACGGCAAAGGCGGGTTTTGGTCTCTTTTTGGCTTTTGCCTAGCTTGTTGTTGGTTCATCGAACAAAGCGGGTGATAACTTTCGGCATCCGTATATATCGGAATCGAGTCCGTAAGTTGCAACCGTGCCTAATGCCTATCTGATTGCTGCTACGTGTGTGTTTTGCGTGTCGTTCGGACGGCCAAGAGGCGGGTTTTGGTCTCTTTTTGGCTTTTTGCCTAGCTTGTTGGTTCATCGGGCAAAGCGGTGATAACTTCGGCATCCGTATATCGGAATCGAGTCCGTAAGTTGCAACACGTGCCTAATGCCTATGCGATTGCTACGTGTGTGTGTTTGCGTGTCGTTCGGACGGCCAGGCGGGTTTTGGTCTCTTTTTTGGCTTTTTGCCCTATTTGTTGGTTCATCGGGCAAAGCGGTGATAACTTCGGCATCCGTATATCGGAATCGAGTCCGTAAGTTGCAACACGTGCCTAATGCCTATCGTTTGATTGCTACGTGTGTTTTTGCGTGTCGTTCGGACGGCCGAAGGCGGTTTTGGTCTCTTTTTGGCTTTTTGCCCTAGCTTTGTTGGTTCATCGGGCAAGCCGGTGATAACTTTCGGCATCCGTATATCGGAATCGAGTCCGTAAGTTGCAACACGTGCCTAATGCCTATGCGGTGCTACGTGTGTGTTGCGTGTCGTTCGGACGGACGTAAAGGCGGGTTTTGGTCTCTTTTGGCTTTTTTTGCCTAGCTGTTGGTTCATCGGGCAAGCCGGTGATACGTGATAACTTCGGCATCCGTATATCGGAATCGAGTCCGTAAGTTGCAACACGTGCCTAATGCCTATCTTGATTGCTACGTGTGTGTTTGCGTGTCGTTCGGACGGCAAAGGCGGGTTTTGGTCTCTTTTTGGCTTTTTTGCCTATTTGTTGGTTCATCAGAGCAAGCCGGTGATAACTTCGGCATCCGTATATCGGAATCGAGTCCGTAAGTTGCAACACGTGCCTAATGCCTATCTGATTGCTACGTGTGTGTTTGCGTGTCGTTCGGACGGCCAAAGGCGGGTTTTGGTCTCTTTTTGGCTTTTTGCCTAGCTGTTGTTGGTTCATCGGGCAAGCCGGTGATAACTTCGGCATCCGTATATCGGAATCGAGTCCGTAAGTTGCAACACGTGCCTAATGCCTATCACGGTTCTACGTGTGTGTTTGCGTGTCGTTCGGACGGCCAAAGGCGAGTTTTGGTCTCTTTTTGGCTTTTTGCCTAGCTGTTTGTTTTGGTTCAGGCAAGCGGTGATAACTTCGGCATCCGTATATCGGAATCGAGTCCGTAAGTTGCAACACGTGCCTAATGCCTATCACGGATTGCTACGTGTGTGTTTGCGTGTCGTTCGGGACGGTAGAGGCGGGTTTTGGTCTCTTTTTGGCTTTTGCCTATTTGTTGGTTCATCGGGAAAACAGGCTGATAACTCGGCATCCGTATATCGGAATCGAGTCCTGTAAGTTGCAACACGTGCCTAATGCCTATGCGATACTACGTGTGTGTTTGCGTGTTGTTCGGACGACCGAGGCGAGTTTTGGTCTCTTTTTTGGCTTTTTGCCTAACTGTTGGTTCATCGGGCAAGCGGTGATAACTTCGGCATCCGTATATCGGAATCGAGTCCGTAAGTTGCAACACGTGCCTAATGCCTATGCGATTGCTACGTGTGTGTTTGCGTGTCGTTCGGACGGCCGAGGCGAGTTTTGGTCTCTTTTTGGCTTTTTGCCTATTTGTTGGTTCATCGGGCAAGCGGTGATAACTTCGGCATCCGTATATCGGAATCGAGTCCGTAAGTTGCAACACGTGCCTAATGCCTATCTTGATTGCTACGTGTGTGTGTTTGCGTGTCGTTCGGACGGCCAGGCGGGTTTTGGTCTCTTTTTGGCTTTTTGCCTAGCTTGTTGGTTCATCGAGCAAGCCGGTGATAACTTTCGGCATCCGTATATCGGAATCGAGTCCGTAAGTTGCAACACGTGCCTAATGCCTATCTTGATTGCTACGTGTGTGTTTTGCGTGTCGTTCGGACGTAGAGCGGTTTTGGTCTCTTTTTTGGCTTTTTTGCC
Source organism: Panax ginseng (assembly GCA_020205605.1). Taxonomy (NCBI): domain Eukaryota; kingdom Viridiplantae; phylum Streptophyta; class Magnoliopsida; order Apiales; family Araliaceae; genus Panax; species Panax ginseng. The sequence continues at coordinate 53,202,993 of CM035133.1, forward strand.
TAGCTGTTGGTTCATCGGGCAAGCCGGTGATAACTTTCGGCATCGTATATCGGAATCGAGTCCGTAAGTTGCAAACACGTGCCTAATGCCTATGCGATTGCTACGTGTGTGTTTTGCGTGTCGTTCGGACGGCCCAGGCGGGGTTTGGTCTCTTTTTGGCTTTTTGCCTAAGCTTTGTTGGTTCATCAGGCAAGCCGGTGATAACTTCGGCATCCGTATATCGGAATCGAGTCCGTAAGTTGCAACACGTGCCTAATGCCTATCACGATTGCTACGTGTGTGTTTGCGTGTCGTTCGGACGGCCAGAGGCGGGTTTTGGTCTCTTTTTGGCTTTTGCCTATTTGTTGGTTCTAACTTGTAAAATCGCGCCCATTTGTGAATTTCGGTCAATTTTTGTTTGGAATTTGGAAAAACTTTCTCTACTGTAAAGTTGTAGAAATTGAATTTCCTATAAAAACTTCTTGAGATTAATTTTACGGCAAAAGGATATTTATTGTGAATTATTGAAGTTACGAAGCTCTAGAAATAATTGATTTTGGAAGTTTAAATTATTTTAAATTAGAAAAACGTTTTTTATTACTTTTTCTAGAAGGTGGCATGTGGTTATTGAAGTGAAATCAGATTTCAAGTGTGCGTAGAGATTTATTATATATATATTATTATTATATTAAATTTTACGCTTTGGTGTTCTAGCAAATTTCTATAAATAGGTGCTTAGGTTAGAATTGAAAATCACACGAGAAATTGAAGTTTCTCTCTCTATATTATCGGCGTATTCTTGTGAGTATTTTAGGTATACTTTGAGTATTGCTATCTGAGTCTGCAAGTTCAAGTCATAGCCTTTATGTCAAGGTGTTTTAACTAAATCTTTGTCTTTTCGAGGTAAGGGATGTTATTTTCTTCTCAAATGATATTATTTCTTGATATCATTATCTTTGAAATATTGGTTGGAACTTTTTATCAAATTTGGAACTTTTTCATGTCGGAGGTTACTATTCATAAGTTACTATTCATGAGTTCTTATTCATGAGTTCTATTCATTCAGTCTTATTCACGAAGCGTGAAGATGTTTTTTGTGAAATTTCTATCTTTTAATTATCGAGAGTTCTTATTCACGTATACGACACTATTCACGATATCTAACCTTTATTCATGAATCGACTTTATTCCTTTGAAAAAAATGAAATTTCTTCTTTTGTCCAAAATATCTGCTCGTGGATCTAGCTTTGATTGTATCTATGTTTTGATCATTCTTGAATTTTACACACTATATGATTATTTTGAGGTATTTTTGGGCGTGGATA